>PVIY010000665.1:0-186565 GCA_004026745.1 Myrmecophaga tridactyla
GAGATAATATTATCTCAATTTCACAAATAGACAAGCTGAAGTACAGAGCGATTAAATAATGTGCCCCAGTGTGGCAATGAGTAAACGGCAAATTGTGCTGGTTTGAAACTGTTAAGTACCCCAGAAAAGCCATGTTCTTCTAATCTAATCTCGTAGGGGTAGCCCTGTTGTTGGATGGGACCTTTTGATTAGGTTTTTTCCATGGAGGTGTGGCCCATCCTTTGTTGGGTGGGACTTTTTGATTAGATGGAAATGTGACAATGCCCAGTCAAGGTGAGTCTTAATCCTATTACTGGAGCCCTATATGAAGAGAATAAAAGGCAGAAAACATAGAGAGAGCCCAAAGCCAACACAGATGGCAGAGAGATGAAACCAAAAGACACAGTGTTTGGAGATGCAAAAGGAGGGAGGCCCAGGAGATGTCAGAAGCTGAGAGAGTCCTTTGAAACCAGAAGCCAGGAGAGAAGGATAGCAGCCATTGCTACGTGCCTTCCCATGTGAACGAGAAACTCCAGACATGAGCATCCTTTCTTGAGTGAAGGTATGTTCTCATTGATGCCTTAATATTGACATTTTCATAATCTTAGAACTATAAATTTGTAACCTAATAATCTTCTTTGTAAAAACCAATCCATTCTGGTATACGGGATTCCAAGAGCAGTAGCAAACCCAAACCCATCCATTATCAAAAATTTTCAGTCATTCAGCAACTAATATATGACAGGCAGTGCTTTAGATTCTGGGGATACAACAATGAGTGTTCTAGTTTGCTAGCTGCCAGAATGCAATATACCAGAAATAGAATGGCTTTTTAAAAGGGGAATTTAATAAGTTGCTAGTTTACAGTTCTAAGACCAAGAAAATGTCCCAGTTAAAGCAAGTCTATAGAAATGTCCAATCTAAGGCATCCAGAGAAAGATACCTTGATTCTAAAAGGCCAGTGAAGTTCAGAGTTTCTCTCTCAAGTGAGAAGGCACATGGAGAACACAGTCAGGGCTTCTCTCTCACCTGGAAGGGCACATGGTGAATACAGTATCATCTGCTAGCTTCTTCTCCTGGCTTCTGGTTTCATGAAGCTCCCCAGGAGGTGTTTCCCTTCTTCATCTCCAAAGGTCTCTGGCTTATGGACTCTCTGCTTTGTGGTGCTGCAGCATTCTCTGCTCTCTCCAAATCTCCTTCATTCTCCAAAATGTTTCCTCTTTTATAGGACTCCAGAAATTTATCAAGACCCACCCAAATGGGTGGAGACATGTTGTCACCCAATCCAGCTTAATAACCACTCATGATTGAATCACATCTCCAGAGAGATGATCTGATTACAATTTCAAACATACAGTATTGAATAGGGATTATTCTGCCTTTATGAATTTGGATTTAGATTAAAGCATGGCTTTTCTAGGGGACATGCATCCTTTCAAACCAGCACAGTGAGCATAACAGATAAAATTATTGTTTTAAATGATAAATTATTATTCATCATAGAGCTTTTTTTGTTGTTGAACATTCAGCTAAATAAGAAAATAAGAAAACTATGCATTGATTAGTGATAAGTAGTACAGAGAAAAATAAGACAATGAAGTGGAACAGAGATTGCAGTGAGGTGGGATAAAGATTTTAAAGAGGGAAGCTTCAAAGAGAAGGTCACATTGGAAAAAAGACTGAGGGGATGAAGGGTAAATCATAATGATATCTGGGGAAAGAGCTGTTCAAAGTAGGGGGGAGAATCCAAAAATCAAAAATCTTAAAGCAGGAGCATGAAATGACTTTTTGAATTTAGTAATATGGTCGTATTTTGGTGGATTGATTGGAGGAACTGGCTGGAGGGGTGATAAAGAGTAGAGATAACAGGGCGGCTGCCGTGGCTCAGCAGGCAGAGCTCCGACCTGCCATGCTGGAGGTCTGGAGTTCGATCCCTGGTGCCTCCTGCCCATATGCAAATTTAAAAAAAAAAAAAAAGAGTAGAGATAACAAGGAGTTTGTCCATAAAGGGCAACAGAGAAATGGTAGTTGGAGGACAAAGAGGATTCACAAAATTTATTATTTTAAAGAGAGATGGAATAACAGCATATTTGTATAATGATGGGGAAATTCCAGTAGAGAGTGCAAACTTGATGATATGGAAGAAAAGAAAGGATTACTACAGCTAAGTGCTTAAATAAGTGGGAAGAAGGGTGACTTTACACACAAAAAAACCTAATTAATTATTTCTTTAAAAAGAAAAAGTTTATTTCTCTTTTTAGGTAATAGTTGACATGAAAATGCTTAAGACCTGTGATTGTTGGTACCAAAGCAGAAGGATCTCAGGCCTCTCTTGGCTTATTTCTTGCCCACCTCTAGGTTTTCACTGGTAAGCATCATCCATATTGGCTCGTAACCACATCCCAGCAAGGAGGAAATGGAAAAATGAGAGTGACAATGCATGCTCCTTCTCTTTAAGGTCATGACCCAAAAGTGGCTTACATTACCCATCCTACTATTCGATGGCAAAGCCATGTCTAACTGCAGAGACTATTGCAAATGTGATCTTTAATCTGGTATATGTGGCCATTTAAAATTTGTGGTTTCTTTTCCCATAGCAGAAGGGGAGTAGGGATTTTGGGAGAGGAGGCAACTACCAGTCTCTAATGCATGTAAGATAAAGTTAGTTCATGTACTCAGTAGGAGGAGACACTTTTATGCCTCAGGAAAGAAATCCTAACATGAAAGGGTAGCAATTCCACATTTACCCAACACCAATGCAAACAGAATTTTAGTCAAAAATATTTCAGCTCTCATCTATATCATAAGTAAAATTGGTCAAACTATTGTTTGGGATGCAGTATAGTTGGATAACAAAAGCATGGGCTTTGAATCAAACAGATCCTGATTTGGACCCTAAACCTTGTCCTTAATATTTGTGTGACCTTAGGGAAGTTACCTTAGTTATTTAAGCTTCAGTTTCCTCATGTCTGACACAGGGTTAATAATAGTGCTGCCTCATTGGTTGCAAGAGAGACTGAGTGTTAACGAGTTAGTATACTTGGCTGCAGCAGGTTTTCAGGTATAATAACTGTGCCTCAATCTGACAAAAACCCATATGGAAAATTGGAGTCAGTAGTTTTTATTTTATTTGTTTGAGCATCTAAATGGCAGTGGAAACACTCAGTCTACCATGTGCTTTGGATTCCAAATTTATTGCAAAGATAGTATAAATTAGGAGGAAGTTCTGAGAGGTCACAGGACAAGAGTTGCCCGATCATCCCTCTGTGAAATCTTTTTTTGATGTTTCCAGCCCACTTAGGAAGTCCTTTCTGATTCTATCTTTGAGCTGTTCATACTGCAGGTTATTAACATTAACAATTTTTAATCACATGAGGATTTTCTCTATTTATGTATATTCCCATAAGAGGCTAAGCTTCCTGACGACAGAATTGCACCATTTGAAAGTGTATTCCCACTGTGACAAACCCTGGCATGGAGCATATGTTCAACAAACAATGAGAGAATGAGTGCCCAAAGTCCTATCAGCAGAGGATGAAGGAAAGTCTTTATTTAAAAAAATGCAAATGATCAAGCTTTTCTCTTTCAAAGCGAGTAGATATTTAGCTTTCTTGTTATTTTGCATGAAAGACCACAATTTCCCCCATTCAGTGTTGTGTTGACGATAAACAATGCTTTGAAAATATTTTGTAATTGTTTTACCCTAAACTGAAATTCCTCAACATTGGAACAAGTCATCAGTGTGGAAATTTTTGTTTATTTTTTTTATGAACATTTTTAACTATTCACAAAAGCAGGAAGAATGATCATGAATTTCCACATGCTGAAACTAGTCTGCAAAGAGAAATAGTACAGACCTTGCCCACATGAGAAACCGGTACTAATAATAGGAAACTAGCTGACATTACACAGAGATATCCTTGTCATGTGTACCTCACTGTTAAACTCTGAAGGATTTAGGGGAAAAACAAACAATAAATAAAATGGTTTTCTTTGATGACACCAGCAAACCTGCTCAACAATTTCCTAAGCATGCCAGCAACTGATAGCTAATCAGTTTACATAAACAATAAAACAGCAAGTAATTGTTTTCTAGACTCTGTGCAGGAATTTTTCCCCTCCCACCTCTTTTGTTTATAAATCAACTTTATTCACTGGTAACAGTTTAATGGTTATTTTGATCATTTATGAGTATATTTCTGAGTGGATAACTGAGTGGCTTCACCCACTTTAGGCAATTATCAACATCGCATCAATCTTTTCATCTACCCCCTCTCCTTTTGTCTTGCTTCTTATTTTCTAGAATATCTTAATACAAACTCAGACATCATTTTACCAGTTAATGCCTCAGTGTGTGTTTCTATCAGATAAAAATTTTTTAATCAAATCATGATACAAATATTATAACAAATCATGCTAACAAATTCCCTATTAGCATAAAATAATCTATGGTGTTCAATTTTTTCCTATTGTTTCAATAGTTTCTTTCTACAGATGGTTTACTGGAAGCAATTTTGAATTTCTTAAGGTGATAATTCAATTTCATCCAACTTTCTAACTTTGTTACCAGTTTACATGTGCTTCTTGGGTAGTTGTCAGTTTATCAGGTTCGTTCTATGTGTTACCAAACTTCTTTGTCACATAGCACATTGGCCAACTTGTAAAACCAAAGACCAAAATTTTGGCTCTAATTTTAGATGTCAAAAATACTATAGTAAATATGAAAGTTTTTGACAAAAAAAAATGAGATAGATAATTAGATAGAGACAAAGATAGATGATGGATTGATGAATGGATGGATGGATGGATAGAAAGACGATAGATAGATACATAGATACATAGATAGACAGACAGATAGATAAATGATGTTGTCTATAAAGTTATATAGAATTGAGTTCAAATTCTGGCTCTATTTTACACAGGTTTTTCTGATGAAGTAAATCATTCTCACTAAGAATCATTTTACCACTTGTAAAATGAGGGTACTGTCTTCGTAATGTTGTTAGGATTAAAGGAAATAGGAAGTAACAACTTTTTCATTCAAATTCTGACCTGTGGGGTGCATAATGCAAATTTAACTATACTCACATTCCTTTCAGATCGAAAATGGTATAAGATCGTATTCTCTATGAGGTCAAAACTTTGTATTGCTCACACCTTTATCCTCAAAGTCTTGCACAGTGCCTGGAATGTGAGATGCTTAATAAATATCTGTGAATGATTATGTGAGTCCATGGTGATATTCTAGCAGTTTTCACAAGTAGTAGTAAAACCAAGCACATACTAGGGGTGCCTTGACTGATGAACAGAAAGATGAACAGCAGTGTAAAAATACAATGGAATATTGAGCAGCAGCAAGGAGTGAAAAGTTGTGAGGTATGCAACTAGGTGAATGGACCTTGAGGACAGTATATTGAGTGAAATAAGCCAGAAACGAAAAGGCAAACAGTATAATGCCTCAGTAATATGGACTAACTATAATGTGCAAACTCTGAGAATTGCATTCAAGAGAATAGGTTATCAAGGGAAGACTTACTGTACAGGTGCCTAGATTGTAAGCTCCTATAGCAGTCACATCCATTCTGGAATTGTGAGGGTTGTTTCTAAATTCTGAGGTGCTAAGCTTGTTGTATATAGCTTGGTTGTTCACTGGACATTTGGGCATCACTGTGACACCTGAGACTCAGAGCTAGAGTTCTGTGGCTGTGAAGATCAGCCATTAGTCCATACAGAAACTGTTTAAAAAGCTGAAAAAGAGATCAAACTTCAATTCGAGATATGAATGAAACTGGTCTGGTTAGGATTAGGGTAAATCAGGCTAGGGGGTGAAGGATAATATTGTCTGTGCTTTACAACTTCAATTTCTGTGGGAGGCCAAAGGTAGAGATGTTTATTTGGTGCAAAATTTATATTTTCTATAGTACACTGTCTAATTTACCTGGACAGCCAGTTTATTCAAATGCCATGATTTCATGGAAACTTAGTCGGGAGTGAGATCTTGTGGGTTTGTACAGGTTAGTGTGAAGCCCTGATACACCCCAGAGTAATTTGGGTGGAGAATAAAAAGGTATTTGTGAAGTGCCCTTGAGGGACCCAACTTCCCCCCGTGGGGAAGACCTGGTATTCTCCCATGCATTGAGGACTACCAATTTATAGACCTGGCCCTTGATCTGGGGGTTACCCCTATGAAACTTATTCCTACAAAGGATAGGCTAATCTACTTGAAATTATGCCTAAGAGTCACCCCCAGAGAACTTCTTTTGCTGGTCAGATGTGGACATGACTTCCAGGGGGTGTAAAGCTCCCTAGCAATGTGGGACAGGACTGCCGGAGATAAGCCTGAACCAGGCAGGGTGGGATTGAGAAAGCCTTCTTGACCAAAGGGGGAAGAGAAATGAAACAAAAGAAAATTACAGGGGCTGAGAGAATTCAAATAGAGTCAAGAAGTCATTTTGGAGATAATTCTTATGCGTTACATAGATACCCTTTTTAGTTTTTAATGTATTAGAATAGCTAGAAGGAAATACCTGAAACTGTTGACTGTAATCCAGTTGCCTTGATTCTTAAAGATGATCGTATAACTATTTAGCTTTTACAATGTGACCATGCAATTGTGAAAAACTTGTGGCTGACACTCCCTTTATCCAGGGTATGGACAGAGGAGTAAAAAAAAAAGAAAAGGACAAATAAATAACTTAATTATTGAGGAGGTAAGGGGTATGGGATGTTTTGGATGTTCTTTTTAGCTTTTATTTTTTATTCTTTTTTTTTGGTTTGGGGAGTAATGAAAATGTTCAGAGGTTGACTATGGTGATGAATGTACAGCTTTGTGATAATACTATGACCCATTGATCATGTACTTGGGAAGATAATAGCATATGTGAATATAGCTCAATAAAATTGCATTTTAAAACAAAACAAACAAATAAAAACAAGGCACAGAGACCAATGTCTTTTTTTCTTTCTATAATTCTCAGTTTTTTCTTAAGTAGATACTGCCACTATGCTTCATTATTTGGGGCTGAAAATGAATGTCCCCATACTTTTGATTACTGGATATTAGGATGACGTAATTGATATCATTTGCAGGCACTTTGCACTGATGTCAAAGAATTTAAGTTGTGCAATAGAATATCCTTGTATTTCTTCTGTCCATTGTGCTTGAGTAATCCAGGTATTCATACAGGTAATATAGTGAACTGTATCCAAGCCCGGAGGATGCGTTTGCATCTGAATCCTGATTCACATTGCTTCAATAGGTAACCTTAGTCCTGGAAAACCTTCACAGCTAAGTAGAGAGATGCTGGGATGCTGACACGAATGTCTCAGAGGTTGGTTGTTTATGTCTGTGACGTTGCCAATTAACCAGCAGTACTGAAGGATGGAAGCCACTATTGTTCAGTGAAATATTAGCTTAATTTTTTAAAAGTTTCTGTGAATGAATCAGAAATGGATTATTTTACATTGAGGCTTTATTCCATTTGCCTTTTTCCAAATATTATATTTTATGTGTGAATCGGTAAGATTTGATCAATAGTATTTCTGAAATGATATCATGTATTAATCCAATGGACTGAAAAGGTTCACATTTTATTGCACTACCTATAAAACTTGCCCTCCACTGAGAGTTTTCATCTATACTGCTTTTAAAGCTCTATTTGAAAATTAGCACCTACCTCCAAAAGGAAAAAAAGATATAAATAATTTTCAGAGAGTCTTTTAGAAAAAAATTCCAATAGGCTTTTTTTAAAACTCCCTGCAGTTATAAATTACCAATTCTGTATTATTATCTGGCCTACTTTAAAAGAAAGAAGGGAACAATAGAACTTGCTTGTAAACTATGATTTGTGCTCAGGTTAGGAAGGAAACTATATATTTTAAGTGTATGCATTCCACAGATTTCACTTTTTCTAAACCCTTTCCTCCCTTTATGCTGCAGCAGGATAAATCTCACTTTTACCCTGAAGGGAAGCTTTACATTCTGCAAAAAAGAAGAAACCAGCTAAAAACAAGACAACAACAAAGGAGTCTATATGTCTGAGTGTTTTCACTTTTTTCAATGACTTTTTTTCCTAAGAAAGAAAAATTTGACTTTCTCTCTGGGTGAGGGTTTTATAGCTATTTTTTTGTCCATATTTATTACACTTTTATTAGCCTCAAAAATAGTTACCATGGTAATAGTTCCGTTTATATCTAATCTTAGAGTTGAATTATAGAAAACCTTCCCACTGGGTTGCATACAATGCCATTTGATGGTTTCATCTCGCCTATTTAAAATAGCAATTATTTTAAATGCTATCAAGTTGTTACATTCTATTCATAATTTTTCTTTTGTAACTCTCAAGTTAGTGAAATCTTTTGGTGTGTAATTTTGGAAGCACTGTGTTTAATTTCAATATGTATTCTTTAATAATTTTTTTCTTAATGCTCTTCTTTATACGAATGATTTATAAGCATAGACATAGATAACAATTTTCTTTTACAACTTAATGCTCAAAAGGACTTATGCAAAAAACAATTATTTCAGCATAAAATCTGTGTTAACTCATAATATTAGTAATATCTAAGGAGACCTAGATATAAGGATTACAAGTATCTGAAATAAACTTGTAATTTATGAACGAGTCATAAATAAATGAAATATGACCACAGATTCACAGGTTTTAAAGGAACCTTGATAGGTCATCCACTTTATCCTCCTAACTCCAATCTGAGTAGAGATTAAATCATCCCATGTTGCAGGTTTCTAGAAGACATGCTGCAAAGAAGACTTCTCCAACCTCCATGATATACTTCAATGTTTTACAGCCCTTAGTTTTTCAGAAACCTGTCTCAGTATTTAACCAAAGTGCATCTTGCTGCCATTTTGTTGTCCCTCCCCTGCCCGTATTTGCTCATTGACACCTATAAAATGCTAGCTAATTATGGGAAGAACTCACAAAGTTTCTAACATGCTTTAAATTGAAATTTTGGTGATGGTAGCAACCGGATTATGAAGAAATGTAAAGATACCTCACATTGACAAAATGGGATTATAAGAATAAAGGGTAGATTCATCTTTATTCTTATCTACCCACTGGGGGGGCTTTAAAAATGGTGGTTAAAAGAACTATTTAGAAATGTCCCAAAGTCTTATGATCTGTTGTAAAATAGTAGGAAAAGGAGACTGTAAAATTGCAGCATACTGTTATACCCAGATTTAAAACCACGTGAATACAGAACTTTAGACTGAGATACATAAAATAACTGCTGGCTTAAAATTGAATTGTGAGGGGGGGCCACGGTGGCTCAGCGGCGCCATGCCAGAGGACCCGGGTTTGATTCCCGGTTCCTGCCCATGTAAAAAAAAAAAAAATTGAACTGTGAGATTTTTATACTCCATTTGCCAACTTTCGGCAATGTTTTATTGTTTCACAATAAGAAAAGAAAAAATTTAGATATATTGTAAGAACTATGTAAAACTAACCCAACACCCATTTCTAAATGTTTCTCTCTTTGCCTCCACTTCAGATGCCAAACAAACCAAATCTACCCAAACCCTTCCTCTCCCAGCTTCCTATGAAGGGAGTCATAACTGTGGAACACAGCTGTGGATATGAGGCATAAGCCAAAGTCTATATCGTAGAAACTGTGTGCTTTCTGCCTTGAAGAAGAAGAGGAAGAGGAAGAGAAAGAAGAAGAAGAGAGAAAGAAGAAGACAGATAGCTACTGTTGATTTTCCATTCCCCACCTGCACATCTATTTTTCTAGCTTTGAATAGTGGCTTAATGTCTGAACTGGAGCCTGCATCTGAGAACTATGAGGGAAAAAAATCTGATGCTGGTCTTGATATAATTCACCTATTCAATCAATACCAGTAATTTCTAGACTTCTTGTAATGGTAGAAAAATAAACTTCTATTTGTTTCTACCACTAAAGCCAGGTTTTCTGTTTCTATGTCGAAACTATTTCTCTTTGATACAATAGGACACATACAATTTCTTTTTTTTTTTTTTTTTAAATTTGCATATGGGCAGGAGGCACCAGGGATCAAACTCCAGACCTCCAGCACGGCAGGTCGGAGCTCTGCCTGCTGAGCCACGGCAGCCGCCCAGGACATGTACAATTTCAATACCATTGTGAGTTTATCTTTGCATTTCTATATAAGAAGTTTTTTTTAACAAATTTAGTCCCACACCCAAAATTCTTGGAGTTTAGTGTAACTTGAACACTTTCGGCTTAAATTTGTAGGAGATATGTTATTTCTATTGTTATTTTCAAACAACAGAAGGAAAGGAAATATTTTCTATTGGAAAGATTAGTGTTGTAGTTGGACATATAATTAGTTCCTACAAAGGATTTGATGATGAAAGAATAAATCAATCTCAAGTGAGTGCTGTTATATACCACTTAGTTGTACCTAATAAAAGAAATAAGCTTGGCAAAATGCACTTATAATTGATCACAAGAAAGTCACTTACATTTAAGCACTTCCAGTTTTTTGTTAATCTTTAACTAAGTTCCAATTTTGAAATCATCATTAAGCAAGTTCTTTAAGGTATTTGAGTAATTAGTAAATTATCATTACTGGCATTTACATTGAAGAAGTTCCTCCAAAGTATGTGTGTTTCTTAGGGATTACTGGGCCATGTTAGCTAGCATTAGCTAAACTGACAACATACTATAATTTATGTGATAAAGTAATTATAAGATTTCATGCATTCATAGAGGGATCAAAAGCATAAAGAGAACATAAACCAAGAAAATGTCCTCTTTTAAACAGTCCCTTTCAACTGTATTAAAATTTGAGATTGCTATTTTTATGTTAACAACTAAAAGAAGATATTGTCAGAATGTAGATAAGACTAGGATCCTATACAACATGAAGCATTTCTAACTCCTGGCTCCTGTTCCAATCTTTCTGCCAAAGAATCAGTGGAAATATTGCCCATATCACTGCTGATGATTTTTCTGAAGGTCATTCAAGCACAGTTTTTCGAGTTGAATTCTAATATCAATCTACAACCATATTATTTTCCTTGGGGAAATCTAAGGGTTGTTTTCTGAATCAAGGACATTAATATTCACTTCTCCAGGTTTGTGTACCACAAAAGCACAGAGTATTCTCCCTCTGCATCTAGCACCCTTGAGAATTTGAAATCCACAATCCCTGGAAATGTTCAGAGTTAGAAAAAAAAAATGCTTCAAAGAAAAAAATCAGAGTTAAAAGGTCTGTTGACACAAGCATGTTTCCAGTGATACTTTCTAAAAATTATTTAAATAGCCCTTTGACACCATCTTTCTTCTTCACAAAAGGACATGTTTTTCATTTCACTGTGCAAGTGTTCCTGGAAGACCACTTGTCTCCTCAGTCGAACTCCACCATTGAAAAATAGTTTCTAAGCGAGGATGAAAAACTCTTAGTGTGAAAGAGGAGAAAGTGAAGGCATTGTGTGTGGACCTGCAACTGAAGCCCATGGTTACACTATGAACTACTTAAAATATTTTCTCCACTAAACTTTTTAGAGTTTAAAACCATTATTTTGCAATTACACATTCATAATCTTATTGAGAATAAAATAAATTTCCATTTAGCTGCCAAGATATGTGAAAATCATCTCGATTCATCTACTGTTGTCAGCACTACTCACATGAAAATTAAAACTAACAAAAAAGCGGCACCTGCATGGAGGGACCCAAGACGAAAATGCCTCACATTTTAATATTACCTATTTAGGGATCAAAATTTCCCTTTCGGCTATGACAGATACCACCAATAACATCTTCAAAGGTGTTTAATTATTCAGTAGCTCATACGTGATTTGAAAATCTCCTTTGCTCTTTCTACTCGCTACAGAAAGTTTCCCCAGTAGAATCTAATCTACTGAAATAATGATGCCATTGTAGGTACGGAGAGGCTCACATATTGGTGTTTATGTTCCAATAGGTATTAATAAGTTAAACTGATTTTCACTGTCAGGAAAAGTAATATTTTTATCTGAGAAACAACTGACGAAGGCAATATATGATAAAGTAGGCATAGGTGATTCCAAACAAATAAGATAACAGTCTTACATGCTCATCAGATAGTTGGTGATGTTTCTGAGTTTTAACAAGCAACGTAAGTGCTCAAGCATCTCTATCTAAGTGTTAGATAATCTTTAAACACATCTGTGAAATGGGTAGAAATGCCCTTCTATAACAGAGATGAATGGGAGAATATGGGAAAAAAAATAAAGATAGCTTTCAGCAAAGAAAAAAGAACTACAGGACCTGTGTCATTTCAAGCTTTTTTTTTTTTTTAATACTAGCCACTGGGGTAAATTGAGAGAGGCAGAAGGAAGAATAACTTAAATATATTCTAGGTTCTAATGATCCTGGTTGGAAAGGTTTCGGAATTGAAAATAAGTCAAATTTAGAACTTCAAGAAAGGTTTTTTTTTCTATGTCTGAGAAATATAACTGCATCAGGTGAAATGGACATTGCTATGTTTGTAAACTTTATTAGAAATTAGCTGTTTCTAGGGAGCTGGGACTGTCCATCTGATGCCAAGAGTGCAGAAGGATGAGTCTTTGCATTTGGAAAGAATAATGGAACCATAGAGTCGCAGCCAAATTTTGAAGAGGAATCTAAACGCTGCTTGGGGAGAAGATGACTGAATGAATTACTGGTGGCTGTTTGTCACCCCCAAAGCTCTGCCCCAGAAAGACAGGACTGAATAGCTTTTATACGCTTCTTTTTCTTATCCTTTTCTTTCAAATCAAGTCAAGCAGAATATAGCTAAAGGCTTAATTTCCACTGAAATCTTCTGTGTGAAATTAGACCTTCCAAATCCAATTTTTTCCAGACTTCTTTTTTTCTCTTTCTAAATAGTAATTAATCAGTGTTTAATTGCTTGACTTTTACATGGTACAACCTTTGAGACCTCACTGACTGCTGAGCCTTCAAGGTGTATTGTTGAGACTGTTCAACGACCCTGGACGTCCTGTGAGTACTAACAAAGCTATGGTTAGAAAAGGGGAGAGGGAACCGTGATATGCTCTTCACAATTAATGTTGCAAACACTATGGCTCCCCAAGATTATTTAAGTTTTTATGTGATCAGACACAAGGCAAATGGGAAATATAGTTCTATTTTATGTTTTTACTTGTTTCTTTACCCATGATTGATGCTTGAAGGCCTTCAGATGAGAAGCACTCTTTTATGACTACCAAGCAGAAAATAAAGGAAAGCATTGGCAGAGATCAATTCATTTATCAGAGCAGACAAATACATAATTCAGAACCAAAATATGTGTTTAAAAATTAGTTTATAATCTATATGTTTATGTTAAGTACACATCCTCTAAAGTTTGCAGATGTAGGCTAGAAGCAGAAGATTTTAAATGGACTCAATTTGAAGACCCTACTACTTTAAAAATTGTTTTACAGCAGTTTGTTTCTTAATTTTAATCAAATATCAAGAAAGCAATTAAACCAATTTAAGGGAGGAAACCATGGAGTGTTCTCTCTTTAATTACCAGTAAAGACTTGTATATAATCTAGAGAAAACTGAATCAAAAAACTTTGTGTGGTTTCCAATATATGATATCTCTACGTTACCTATTCAAAAAAAGAGTTTGCAATTTATTACGCACATATGCATGCACACACACAACATAAAGACCAGATAGCAGTTTAAAAATTTAAAAAAATTGGAAATGATGAGTTTGCCTTGACAAGGAACTATAAATATGAAATTATTGACTACTTATTTTTATCTTTACTCTTGTGTTTGATTTTTATTTGTGATGAGTTTGACCTGTTTCTAATATTTTCTATCCCCCACCCAATTTTTTGACCCTTAGCAAGACACACCGCACCCTACAATCTTAAACATCTCTTCTAATTCCCTACAGAAAGAAATTCAATACATAATATATCTTACAAATGCTTTTCTCAATATCTTAATGTGTGCTTCACTTTCAATACTTTCAGAATAATTCCAGCAAGAGAACTTAACCTTGACCTTTCTTTTATTCTATAGATATAACTTAGACTGTAGGTTCTGTGAGTGGGGAAAACACATTATTTTGTTCACTGTTCTATCCTCAATGCCTAGGACACTGCGCAATAGAGGACAGGGGCTCCGTAAACCTGTGTTATATAAAAAACTGATAGGGATTGATCATCTTCATAGCAAGTAGACAATGTTGTTATTTTCTTTTTGAAGATAAACCTTAGACCTAATCTATACCTACAATGTAAGAAAGAAGTTATGCAATTTAGTTAGTTATACCTGCTTGTTCTCATGATTTGATTTGATTTTGCTTTCCTATAATTTCTGGTTGCTTTTTTAATAGTTCGTTTGATTTGCAATGTTCGTGTATTATCTGGGGCATCAGAAAAAACAATGAACATAATTTAAATAATGGCTAGAACAACTTAAAAAGGAAAAATCTGGAGAAAACATGTTTTACCTAGAAGGAAGGTAGTTTAAATAGGTTAAGAAATTAAAAAGAAAATGGTGCAACTCAGGCATCTACTCTTAACTAACCATGAAAATTTGGCCCATTCTATTTCCTTTTTAGTGCAATTTTTCCAATACAAAAATTGCTATTTAATAGTTATCCCAGAGAATTGCCATCAGTTTCAAATTAGATAAAATTAATATAGTAGCACTGTGCTTGAAGGGAGTAAGCACTTGGAGGAGGAAAGAGAGGAGCCGAAGGAGAGAGAGAAGACAGAGAAGGATGAGGAAGACAATCATCAATGCTTGTATTATATATTAAATATTATTGCTTTTTCTTCCCTCTTTCAGCTATAAAGGGTATCTGAATTATCTGTGTAATTCTGGGTTATTTTTTTTTTTTATGCACTACTACTACTTATAGATGTCTCTGATATCAGAATAGGTATTCTACATTTAAAAAATTCTCAATCACTACATATGCCTTGTGAGATGGATCCTTTCCCCCATTTTATGGATGAAGAAGCCAAGATTCAGATTTAAGTAATTTGCTTAAATTCACACAAAGTTGGAAAAATTTGGAGTTTAAACTCTAATCTTTTCATGTATGCATCACTTTGAAATCTTAAAATAATTTGCTTTCATTTAAAATCTTTTAAATGCTGCTCTTCTAAAGAATAAAGCAAAATTTTCAAAAATATAAATTTGAGGAGGCAATATGAACATCAGCAGAAAACATAAGTTCAAACTGTTTGGCATTTTTTTTTAAGTTACAGTAAGGATATCTGCTTAAATTCAAAAGAGACAATGGATCTCTTTCGTAATGATTTCAACTAAAATAAGAAATAATCTTCTTTTAAGTCCTCTCACTTCAAATATGGAAAATCTGCTTGCTTTAAAAAATTCCTTTTAATTCTTGCCAAGATGGATAGTCTAGATTATTACATTGTTGTTGTTTTGAAATATGAACAAAACCAGGAAAATAATGAGCAAAACAATGTACATTTTTTTCTCCAGAATTTGTTGTTATTATTAAGTTCACAATGGGTACAACTTTTTCATTTCATTGGGAAAATAATTATTTTCTAGACACTTCTCTTTCTATGCCTAAAAAAATATTTTTGACTGCCTAGTTTATCTGCAACTGATGGATAAAAGCAAAAAGAATTCTAATTTGCTATTTAAATGTCAAAGTCATGACATTTAAATTGTTGTTTAATTTAAAATATTGTTTGGCCAGAGAAATTTTCTTAACTATTGGATAATTTTTCCATGCTTTAAAAATTATTTTCATTTAATTTTAGTTACCTTTAAATTGATGTACAGTGTTCCTCAATAAAAGTGTAACATTTATATTCTTCTCATATTTTCAGTGGTTTTGTAGTTATCTGATAATTGGCTGGTTACCACATTTGTAAAACTGCCCTTTTCTCAAAATTCTTTTCCTTTTTCAAACAAACAAATGCAACTGACTGCTGCATTTCACTGGTTTAGCCTAGTCTGAAGCTTGAAATAACTTGGAAGCAAACAACTGACCTAATTATCTACACAGTGGAGGTATTTAACAAACAACATATGAAGTCTGTCTTGCTTGACTACAAAATAGAAGCGCTCTGCTGTGTTCTCCTGTTCATGTAGAAGTCACTGTAGTGACAGCATATTACATTAACTATCCGCCTCATACCAATAGATCCTTACATCACAGCCAATTCAATTTGGTGATAGGGGTTATTCAATGTGGAAAGGAAATTAAAGCATTCGGAACCTCTCCTTCAATTTGCATTTCTTTTCTTTAAAATAGTTAGCTTTTGGCTTCCTGTTGGTTTTCTTTTGCAGGGTCTCTGAGATTTCTCCTAGGAGTCTGGGGTGGAGGGGTGGGGTGGGGGAGTGGCTGGGGAGAAAGCAGAGGGGGGAATATATTTACATCAAGAATAAAAAAGGAAACAGATAAGCTCTACTTTTTAAATTACAATATAGAAATAGATATCTGTCAATGACTTGAGATGCCCCACCTGAATGACCAGAAATAAAAGTTACCTGTAGCTTTGGGCTGCCAGGCTATGATAAACTATAAAGGGCTTCTGTTCAAAGATGATTTAATACTTTTAACAGCAAAAGAAGTCAGCAGGGCATATCCTTTGGAGACTAATATTCCTTATATCTGAAATACAGCTTTGGTTAAGGACTCCAAAAAGAGTCTTTAGAGATTGGGATTCTGCATGTTTGGGCAGTGGAATTTGACAAGCATGGCATTTTATTTTGCATAGCAAGCATGCCAGGTAGCGTTCATCAGAGAATCCTAGTTGTCTTAGTTGTTGCTAAATTTTAAGTTTTGTTAAAATACACAACTCTTTATAGATTTTAATTTGGAAAATATTTAAAAATAAGTATGGAGGGTACAGATTACACACTGAAGACTTTGAAAGCAGAAAGCAATAAAGTTTCTGAATTTTCTCAGGACCACAGAGAAAAATAAACCCTGTTATTTGGAGTAAGTTTTAAATCCTAACAATAGTATTCATAAGGTCATATGTCACATAAATGAAAAGTCACTTTCTCCTCAGAATAAATTCCCAAAATTCTTTCTGAGAATTTGCTGTTTTGAGGTTCCTAAATTCCTTCTGCCTATATAGAATATTTGAACTTAGAACAATCCAGGTTTATATAGTCAGTTATCTATTGACTTTTGTTTTAATTTATTAAACCAAATAAATTAGTATTAAAATCTTATAGGCAATGTACATGTGTATATACATATATATAATCATGGTAATATGCAATACAAATTCTAATTCTATGCGCAAAGCATGCCTTTACTCGGCTGTATAAGAAAAGAAAATGATGAATGTTTTTAAAAGAAAGAATCATTTTGGGAGGTGAACAGGTACGCTCAGTGGTAGAATTCTCACCTGCCACGTGGGAGACCTGGGTTTTATTTCCAGCCCATGCACTTCCCAAACAAGCAAATGAAAAAATGAATAAATAAAAATTCAGCAAATGGTGCTGCAATAAGGGGATACTCACATGGAAAAAGAATGAAATTGACCCTGCCATACAGCATACACACAAAAACGAATCATTTTGAAAACTACAATCTGACATTGTGGCTAGAAAAAAATTGAGACTTTGCTCTATCAAAACATGACTTCATTAGTAAGCTGTTTCGGTAAAATAAAACTCTTACTTAATTTTGCCCAACCAACTATATGTAAATCTAACTTATCAGGTAGTTAGTTCAAATGAAAATATGTCTATATTCAAAACATTGAAATAAAAAATATAGAATTATTTTATACCTACATAATTCAATTCCTAAATTCAACTCCTGAAGGGAGCTTTAAGGATGAATGTGGGTGAAAAAAAAAAAAAAGAACCACAAAAACATTTTCCCTTAAAATTGGCAATCTAGAAGGAAATGCTTTCCAAGTATCTATATGAATAGGCAAATACAGTAGTATTAAGGTCCATTTTTTGAAAATACTTTTTACCCAAATATCTTTTAAACCTTTGCCTTCCTTTCAGAAGTTGGAAAAAATGTGACTGGCCATGCATGAGCTATAAATGCTCTGGTGAAATATCCATTAGCAAACTATATCATTACTTAAATTGTTTACACGGTAGCAAAGAAACATTTCTTTTTTTTTTTTAACTCACCTGGACATAGACAAAAATTCTGATTCAGGAATAATTTAGCACAACATTCTATTTGAAACTAATCATGTTCTAACATGAAATAGAGGCATTAAAATCATAAGTTATTTCTTCTCTAAGAATTTTTGTGTATTTGTAAAGTACATCTTGCTGGCCAAGCCAAATCTGTGTGTCAGGCAGGTTTTTGGGTCTAGATCGCTGGAGGCAGGGGTGTTCATACCTGGACTTTTCTGCTTTTAAACTGTATTCTTTAACCTAATAAAAAAAGGTCCCCAACTTCCCTGAACTTCAGTGATCAGGCCATCTTCCTTAAGAATTAAATACATTAATGCATGCAAAGAGTTTGTTAGTTTGCCTGGGGCATATTAAACACTATGAATAGTTGCTATCTTTTTCTGGAGACATTTGTCTTTAGAAGTGGCAAATACTAACAGCTAATTAAGTTTCTGTTTTTTAATTCCTATAATTTGTAAGTAATTGAAATATAAACAGTTTGGTCATCTTGAGTTATTAGCATATTTATTCTATACAATAAGAGGAAATATTTCTTGACAATTATTGATGATCTATGCGCTAAAGAAGTAAAAGTGCAATCTTTAAAGGTTTGACTAATTTGGGTCCTATTCCCATTCATCTTTCTTGACCCTTTTTTTCTCCATTTTAACTTCGGAGGGAAAAGCTGATGGTTTTTACCATCTCTCTGTCTGTCCATCTATTATGTAGCAGCTTATTTCTGGGGTGCTTATTGCTCTACTGAAGTTCTGTCTAGTGCACATTGCAAACTTCGGAGAATTTAGTTTGAAGAGGAAAATTGCAGAAGGCCTTGATTTGGCAGTTCCAAAGGGAAAGAATTTTCAGGCATGAGGGTCTTTGTTGTCTAGTGAGATGAGATGACAAAGAAAATATATAACACATGAGACAAGACAGTTATGAAAAATAGGAAGAAAATAAGATATTTAAGTCTCGTTGTCAAGTCCCTGAGAGTAGAAGGAAAATTAATGTCACTTCTGCAAACCAAGTAATTTCCCAAAGAAGATGTCTGTAATCAAATCTTTACTGACTCCAAAGTTATGCTTGAAACAATGTTTTCCATTGGTAGAGGCATGTTATACTATGTATTTGTAAAACATTTTTTAAAGTTTCACAATTGGAAATTTCATAAAGACCCTTTTTGCTTGAATATTTTCTATTTAAAACACATAGATTAATTGGATTGAAAGTAATTTAAAGCAATGGAATGTCTTTCAAAATATAAGCTTAAATAATTTGTCTACTTATTGATAATATCAAGACCATTTCAAAAGCAGACATTCTCATTATCATCGTTATTTATTATCATCATTTTTATTATTCAGTGAAGTTTAGTAGAATGAGCCTTTCCTGGATAAAACAAATAAAGTAATTATAAGAATAAGCATCAAATATTATGCCTCCCCAATACAATACATACTGGAAGATGATAGGAGAATATTTTCATGAAACAGATGTATTACATCACTTCGCATAGGCTTTCATATATTTAGTAAACAGTGAAAGCCTTTGTATATGGCAAAATAATATATTTATTTTTTTAATTTTGCAAAATATAAAATTCTACACCTATTTTACTGCTTTTAAAAATGATGTTCACTCCATGGGTTTCTTGCAGTGCTTTTAAGAAGTCTCTAAAAAGCCCTGAACTATTTGGATAATGCGACAATGTTTTATTTTAAAAGTGTATTATTACCGAAAGAAGTAAAACTAATCAATCCTTAAGGTATTGACTGACAACATTCAAAAAAAAAAATACCCTTTAAATCTTTGACCAACAAATTTGCAAAAATGAGTATCTGACAATAGTTATGATGATCACTGTTAATATTTGTACTTCCTTTTATAACTGACCAATATTGTTATTATATATATTTACTCTTATTTAATCAGTAATTTATTCTTTTGTTCAGAATTATTGTTGATAT
The DNA here is from genome assembly GCA_004026745.1 of Myrmecophaga tridactyla. Taxonomy (NCBI): domain Eukaryota; kingdom Metazoa; phylum Chordata; class Mammalia; order Pilosa; family Myrmecophagidae; genus Myrmecophaga; species Myrmecophaga tridactyla. The sequence continues at coordinate 20,016 of PVIY010000665.1, forward strand.
CCATTGCTTTGGAAAGACTGTGTCTAAACTCTTTAATTGATCTCTAGATCATGTGGAATCCTTTCCTTTCTAGTTTCATTTCTTGCTACAGCTTCCATTGTGCCTTCCATCTCAGCCACCACCATCTCCCCTAATCTGAACCACATCTCCACTTCACGTGCTCTTGCAGTGCTCTTTGCCTGCACTTACCTTTCCCCTTTGTCCTGAAATAGCGATCTTCTCTACATTTCCCGAAATCCTCCCAATTTCTTAAGACCCATCTAAAATGTCAGTTTCCCAAAATCTTCTCTGTGCCAATAATTAGAAGTTCTTATCCTCCATATGCCTTTTCTGGGTTTCTACTGCATAATTTGACACACTACATCTCATATATTAGTTAATTCTCTGCATGCAACTCACCCAGATAAATTCTTTGGAATTTTTGCCAAAATTTATTTGTATATGTCATCACTTTATTTTCATCCTTCTGACTGTAATTTCAAAATAAATGCAATTATAATCTTCTACTCCCATTAATGTAAAGACTACTTGAGATGAGTACTTTCATCCTATGTGTTTAAATCAAATTAGTTTTAAAACAAGTTTCTGACCAAATGTATAGATCCCATGTGCAGGTTTTGTGTGTATAAGAGACAGAATATTGAGTTCTCACTAACCATGCTTTCTGTGAGCCAGAAACTGCGCTACCCATTATGTAAACAATGCCTAATTTATTTTCGACAAAAACTGTATGCATTAATTACTATTATAATGAATAAATGAACCCTAGGTAACTGAAGCTCATGAAAGTGAAATAATTGGATCGAGGTTACAGCTAAGAGCCAGAGGTAAGATTCAAGCGCAGATCTAGGGAGTTAGGCAAAGTACAGTGAAACTGCCAAGGGTGGGGGTGGGGGTGGGGACAGAAAGGAGAAGGAAAGGGAAATTGGAGGAAAATGGAAACAAGCAGACATATCAAGGGTAAAAAGAGGGTGGTGAACTTTTGAACCCTGCTGGTATACAAAGCATACAGTAACACCCACTCACCCAATTCGAAAGGTAATATAACCACAGTTCTGGGAGCAAATAATATCTAATCCCACCCATGAGTAGTTCAAATAAGAACTTTGTTTCATTGGTATTGGATGGCTATTTTTTCAGTTGTTCCTTAAGTCGTTTAAATATTTGTATCATCAGTATTACTTTGGGCTTGGTGCTGCTAAAGATAAGGTCCACAACTTTAATGCTGCAATGAAAAACACCAATCAATGAATCAAGGGCAGAATTGTCTAAGATATGATTTTTAAAAATAATGGCATTTTCCACTTTTATTTCCCAAAAGAAAATTAGGTGCTTAATTATTTAATTTTAACTGCATAATTTTGGTGTGATATAAAATTTGAATAAAATAAAATTATTTTCAAAAATTTAAAAATAATTTTTACAAAAAAATTTTAAAAAGAATGAAAAAAATAATTTTCCACGCTTTTAGATCATGGTGCACAGCTAAGTGAAGAGAAAAGCAAAGTCACTGCCTTGTCCTTCTAATATATTATGGGCTATCTAGTATGAATTGTTTATTCATTGATTTTTTAAATCATTTTAAATCTTTATTACAATTCGGATTTGGCAATTTGTGCCAAGATGTAAGAATCATTTTCAGAGAAACAGAGGGTTAAAGAACATCTATTAATCATTCACTTGTCTTTGTCTAAAATATCACCAAGACGGGGGGGAAATCACATATAAAAAAATATGATGATGAAAAATATGTACATGTACTCAAAGTGGGTAACCTTAGCTAATGACACCAATGTTTACCAGTTACTTACTTCTTATCAGCATTTGCTGTGGATTAAATTCCGCCTCCCTTAACCTTAGAAATTCATTCTATTATTACCTTTCCTCTTTACAAAAAAAAAATGGAAAAAAGAGTTAAGCAAAAGTCATTTATCCAAGATCATTTGTCCAAAATGACACACTAACTATTGCTAGAGCTGCAAACATTATACAAGGACACAGGACTCAATGTTGCTTTCCTCTGTGGAATATAATTCTTTGTTATTTAAACAAATAAAAATTATATTTCCTATTCAATGTTCTTGGCTTACTGCTTAAGTTATTTAAAAATCAGAAATAATAATAAATTTAAGTATGAAACTGTTATAAGGTAAATTGAAGGAATTCTCTATAATACAGGACGTTTGTTTTTTGTCATGCAATATGGCCACACAATGTCAGATATACATGTTTATCTATAGAATTTAATTGAAAGTCCAATATATATTACAAAGTTGGAGATAGCTATGTAGAGATGAAATAGGCCAGGAATGATTAAGCTATGGAAGAAGATATTATCTCTGTGTGCTAGATCAAAATATTAGTATATATATAAGAAATATATAGTATATTTGCTTTATTTTTCCCATATGTGTGATACACACATACACACACAGATGTATCATAATTCCAACAGGGCTATGTATGATGTCTGTAATTAAATAAATTTTTACCTTTTGCAATTTTTTGGAAATTACAATGAACTATTTGTCCAGTTTGGTGTCTTTACTGAGAATATACATAATCTCCAAGTGTCAGAAGAAATTGGGGTTATTTTTAGTATGGTGGGAAAGGAGAAAGATTTCATCCTTAACACTGCAAATTTAATCCTTGTAGGATTACTTTTGGTAACCCTTATGTCACTATTATAGCTTGCAGAATTAACTTGTTTGTTCAGCTAATACCGAGTCATCATAAAATGTTACAGCTCCTTTTGACTTGTACTTAACTTCTGATTTTAGTGAGCTTCACTGTTGAATTCCAAAGACTAGATTATGCCATAAGGGAAGCTTTGATTTTCACTTCTACTAAGTACTGTACACATTTTTGTTATATTGAAAAGTAAACACAATAAAAAATAAAAATAAAGAGCTAACGATAAATCATTACAGATGGCATAGACTTAAATTAAAAAAAAAAAAACTTGGGTGGGCCACGGTGGCTCAGTGGCAGAGTTCTCGCCTGCCATGCAAAAAACCCATGGAGAATCGAAACCATGGAGACCCGGGTTCAATTCCCTGTGCCTGCCCATGCAAAAAAAATAAAATAGAATATATCTTTAAAAAAAACTTTATTAAGGATTCCAGTACCTAGCACAGTGCCTCACTTGTAGTAAATACAAAAAAATGTTTATTGAATAAATATATTTTATGAGAATATAAATTTCATTCAAACCTAAATGCAGAAAAATCTGTAGACAGAATGTCACTTTTGTTTTTAGTGTAACTCTAAATATGTTTTAAAGAAGAAAAGGTAAAATTTTAGAAATGAAGCAAGCAAATAAAGTTTTCTTAATAAGTTTTTGTCATTTAAAAACTAATAAAATAATAAATCAATTAAGAATGGTGCTAAATGTTTTAGGAAGTTTGCAGCTAGGTTTAAACCAAATATTCACTATGAAAGACACCAAAGAATAATTCCCAAGTGAATCATTTTCCATGAAAGATAAATTCTGAGTAAGATATTTCACTAACACATGTTTTTCTCTTTTCTTAAATCTATAAAATTTTATTCACTATTGTAGTGTATATGATATTTTCTCAGGAAATGCCAAATTTTAATTGAGTAACTCCCTATACTATCTTTTCATTAAATAATAAAAAATAATTGTATATTTAAAATCAATATAGTCCTTCAGAGTCAAATTTCTGCAACCGTAGGACATTTATGAACCTAAATGTCTATATTTGTGTATATCCCATTGTTGAATAGAACATTCTTTTCTTTTTGCAAATGACAGGAAAATCAGAAGTAGTTATTTAGGTTTTATGTTGAGTCTTTGACTTAATCCAGACATCACGTACTTTTGACAAAAATAAGAAGGGAGCTGGTGCTTGGAGTAGGGGTACATTACTATATTTAAATACAATTCAATTTGCATTGTATTAAAAATTATTCACCTCTTTTGTTTGTTTGAATGTATTCTCTTTATTTATCATACATTATAATATTTTCCGTATGACAAGAACCCTATCTTTAAAATTTGCACAGCTCATATTATGCCGTCTATAAATTTGCATCCTACATTTCTAGTCTTAAAAAAGACTATCACAAAAATATGATACCAATTAATGAATAAGTTGATAGTTCTTTTTACAGACAGTACAGTAATTAGGTTTGCTTCAGAGTTCCTTTTCCTATACTATTTCTCAAAGATAATATGACTGTATGTTCTTTCTCAGAACATCTTAAAAATTTTGGTACAACTCCTAAATAGAACTTTTTATGTGACTACACAATACAATTCAAAACGAAGCATATTACTGATGTGCTCAATGTTACGATTACAAACTGCACGCTGCTTCCTCTAAAAGAAGCAAAATAATAGGAGTTCACTGACACTTTAGTAAAAATCACTCAGCACACTTCAGAAGTGACATATTGCCCTTGACATTCGATGGGTGATTTATATTTTCAAATGAAGTAGCTATCCAATCAGCATACAGAAAAAGCATCATTTTTCAGAAGACAGTGAATTGAGTTTATTATTTTAGAGTCACATTTCTGAAATCATCAGGTATTTATAAACCTCAATATTTGTATTTGTGTCTGTCCCATTTCTGAATAGGATGCTATTTTCTTATTGCAAAGACATGAACATTAGGACTTACTGTCAAGTTTTCATGTTGAGTCTTTGACATAATTCAGACATTAGATTTATCTTTTTTATCTTACCTTCTTAATAAATTTAACAATCGATCCTTTCCTTTTTAGAAGTTGTGAAGGTCATTTTCTGAAGCATTTTGTGCTGACAGATGTAAAAATCTTAGAGGAAATAGCACTGCATGCAAATTCACTTCTTCGGGTATCTGAATACTTTTCATAACTTTTGGGAATGAGGCTATAATGTAACAAATATTTTAAAAGTTAGTATTTTTAACAGATGCCCAGAAGGATTTTCATTGTCACGCTTTAGAGTCACCATTTGTGTGGACTTGAATTTGTGGACCGTTAACACAAATCAGAGGACATGGAAGTATGAATAGAATACAGCAGTGATTGGAATAAACAGCAGGTAAAATTCAGAACAGTTGAAGGACTCCACAGAACAAAGTGTTGCTAGTAACCTTAATAAGTTAACATTTGTTTATCTTGTTCTTTTGTGATTGTTTTCACTACAGCTGATCTAAACTCAAGCAAGTAAGACCTACTGTACTGAATAGCTGGTTGTCTCTGTAGCTATAGTTTCTCTACAGAAATCTACCTGGCCTTAGACATATGTAACAAACTGACAGTTCCAGGCAGTATTCATGCCACCTCCACCCTTCAATAAACCTTTCTGAGATGTGATTTTGTAATGAACTGTGACTCTTTTAAATTAAACATTAAAATTTTGGCTTTGTCCTGTTATAAATCTTCAACTTTTTGTATCGTTTTTTTCAGTCTTTTTTTTTTTCCACCTAAAAAAAAAAAATCCCCAAACTCTTTAACTCCTTGAAATCATATGCTATTATTAAAATATATTACTATTAATACCCAATAGTGCTTTGCTAACTGTGGTCCAGACGGGCTGTTTTCAAAATAAAGTCCGAACCTAACGTGATTTAGAAATCCTTCTTGAGGCCGGTTTTTCTTTCCTGTTTCGGCTCATGTCTCATGACTTCATCTGGAATTCCATCCCGTTCAGTACCCAGAAGGTTTCGCGTGCCTCCTCACTTGCAGGGCTTTGAGAATGCTGTCTGCTCGGGTCAGCACGGACTCTTCCCACAACGCTCGTATCCTCACACACACTTTCGATTGGCCAACTCCAGCACACCCATCCCAACCTGATGAGGCCCTTTCTCCATAAAGAGGTCACTGACCTGAAAGAAAAAAAAAGGTTTAGTGCCATTCAAGTGCATCAACATAGAAAGAAGGATATAATGAACCCAGGTACCTGTCAACAAGCATCAACAGTTCTCAGCATTCTGCCAGTCATCAGATCATGGGTTTTGCCACACTACATTTTAATTGACTATTTATTGTCTGTAATAGCCTCATACTCTAACGCCAATGGTGGGTGGAACAAAGTCAATCTAAGTCACTATTTTATGTCTATTGCCTAACCAACGCAGCGTCCGGCACAGGTTCAAGTTCTCTAAATATGTTAAGAATCTATACTCTTAGGCTGCTAATAGGAACAGACTATGGACTCTATAGCGGATATAACTAGTATCCAAAATAATTTATATCTAACCTTCTTTTCACTAGGGATTGGGTTGCAGCATCTTCTTTAAAATAATTTAAGCATATATGTATATACATACCCATATGTACACAAATTCTCATATATATTTACATGCATATATGTGTATTTTACACAGGTAAGGTATCTGAAAATATGTGATGTTTTTTGAGGCAGCTCACCAAACACAAAGCTAAAGTAATTGAAGTCCATGAATCAGGAAACAAAGCAGTTTGCTAATGATGTGACTAATATAGATGCTTTGAACACCAAAATTAGCCCTGAGCTTCTTGATAGTCATAGCACAAAGGAGTTCCATATGATATATAATTCTAATTATCAGAAAGAAAGATTCTAGGTTTTTGAAAGGAGGTATACCCTAAACTATAAATGTGATTTTTATACCTTATATAGGATGTGAAATTATTATTAACATTACTTTGAAAAAACTTAGGTCATTACTTCTCATTATTACTTCAAAGCCAATCACGTCCATGCTGGGAATATTTTCTTTTTCAGTACAAATAGGAAAGCACAAAAGATGCAGAATTTCATTTTAATTTAATAATAAATTACAGGGTAGACATTTATTTCAATACATACACTATCCCACATGATTTTTTAATAGTATTGCACAGTTCCATAAGTTGTATATCTTGATTTTTGACCTCTCTGATTAATTTGTCTATAAGTCACCCTAATTACCCAAGACTAATAATTGGCATTCCAAAGGTAGCAGAATGCACCTGCCACTCTGATCACTGCTGACCTTCACCTTGAATTAACTAAAAAATCCATGTCAGGCAGCTAATTGAATGAAACCATAGCCCTGTAAGTGGTAATGGTTATGATTAGTGTATAACATACCCCATAACAGTAATGATGTAATCTGGCTCTCAATAGGCCTCAAACTGATGTCTAAGGTGTCATATTCTAATGAAAGGGAGAATAAACGAGAATAAGAAAACTTTAAATGGGCAGACAAAGCTCCCTTGTTCCTGTCTCCCAAAAAGAGAAATATTCAATTGGATTTGAAGGGTGGTGGGTATTATGCTGCACCCTTGTACTTGATAGCTCATTAAGGTAGATAGACCTGTCAGCACTCTTTTCATTTCGGTCTGAGGAGTTATTCTTCATTTGCAGCAGGGAGTAAGAAGCCGAATTGGAACTGCTGACTGCTGCCTTTCTTAGGAGCCAGTGAATTGTGCTTCAATGAGGGGCACGCTGAGCATGGCATGTGCATGCGGACTGGCTTACCAGTACTTTTTTTTGTTGCATGTTTTCAGAGCCATTACAGTAATGAGATTAGTGATGCACAAGCAGATCATGCTTTCTTTAGACCTTACACTTTGCAGACAAGTGACAAATATGAAGTGAGCAGCCAGAAAATGTTGTTTGGTGAGAAAGTATGATGTGTGGGTGTTCTGGCTAAGCACACACTGTGTGCAGGAAGGAAGAGCTTTTGTGAGCTGGATGAGTCCCGCTGGGCTATCAGCCCTAATGCTTTTAGATGAAAAAGAAAGCTGGCCCTGTGTGAAATTTGCTCCTAACTCCAGAGCCTATCCCATGCTTGTTAGGATATGACATCTTGTAAATAACTGCCGCAAGACATGTCGCTGAATCTCTAAATGAGAAAAATGAAGCCTTTCATAGCAAATGCATCACTCTGATGACCAGCTTACTAAGGAGCAGAAATTGAACATGTGTCCAGAAATGCAAAGGAGGGTCTCAGAATTGGCTGCCAGTCTGGGATGCTCTTTATGTAGGTTGGTATTTCTGGGATTTCACAGTATCTGGTGGCATGTAAATGGGTTGGACTTCTGTTATTTCTTTCTGTAGATTCATATATTTCCTGGGTAAATGATACTTGAAGTTAATGGTGACTGGAAAACTGCTTAATGGAACTCAAGAGCAGATCTGAGAAATGGCATTGGTCTACCAATAAAGCTATTAGAACGGTCACAGATTTGCATCACAGATGCTACATTAACCTTGCAAGTGTACCAACTAATTCCATAAAGCCTGGTGTGTTTACACTGTATCCTGTCAGTAGGTTTGCAAGCTGTCTGCAATAAAGGCGAAGTCATGGATGGGACTATTAGAGGTGCAGCATATGTCTCCTATGTCTACCAGCATGAAAGGTAGATGGGATGTTCTTTTTTCCTCAGTAGATACAAAAGCTAGACTAAGAAAAGTGTTTTCCATTGGAGTAGAGATATTGACGAACAAGGGAATTCAGGTTCCTGAGTTAGAGGATTAGGAATATGCACTTAAAGCAAAAACTAGAAGGGAGAATCATAATGAAGGAAAACAGCATGGGGGACAATGGTAATCTCATCAACCTGCAATGCCCAACTTCGCCTTTGTCTTTCAGGGTATTGTTTTCAAAATGCAAGTTTAAATTCATATTCAATGTTTTGAATTTAATAGTCAGGAGTCAGTTCAAGCTAGAGTATCTGGATTTTTTTTTCAAGTTCACAGTTTGAAAATTATTTAAAAATATTTCTTGAAAATAACTTCCTGGAAAATATTTGTATTTATTGATTCCGACCCAATGAATTGAACATATTTTTTAGATACAAGATTTTTCAATTTCTTTAAGGCATTAGGGTCAGAGTCACACGAAAAATTCTATGTACACAAAATTCCTTTTCCAGCACAGTGGTTTATTTTTGATTATTGATTATTCACTCATTTGATCAAAAACACTGAGAAATAAGAATTTTTCCCACTAAAATGAAAGGAATAACATAAAGAAAATATTTCCCTTTACAAAATTTTGAAACCAGAATTCAGAGGAGTGTCTTCAAATATTGTTTACACTGATTCCACCTCATTATCTTTTTTCTTTGTTGAGTATTCATAAAATACATTTCCATGCTCCAGCATATACATATACATATATCTTTAATTTTGTTGTTCTTAGTGCTAAGTTATGGACAATAAATGCAAATTAAAATTGGATGAATATTGTAATCAAATATTTCCAAAAAATTTTGGCTTTGTCTTTATAGTAAAACTTTATTAGAATTTCCAAACAATTCATAAAAGAGTCAAGTTGACTCCCATTACACATTAGAAGTTATCCAAAGCTTTAGGATGGGTTGCAATATTATAGATGAATATGAAATACACTAACCTAGATGCTTGGCCAGAAACTCTCATATTAACTGTCTGTGGCTTTAGATTGCTCCTAAGATCTTTCAACCCATGGACCACAAATGCAATTTTAAAATTGCCAAAATATATTTTACTATTGCCTTTGACACCTAAAATTTAACATCCTTTTAAATCTCCAATTATTATAACACTTCTAAAGAAAGCCCATGTATACTTACACCTGAAATTTAATTCAATTATTAACTCTACTTTTCCTGTGAATTTCATAAACATATATGCATCCCAGGATAATATACACACTAGTTGGGTTACAATGTATCTTGCACAGAATAGGGCATTAAGCATGAAAGAACTGCCAGCTACACTTTCTACTTTGTTTACCTGTCAGTATTTTATCATTTTGTAATAGTTATGATGGTGGGGAAGGATGCACACATAAAATCTCATAAGCAAACAGCTTTAAGAAGGGCAGGGCATGGAGAGAAAGTATTAAAAATCCAAAAGGCTTTTAAAATAAAGCATAGTTTGTATAACTAAGTTACTCAAGGCTGAAAGAAAATCAATTCTTTAAGGCTATACCTACAATCAGTATTAAGTCTAATAGGAATAAGGAAGCAGTAAATACCACAAAGTTTGAATTCTTCCCTATCCAAATGTACTTGTTTTCTTGTACTAGTTCACTTTCCCTTAGCATATTAATCCAAATTTAAGATACATCAAGAGAATAGTAGGTTTGATCTAAAAGTTTGAGGACAAAGAGCAAAATATTCTCTTGTAAGGATTACTTCAAGGAGAAAAAATTCTTCCTAAAAAAAAAAACTCAATAAAATTAACTGGTATATTTAATTAATATTCCCAAGGATATAATTGGCTACCGTATTAGGAATGGTTATAACAATCAGATCTGGGCTTTAGGAATATACTTCTATAACTTAAATAAAGAATCTTTTTAAAATCATCCCCATCACTTTTAAATTTGAAAGTTTTTTTAAGAAGCCAGATGGGCAAAAATAATATTGTTCTTCATGTGCAAATTTTGTATATTCAGAGTGCTTGTATTAATAACTTAATTTTGCTAGGTTTCTTGCACTAAAAAAGGAAACACCAGACATTCTTCAGAACACATTAATGTAGAATATTAAGAAACATAAGGAAGTCATAGAAAGAATCCACTTAATGTTCCCATCAGGCACCTCATCAAAAGAACAAGGAACTACAATCACTTACAGGGGCTGATTGCTCACAATTAGATCTGTCTGCTGGAAAGAACCGCACTGATGATGCGCTTTAGAGAGCAAACCGCTTAGATGAGACATATCTGTCCTATGTTAAATTTGGTTCTAGTCCAAATGTTCATGACAAAGGCAGTGACACTAATAAAGGATTGTTCCTTGACAGGCTCAGAGTCCCCCACAACATCACTCCATTACTGTCATAATCAGCTTAAATCAAACTATAAGCAGAAATTTAATCATCTACTATTACTTATAGAAGCGAGTCCTTAGGGCTGAAAAACACAAAGATGTAAATATCATCTAAGTTTTGAATTGGGTATATATCAACTCTGAAAACTTACAATAGTCACACGTTTTTATTTTAATTAGCTTTAATCTGAAGAAATGTGAAATTTCCTGGGAAATATTAATATAATGCACTTTAAATGTCTTATGGGTCTTTATAATTCTAGCAATCAGTCTGTGTCTACTTGATAACAAAACAGCTATTTATTCAGTGAATTTGATCATCTCCCACATGATTAAAAAAGAGAAACAATGCAGCTCCATCTACTTGCTGAAAAATTCTTCAGCCTGAAAAATTACTAAGGCAATAGCCCATATTTTGGAAATGGCTGAATTTTTGCAGGAATAATCAGTTTTTACTTCTAAATATTATGGGGTATCCAAAGGATATGCTAAATATTTTACTTTTTTCATATTTTTTAACAAACTAAATCTACTTAAACCTACATTAAATGCATTTTTTAACTAGATTATCTATTCTTTTGGTCACAACTTGTTTTTTTAAGTTTTTATTTTTCGCCTTACTTTAATGGATTGGCTATCATTTCAGAACTCTTAACTAAGACCTTTTGATCAAGGCAATTTTGAACTTTCTTAAATTGAAGCTCATGTGCCTTCTACATTTTTCTTTAATCTCACCTTTACTTTATATTTACACATTTTTCTTCGTTTTCTAAGAATGCACAATTATTCTGTGGATAGCAGCTCCAAAAAAAGCTTACCAGTTACTTACAACATATACAACAGTATATGTATTTAAAGTTAAAATCATTCTGATTTTATTTCTGTCAAATATAAGTATATAAAGCTATTATATATGAGGAGTCTAAATTACTAAAGTAAAAAACTCATCTCTCTTGCTGTGCAGCTCTTTGTTATTTTTGTTTGTTTTCTTTTAACTTAGCCTATAAAGCTACTTTATACATATATATTTTTAAACTTTGCTGTAAATTTTACTCATTACATACCTCAAGGGGGGTCTTTTTGCTAAAATCATCAAAGTTTTTTCTTTTAGTCTTCTTAATGCAGGTATATGTGCTATCAATTAATTAACAAATTCAGAAAAAAAAAACCTAGTTCACACTATTTCATCCAGGTGCCTAAAATTGAAAAGGCACATTTCATTTCTATTATTCTCAGCTTTTTGAGGTTTGGGCCATAGGCAGCAAATTAGTCATTCGTAGCAAAACTCTACAATACATGTGTACCCTTCCTTCCTGCCTTCTGATTCCCTGACATATCTTCAGTCTATTGAGTAAACATGATTCTCTTCACTTTTTTTCAGACAAGATTATTAAATACTTATGTAGATGTTAACAAAAATGAAGTAGGGCATTGCTCCATGAAGGGGTTGTGGGGTGAGGGGGTGGGAGGGGAGAAAGAAAAAGAACCTTCTCTGTAATGCTGCTAGCAAGGCTTTATCTTTATGACACTAACGATAATCCCTTGTGTAATTAACTATAGAGTGCTTATGCATGCAGCATGCAACCCATGACAAGCCTCATAGAAAATACATCAGTATTAGCCACAGGTGAATTCGTTTAGAAAGATTAATGACTGCACCTGAATTTTAATGTCTGAAAAGGGATGGAACACTGAATCCTTAATTAAAAAGTTGAATGACTGGTATGGTTTGTTTAACATCACAAATTTCAAGGGGAGAGTTTTGTATTCAAATGAAGTATGCAAAAGGAAACTTTCCTTAGAAAGTGATGAAGTAAGGGTGAAAAGCAAAAATGTTTTATATGCTTTACTTTATGTAAATCGATACATGGATCGGTTGCTTTGATATGGATCAAATGTGGCATAATTATGGCTCTTTTCGGTTTAGAGTGAATGTGAAGCAAAGACTTCTTACAGAACATGAGCTGGCATTACCCTCGAACCGAGAGAAAGTCAGAGTAGGGGAGCAGTAAAACCGACGATCTTATTCTTTCCTTAATGGGAAGCAGTTTCTTCTTCATTATTATTTTACAAAGTTTTTAATGAAGAGAAAGTAACCTTGAAAAACAACTTAGCAATGCCGTTCCCAGAAGGGTCTTAACTCTGCTTTGCAAACTCTTTTACTGAGTTTGTTAAAGCTTGTTGCAGACAGAAGATTTTCAATGACAATTTTAATCTCCTGGTTTAAGACTAAGAAGGGGGCAAAGGAAAGCAGGACAAGCACGTTCTTCTCTCTATTTAGAAGAGAAGGAAATGATTCAAGTTAGTTATTTACCCTTAGGGTAAGAATAGTTAAAAGCTGATGTCTTTTACAAGAATGACCGAAAATATTACTTTGGCCGCTGTTTCCAACTTTTAAGATATTTTCCTATAATTTTCTAATTAATTCCAGAAGCAGTTCATGTGGTGTGGAGCTTTAACAAACTCTGATTTGAGAGAAAAAAGCATCGAAAGAATAAATAGGCTGACATAATATCATCGATCTATGCCAGTTAACAATTGACATATGTATAGATTCTTAATTACTGAAAAGATCCAAATGATCTTTTGCCTCTTAAAAAAGTTACTTAGTTTTTATTGTCATAATGTGGGATTTTCTTTTATGAACCCAATATACCTGGTAGTTTCATACTAACCACAGTTTATACAGTTGTCTGCATTTCTATTTGTTCTTTGCTTCAAAATGGAAATACCACAGAAAATTCAGTATAAACTAAATCAAAGCACATGTAAAATTCCTTTGCCTTTTTATTTTCTAGGTCAGAATGCTGATCACATCCATAACAAAGTAGATTTTGATGCTCCTTAGCTTCACACATTGCCCGATGTACCATTCTTTCTGCCAAGTAAAAGCATGGCTTTTAGTTCTGTGCTTTCCAAGGGAACACATTTTTAATGAAATGCCATTTAGGAATATTTGTTACTTCCTGTAAAAGCTCCTTTCATGGTTTTGTGTGTGTGTGTAGGAAAAAAAAATCAGCCTCTTAAAAACGTAGTTGTATTCCCAGTACTCTGAACACTGGAGAGGAAGGGAAAAAAAGAAAGAAAGAAAGAAACTCTCATTTTCACAGATGTATCAGATGTTTTTAATAATGAATTGAAAAAGCATGTGTTCCATGAACATCTAACATTTCTGAGATACATTATTAAGGAAGTTTATCACTGCCGATTTCCATTAGATATAATAGCTGTGCCAGAGTGTGAGACAAAGTTATTGGCACACGAACTGTAAATATTTTTCAGAGGTTGGATTTAGTTTTAAAGTAAACATTGACATTTTAGTGTAAAGCCAAAACTGAAATGTAAAGAAATGCTAATGCTTTGGCAGCCCTTGTCTGCTGAATTCAGTTAATCCATTAGAAGTCAATCTGCAGGAAAAGGTTGGAGGGGCTTTAAGGATTCGTGTTGTTAATAGCAGGTAAAATAATTTACAGAGGTGTCCACTGAAGCTGCCAGCAAAATGCTGACGGACAAAAACAGGTTGAGTCTGGGTCTGGCCAGAGCTATTCAAATTAAATGTCAGTTATAATTTTAGTAAGTAAATGTTGAAAAATTCAGTATTATGCCTTTTTCCTGGTTAAGCTTTTTCCTTAAATCTTTTTCCCAATGCATTTAAATTCTCATCACTAAAAGTTAAGCATAGTTTCAATGGCTTCAAAAGCATTGCTCTCCTTGTAATTTTCTGAAATTCCAAGGAGCCATGCTTATTCCTACATGGATTAGATCAGAAAAGATAAGGAAGTTTCAAATTAAAAAACTATATTAAGGATTGAAACCAATTTTTTTTAAAGTCCCAAGTATTTTATTGCAATTGATTTAAAAACCATCATTCAGAGAGAATGCTTGTCAAAGGGGGCATTATTTCAAGAAAAAAAATCACTGAAAAACTGCATCTGGAACATAATGTGAAATAATACTAAAAATAATATTCACAAGTATATAGATTTATGCATAATTTTTCGAATATATATATATATTGGCGATTTCCTCTAAAGAGCTTGTGCTAAGTTCAGTAGGTTCTAATAACTCTTAAAAGGAAACTCTCATGATACATGATCAATTCCTACATCTGTGGCATTTTATCCTGTTCATAAACCAAAAACCTGCCTCATGCAATGCCTTCGTGGATAGGATTTTATCTATTCTCCTTATGGAATGAAGGGATAATATGTTTGCTTGTGGGTCTCCCTCTCTCTTTCTCTCTCCAAAGCTCAACACTAATTTTTGACATCCTAATATATTATATATATATTATTTTGAATATAGTTTAGAGCTCTTGTGACATTTATAGTCTTGCTAGAAGATACCCCTATATTTTGATGAAACAATTTAAACATACATATATATATGTGAACAGCTTGTATAGTTTGTTAGTTTTTAGAAATGCAGAATAAATACAGCAAGTTGTCACTTCAATTCTGATAAATAAGGGGAATGGCACTAGGAAGCCAATACTAATAATTATTGATGGTTATGTGCCAGTCACTATTTCATTATCTCATTTGTCCTTTTAGTATGTGTGTGGTGGTTTTTTCATTAGTTCCATTTCATAGATTAAAAAAAACTACACTTAAATGTCTTTCTAAGTGTTGTTCTATGGTATAAACACAATTAAAACCTTTTTCTTTCGTTCGTTCTTTTTTTTTTTTTTTTTTAATTTGCCGTATCTCTGCCTGTGCCTTTTAACTATCTATCATTGGCTAAGAGAAGAGCTATGAAGTTTTCACTCTAAAATTCTAGCAATATTTGTCCCAGAGTTTGTTGAGAGATTTGTAATGCAATTTGTAGACAAACCTATGGCAGCATAAATAAGCAACTGCATTAAACTGTAACTGCTTTCTCTCTCTGATAGTGATATAATCAGATATGAAGTTTCCAGCACTAACAAATCACCCTTTCAATGCTGCGCCTAAAAGGCAACAGCAGATGTTGGCAGTATTTATGAAAACAAACCACACATCAAATTAATCAACAAGCTGTTATTTAAGAACACACAATAAGAACACACAATTGTGTGTTCTTTGTTGGTGGTGGTTTTGTTTGTGAGCAAAGGACACAAATTTCATTTTCTCTCAAGCCTTTATCCTGTCCCTCTTTTTTCATTCCAAATTTGGAGACCTCGGAGAACTAAGAAAAATATAAATGACAGTTTCCTTCATCTGGAAGGATTCCTTTTCATTACACATTTGCATGTCTGTAAAATAAGTAAAAGCCATTTAAAGAATCAGAAATGAGAAGCGTGATTTTTTGACATCTACATACCTTAAAAGTAATGAAGTTTATTTGCAAACCCATGAGAACTTATTAGTCTTCAAACTATGACTTTTAACTGCCGCCTGGTATTCTGCCATATGAGCATATCTTATTTTCAATTTATTTTGTGGAATCATGCTTGGTCAATATTTAATAAGTATTCTAATGTTGACAAATATCCTTATACGGAATATTTGGTTATGTTTATATAGCCAAATGCATCACTCTTTGTTGTTGGTTTTTTCTTTGTTTTTGTCTTGGAGGTCTGAATATTGGTGATTTTTATATCACAGGTGAGGTTTAGCAACAGGTGCTCTGGTTGAAGGAAAAGTCACATGAACATCAATTTAAACAAGGGATAAAACTGTGAACAAACTTTTAACTGTATAAGAATGTTGCCCCACAAGATCTAGAATACAGAATGCTTTAAGTATACTTCTATTTATAGCATTTTAATGTATTTGCTTTAGTGCATGAATTAGTGCTGATAACATATATATGCAGAGTTTTTTTTTCTATAAATATATTTTTAAAGATAAAATTAATTGATACACCACAAACTTTACTTCTAAGTATTTTTCAACTGACTTTGTCAAGAATAAACTCTGGTGCATTCTACGTCAACATTATGCTAAAAATGATTTTACTAGCATCCCCCAAACAGACTGTTTGTATCCAGCATATCAGAAATCATATGTTAAGGTTTTATTGGAAAATAAACTGTTGTTATAAATGCAGAGATTAAGTACTTCCAGGATGAAAATGCAATATTGTCACTGCGCTTTCTGTGGCAGTGGAAATATCCTGTTTCTTTTAAAGATTTAATATTTTTCCAAAGGTAGCTGAATGAGAAAGCTAAAGTATAGTATTTCCCATGGGACCATTTGTCATTTGCCTACATTTACTGGGTTTACTGTCCTCTGTATTGCTAAACTTCACTTTTAATAGGGGAAAGTATGCTTTGAAAGGAAAGCAGTATTTTACTGCTGAGCAAAAACGATTTGTATTCCTCTTTCAAAGCCTCTCTAGAAGCATGTAAAATGCTTCTTGACCAAAGGAGATGGTATGAATATTCATGCGTTTTATGAATCACAGAGTTGAGGCCGTATGGTTTTTCCATTTATCAATTACTCGTTTAGGATTATCCAGCCGAAGAGTTGAACTGATTAACAACGCTCTTTTTGTTTGCTTGGTGTTGAGGTGAACCAGCCCAGTGACAACTGTATTATTTCTTGCCTCTTCAGCTGTCCACACTTGTGCAATAAGCTTAACATCCTGTCAGGTTTCATCATGTATCCTCTTTATTATCACGTTGTGAGAATTTGTATGGTTGTAAATCAGAATGACTTTTTAAAGTTTAATTTCTCATTGCCATGAAGATCCCATGGCTGCTGTATCTAACAGGCATCGCTAACAATGCCCATTACAAGTGAGCTCAGGTATGCTTGGTATCTGACGGGAAAGTTCAAAGTTTGAGAAGTTACTGCTACAGGACAGTCCAGGAAAGCAGCTGCAGTAAGAACCTGACTGTGGTCGAGAAGTTTTTGGGATAAACTGGACAAACCTTCCTTGATCAGCCTATCTATTTTGGATTTGCTTTGCAATTGTGGTTTTTCTTTTGCCTTTTTTTCTCTAACCTATTGGTTTTGTTCCTGTTTAAAATTTTCACTAGAAGACTGCTTTTAGGACTACAGCTGCTGTTACTACAATTGGAAAGATGACAACAGAGAGCCCTTTTGTGGCTTGAGAAATCTGCTTTTCAGAAACTCTAAATTTTAAACAGAAAAAAAAATAGTAACCTAAAAGGTTGGTCTCTTTCCATCTCTTCCTCTCTCCCAATTTTTCTAGCCCCACCTCTCCAACTCCCGGTTTCTGCCTCTCCCCTTTTTCATGTTTACTGTCATTAGTATGCAATGGTAGGTTTTACAGGGATAGTATGAAAACAGGCAAAGCCTAAAGGGGCTTTCTTGAGCATATTTTCACTTTAAATGTTGAAAAAGCGATTTCTTTTTTCAAGAGAACAATGAACCTGCTTATCCAGTATCTAGCAGCTTAGATTTAGATTCAAACTTTTCCTTTTTTGCACTGCTATGTATTGATTCCCCCTTTATCCCTTTTTCTGTTTCTTTGTGGTTTAGTTTGCTGTCTTTGACTAGGCTCATCTATTTCAGTTTGTATCTGTGTAAACATCCTCATGCTTTGTTCTTTTCTCAAGTGATGGCAGCCAGTTTCAATGCAGCAGAATAAGACACTTGTTTATATTTTGAATTATGTCTTACATTCCTCTTTTATTTCATATGTGAAGGAAATTTGCCCCTAATTCTACTGAATTTCCCAGTGCAGTCTGAATCAGCTGGCATTTAAGGTCTTTTTCTTTTTTTTTTTTTAACTGCTTGCAACTTTTACTATTAACCTATTTGGAAAGAAGCCAGGAAGAAAAGAAAGAGAGAAGAGAGAAACTGCCCTGTACTTTAGCTGTGTATCGCTGACACCTCTGCCGAAATGTGGGAGAATCTACTTTTCTCTGTGAATCTGGGACTACAGAAGAGGCTAGTTACTGCCTTCTAACTCAAGAATTCCTCAACCTGCATTTGCTGACCAAGAGTCTGAGTTGTTGAATAATTTACCCTATGAAGCAAACCTGATACAAACCCACACACAGAATATTCCCTATTTTATAAGTGGGTGTAAAAGAAATCTTACAGTCTGAGAAACCAAATTAAAGTATATATTTTTTAAATCCGTTTGCCACGTAGGACTCCGTCACATCAAGACAGACTGTAGGTGCTGTTGAATTCCTTCTCGCAGCTCCAGGCATATCATTCCACTCAGAATATGAGGCCGTGGCTGTCTTGGATTCTGAAAATTCTGTTTGTGGAGCAATGAACAGTGTCAAATTCTTTGCTCAACATTCTGAACACCAAGTTTCACATTGTGAATTCTGTTTTTCTGGTTTCTAAATCCTGAGTGGTTGCATGAAATATACATGTGGGATGGAGATTAGAAAGATTCTGTCTGCATTAGTTCTTATTCCTTCTAAAAAATGTGCTTCCTTCAGGGAGTATGATTTAAAGTAATACTCAGATACATCCATGTTCATGTTTTTTAAAAAAATCCTTTTTGATTTACATTTTACCAAATACACTTTTAACATTAAGTAAGATTATGAATTCATTACCAAGAGAGAATGAATAAAACACAAGAATAGATAAATGAACACTGAGAGAGTAAGGTAATGGCCAGGAGTGCCCAATATTGAAGTTGTTTTTCAATGAGGTTGACATGTTGCATTGTCCTCCTTTCTCCTATGCTTTTCTCATACACTTGTTTCCTTCCCATATTATGGAACATACACAAAATATCAACAGCAGGAATCCTATATTTCCGCATTGCCATCTTTATCATTCAAAATTTTGCCAATTCCTGCCGGTAATTAAGCTGCTTAGACTGAAAAATAATGTATAATTTCCTTACAGTTTTCTACATGGTAACTGCTATTTCAGAGGAAGCTGTATTCAGCAAACAAAAATGGAAAAAATTGGCTTAAGATTTTTAAACTCACTAAGTCATAGGTGTAAAACTTAGATAAATGGTGGCAAGTGTAAAATCAACCTGAAGCATGAAGCCAAAACTCTGAAAAATGCAAATATGTTATCTCTATTTATACTTACTTTTTATTTGTTAGTGAGCAGAGACAACTAGCAGGTGTTGATTCCTTTGATGCTCTGGAACAAAAATCCCTTTTTTTTTGATGTTGTTGTTCTGTTCGAAGCCTTGATGGGGCACATTATTCCAAGAGACAAATAGTATTTTCAATGCTGCTAAATACAAGATCTGTGCTAACTACAATGCTGCTGGATATATGAGGACATACTGTGTCCAGCACATAGCACAGAAGAGATGCTAAGACAATCTGAAAAAGGTGTCAAGTGTTGGTTTATAGCTATAGATTGGCCAATGATTTGCCAGAGATTTAACACTGGGAATGCAATCTAGCCATAATGGAGCCTTCTCCTCCTAATATTGGCAGTCACTCTACCTATGGGTGGACCAAATTCCAGATGTAATCATTTAATACTGAAGCCCTGCTTCCTCAATTGGCTTCCTATTGGGATTATTAAAACTGAAGTTCTATAGAGAAATTAAAATAGAACTTGTCATGTCATCTTAAAAATAAAATATATTTTAAGCCAAACAAAACCCAATATGCTATAGCAACAAAATGAACAGCAGAGATATGAGAGCGGACTGAAGCATCTGAAAAGAAGCTATTTAGGAATAATACATATGTAGATAGCCCAGGCTTTTTCAAACTATCATAAGATTATAAACATGCTTAGTCTGCACATTCAGATGGCGAATCTTTCTAATAGCAATTCCAGGATGAATACTGATTCTGAGTATCAAATACAGTGTGCTACAGGCATTTTGCTAAACCCATGAATCAGTAAGGTATCTGCCCTGTTTGGCTATTCAGGCCTTAAATATTAAATAGCAAAGCCTTAAAAACCTGGATTCTATATACTTTCATTTTATTAGAGACAGATGTTTTTTTTTTAGTGAATCAAGACTTTGAGTATCGATTCTATCAGAGTTCTGGATACATTAACAGAAAAGAGACACTCATGACATCATGTCCCTCAACCTAATGTGCCCATATAATCCATGTAGCCCATGTATATTTTATACAATTATTGATGAGAAAAGGGATCCCTTTAAGCCTTTGCTCATTTTATAATGTTCCTTTACCATCCTCATATCTTGTTTGCACTGAAGCTTTTCTAAGTGGTTGCTGGTTCATGTACCTACTCAGCTTTTCCACCAATATCTCTTGATTTGTTAACTGTCCTGAATCGTGGAGCCCGCCCTATTGAGATTGCCCCCAGTGCTTTTGTCTCATCCCACTCGGTTCCACAAACCAAATAATTGTTATTTAAGAGTCAATTAAACATTCACAGGCTCCTGCTCTGCAGAAAAAATTGGCAGTAAAGCAGAAAAACTGATGCTATCATGAAATTATTATAACGCTTCTGAATGAGGTTTTCAATTTCAAAGGCCAAGAATATATATCCAGAAATAAGTTGTTTTTGTTGTTTCTTTTTTTTTAACTTCATGAAGCTACTTTACCATTGCTCAATATTTTTGAATGCCAATGATGTTTAAGTCATTTTCTAGAACAATAAACATCTATCCATTTTAATCTTGATTATTAATAAACAATTTTGGATAATATCTCTGTATCAATCCTACTACATAAAAACTACCATATAAGAATTTGTCAAATAAGCGAATGAAGGAAAGCTTCCCATTTGACATGTGGGGTTTTCTTTTCATGAATAAGCTTCTAATGAAATAAATACAGAAAAATATTACCAAATCCATATGCATACATACTGCAAAATACTTGAATATTACCATTTCTTTAAGTATTAAGTGTATTTTTTTTTGCCTCCCATGTTTATAAGACAGTTGCAGATCTTTAATTTTGGTGTAATATTGTCAAAAAATGGAAGTCTGTGCCTGAAGGAAGGGGCCTTTTCTCATAGCAATGCTCTGACAGAGAGAAGGTACTGGTGGTTTCCATCTGCCTGCTCCTCGTTTGAAGTCAGAGTTATTAAGGACTCAGTGTGCATGGTTTGAAAGGCTAAGAATAGATATGTTCAAAACATACATATCAACATCTTAAAAGCTACTCATAGGATAGAAAACAGCTTCTTCTTTAAGCAATTTAATTTTTTGTCTTGAAATTAGTATTTCATTATTCCTTGGAGCACTTGACATGGTCTTTATGGTTTAAAGATGTACAGCAACCACCATACAAACGAATATTAAACTATGTCTTCAAAACCCATAGAGGAAAGGTGCTGGAATGAAATGCTTTAGCCCATAACTGAAATAATTAACTGTGGTAGACAGGTTTAACATTCTAATGGTTTATTTTAAGCAAGGAAAAAGGTAGGGAGGGCTAGGGCAGGAGAAGGAATGGACACAATGGAAAAGTAAAAAGTTAAATAAGCGTCCGTGTTGCATATGGCAGAAACAGGGGCTCCCTGCTTCTTTCAGAGGTATCATGTTCAGAGCTGTTAATTTAAGCTCCTGCTGGTAAACATGCTTTTTTATAACCTCAACTCATCCATATTTTACACAAGAGGCTTCATAAAAGAGACAGATTTATAATTTTCTGTCACTGAATTCAAGATTACCAATTATTTCTTTATTGAAGTTTTTGCATCTTTTACTAGAATAGGTATTCATAGCTTTATAGACCTTTTCTTTTCCCCCAACCACTCAAATTAGATCTATGAAGCCTGTGGGTTTTTCTCCTGCAGCAACTCACAAAAACATTCTACTTCAAACTCATATTGCCTCAATCGAGGTAATTATTTCCAGGAACAAGCCCTAAGTTTTAAAATTTATATGCTTTAATAATACTATATTCTTGGGTTATGTAATGATTTTGCATGCATATAAAATGAAGATTTTCAAGAGCTGAATATAGGGAACATTTAAAGATCCCTTTGTAGATAAATTGGGCGTGCATATTTAAAATTTTAACTTTTATTTTCTCTCTGTACAATCCAAGATTTAAAACTTTCCAAACTGTATCAATAGTATACTTTCAGAGCACTAATTACGTTGAAATACATAGAAATAGTACAGAACGGAAAACCAGATATGATATAATGAAACTGAAAAAATGAGGATATGAAAATCTATGAAATGCACATGATCATTTGACCCACAAAATTTATGGGTAGCATCTACAAAAGGATAAACAATCTGTCATATCATCTACAGGAACTATACTCTGTCTTGATATAGGTATGTCTCTGGAGTAGTTCTAACACTAGAATGTCTAAGGCTGTTAAGAAAATATGATCAGACAAATTTCCTGTATAGTAATCTGGGAAATAGTTAATACTTGAAGAAAAACTATATAAAATAAATATGGAAGAATCTGGCATTTCCTAGAGGGCTAAGAATGCTCCTTTATAATCTGAAGAAATGAGTGATGATCCCAAAGGAGGAGACTCATGGTTATTCAATTTTTTTACTTTTGAATACTGGAAAGAGGAGCATCTAGTTCTGAGCGGGTATAGCCTCTCCCTTACCAGGGCAAACAGTCTGGGGAGCAGAGCAGAGGCTGGATTTCGGCCTCATCTTTCTAGATACCTTGTGCTGCCACCTCTTCCACAGCCAAATGCTGCAACCCCTTACAAAGTCCCAGGCAATCCCATAGTGAGGGCAGGTACAAAAAGGAGACTCAGATAACTTCTGTTTTTTTGGATGCCTCACCTGCTATCTTAGGCACACTCATCATGCACTCATCACTCAGAATGAGTATATTCCGCAAAGGTTTTCTGAATAAATAAATAAACAGAAAAACGTATTTATAAAAGCTGAAGTGCAACCAATTACTCTCTAAAAGTAAAGGACTATCAGACCTATGCACCTTTCTAAATGCTGCCTATATAAACTATATATATGCAGTTTTATGGTTTATGTAGTCGTAGCCCTGTCTGGTTTCACCATCTTCATGATGATCCTCCATTAACCTTGTGAGAAGAACAGAGCCTGATAGTTTCATCTGATTTGTAAAACTTGAGGACAGAGGTTCAGAGAGGATAAGTGGTTTGCGTGAAGTTGCACAGCTGGTAAGGTAGGACCACAAGTAGAATTCAACTTCTGAGTAGAAAAGGAGACAGAAGGTACTATCAAGATTTACAAGCGAGAAGTAAAACATTTTGCATTTATCTTTATGGAATGATTAAAAGTGAAGCTTTTGCTGACTATTGATGGGCAGTAGAATCCGTGGGAGAAATGAAGTGGTTTTCTGCTCCTAGTACTTCTTTTTCTAGGTTGTCTTTTATTTTTTATCTTTTGAGCAATTTCAAAATGTACAGAAACACATTAATTCTCAAATTGCACTGCTTGTGTGTATGTGAATGTGTGTATAATTTTATATTGGGTGCAGGGATAATTAAATCCCATTGAAGAAATTCTAAATTAGGATAAATGGATAAGAGTTTTAAAATATTTTTTTTGGTAAAAAGTTCTAAAAAAAGAAGATAATTATAAAAAAATTTATAAATAATGCCACACAATCATTTCTCATCATTTTTATATAAATGAGAGTTTTAATACACTGAAGAAAGGGAAAAAATGATAAAGAGCTTGCATATAAATACCTCCTCATTAAATCATTTTTTTCTCATCTTTGTCAAAATTTTAAAAAATAGATGAAAACCCTAGGTTACATGGTCATTAAGGCTGCATATTGTATTAAGATGTATGAAATGCAAATGTTAAGTTTTGAAATGCTAAATATAGCACAATTATAAATATTCTATTTTATGAGTGATAAGTGTCCTGTATACATAATGTCACATTGCAAATGAACTGAAATTGTGAAATTCGGAGTTTTTCTTTATTCTCAATGGTAAACTGCTTTTATATTTTAAAAACATGAATGTTAAAAAGTACAATACCAGAAGCTCTTTATAGAGTCAAATTTAGTGGTACAAACTCCGAATTGCTGGTATGTCAAAAGCACAGTATAACTTTTGTTACACAAAACTAAATCAAGGCAAGAAATAGCAACCCAGCTTATGTAAAATATTTTGCCTAACAGCAGCCTAGAGTGGGAGAAAAAATTGCTGGAGTGTAATGCTCACATATTAGTGTTTATGAACATACTGTGGGCAAGATCTAGATTCATAAAGTCCACTTCAGTACATTTAATTTTCATCAGTACTTGGGTCCTTTACTCTATCCTCTAAAAAATATACTGAAAAGAAAAGGGAAGACATATTATCAGTGAAGTGCTCAAGATTCATTTTAGAGATACACAATAAGTAAGCTCCCTTATGTTTTCTAATGTGTGAAGTACACCATATAACATCATAGCTTCTATTGATGCATTGATTTTACTCCATGTTAGTATAGGTCTCCTTTAAAAGTCAATTTTGCTACTACTTGTAAAGTACAGAAATATTATATCTCAATTCTCATCTGTTTTCATGGCTTAAGAACATGCAACAATTTTTAAGTACTATTGAAATAAGACACAATATGTATAAAGAAGAATGAAAGAGAAATCTGGGCGGTAAGAATTTGAAATGTCAATAGATTAAGCGCTCCTTGGTTTCTAACTCTACTTTTTCAGATCTTTTTTACGCTATTTCTTTTCTTTTTTCCTAAGATTTAAGAAATCCTCCAAGGATTTTGCAAGCTCCTTTTGGGGGCTTTTCATAATGACGGCTGCAGGCTGATACTTCAGGTGACTGTGAAATCTTCTTCATACAAGTCAGTTGAAATTATGCCAGCAGTAATCATGTTGAATTTACCCTGAGAATAGACAGAGCAAATAAATATGTATAGGATCAATTTTTACATTCAATTAGATATTTGCATTTTATGCAAATAATTAAAATGAGGATGAAAATTACCTTGTGAAGCACATTATACACATTTATATAGCATGCATTACTTTACCAGGGTTAAAATATTAAAATTATGCCTGATATGCACATGTGGAAACAGATCCTGGGAATGAAACATTTATAGTAAACATCCATATGTTTTAGTAAACACAATTGCAAGCTTTCCAAAGTAGGCAAACGTGTGAATTCTTTAAACAGTTACAAAGAATTAAAATAGTCACTCTTTTTATATTCCTTAAAGAAAAAAAATAACACTAAGTAGCATGCATTGCAATTGTAACAAAATAAAAATAATGAAAATAGTAATGATAAGCACTTATTGGGGCTTTATACATTTTTTTAATACTGACATCACAATAAGCTTACAATTTAGGCCTGATTATACTCATTTTACAAAAGACTGACCTTAGAAGAGAGGCAATTTAGTAATTTTTGGCTGATAATTCTGGTGCAACTTAAGACCAAGCCTTAAAGAAATAGTCAATTATAATAGTTAAGACTTACTTAGAACTTACCATGTTCTAGACACTGTTCTTAGTGCTTTCCATATGTTAACTCAGATAATCTACCTTATGTGATTGATTCCATTATGATTTCCATTTTACTGACAAGGAAACTGAGGCACAGAATGATTAAATATCTTGCCTAAGGTTACACAGCTAGTGGATGGCAGCCAAGATAGATACAAATGCAGAGATTCAACTGTAGACATCCAGCTCTGGTATTTGTGTTAGCCATGCTTTGGTTTAGATGCAAGTTCTTTAGCTTATGTAGCAAGCTTTTTTTTTCACTATGTTTCCCTCTCTGTAGTAGTAGATTGGGATTCCTTCCCCTCTTTCAATTAGGGACCTCCTTGTCATGAGACCCTTCACATTTTCAGAACTTCATAGTCTCATGAGTTCAGAGAACTAAATATATGTGTCATTCATTAAAGGTTTACTTTTCAGGTAGCTGCCCCTAGGTAGGTATCTCTTGAGGAGAGAAACAAGGGGGAACAAGCAATACATGAAAACACTATTATGACAAGTAATGAAAATAATTTCATTATATATGAAAAAGTTATAGTAATTGGGCTATGGTTAAAGCAAGGAAAAGAGAACTATATTAACTCAACTGCTTTGTAAGCATCCTGCCAGTGTCCTGGAATTGTCACATTCCTAGGCTAGGAATCAGGCAGCATTTCGGGAATGTACTACCAGCGCCCTGAAAATGCCTCTCCCAACATCACTCGAGTGGCAGGGCTAGGAGGCTGGCTGGGTCCTAACCCCTAAAGGCAGATAAGACTTAAGCTCCAGAGGAGGCACAAATTCAACCAATTTAGGTATTGCTCTCATTTTACATGTGTGGCAACATTTATTACAGCTGTGAGAGCCAAAAATCCCAAGTCCCCAGCATGTCTCTCTAATGTGATGAAAAAGGCCAAAAGAAAGAAAATGGCTTTGGGGGCACTAGTAACTATGCCTCTTAAAATTTGCATTGGAACCAAATCTCTTCATTCCTGGGCTGGGTTTCATCTAAAACCCTTCAGGTGATTAGATTAAGCATCACTCATTGCAGAAGACACTCCCCTTAGCTGACTGCAGATGTAATCAGCCCTGGATGCAGCCAGCGTGCTCATGATTAAGTCCATCAATTGTCCTCACAGCAACAGATAGGCCAGTGCTTGCTTGACCAGAAAACCGGGCACCATGACCTAGCCAAGTTGACATATGAACCTGACTATCACATAAATGTGTGTACACCTACATAAGAACAGCAGTTCATGTTATATTGAACTCTATACAAAAATTGACGCAGGCCCATTCGCTCATGCACAAAAGTGAATTAATACTGTGTGACATTTAAAAACCTTGCCCAAGTTTTCAGGCTCTCTAGTGGGTAAAAACACGTTTAGATATCACCTTTGGGATTTCTTATCGCCATTTCATTTCTATCCATATACTGGCCATCGCAATTAAGTCAGTTGGGTAGGAGGGAGTGGTATGTGACAATCCAGGGCACAGCATAAGGAGAAATGATTTTAGGAGAAAGTCATGGTCCAATTTCCCTTCCAGGAAAATTTAGGAGGACTGAGGGAGCTGGAGAAAAAACAGAACCGGCAATAATAAGATTCAAGGCTATCTGGAATGCCCCTCTTTGCCGACTTTGATCTCTTCTCTCCTCTCTTTCCTCCTGGTTCCACTTTAAAATTCATTGTGATGTTGTAAGTACCTAATAAAATATAAATGTATTGTGCAAATGTTAAGAATTATCTCTACACACTAGGGTTTAGGGGAAAACAATCTCTGTTCCCATTTCTTTGTTTTCTCACCCTTCTTCTATGCACTTTACCAGAGCATCTATATCTTGCCTGGGATTTTTTCACCTTGTTCCTGTATTTCTTCACTGACAGTGACATACATAGTCCTACTCTTGAGGCAAAATTTGGCTCCCAGCTTATCAGAGTTGGTGTATGGCTTTTTTCAGGCAAGATTTCTGATAATCAAAATTTCCTGGGGTGATGCAACCATGGCTCAGTTCTCTCCTGCCATGTCAGAGACAGGGGTTCGATTTCTCGTGCCTGCCCATGCCAAAAAAAAATCCTGCTATTGGGTAGTTTTCAACAAAATAAGTTGGCAGTTCTCAGATAATTGCCAGATCTTTCAAATTTTATTTTTGTTCCTTTTGCTAAAATAAGGGGGAAATAACCATTTGAGTCAATGCCTGACTAGGGTATACTAATAGACTCATATAGCCTTAATTATTTAAATCTGTAGAGGTGGATGGATTTTTTTTACACCACTTAGACAGATTCTTTATGAAAAATGTCATCTTTAGCTAGCCATTGATACATTCACTCATATCAAAGAAGTCTCTGTAATTAGTCTTATCCCACATAATGGAAAGATGCTCTTCAACATGTTTTCCCACACCAGATCAACTCTTCACTCATTCTTTGCATCCAAGAGTGGTGCTTTAGATAACGAAGTCCAATCTGTCAGTCTCACCAAAATTCCTCTATTAGTTTTTGACAAAAATGATTTTTAAAATCTTTTATTGTGCCAGTCATTACACTATAAATATCAGCTAGTGTTGTTATCGTCATTATCTTATTGAAAGAATTAAATGAGATGCTTGCAAAGCACTTTGAATAGTGTCTTTACCTGTAATAAAGTTCAATATATTCTATCATTATTAGTAACATCTCATTAAATCTTCACAATAGCCCAATAAAGTAGAAAATATTATTATACCAATTTACAGATAAAAACCCTGAGAGGTGACTTGTCATTGATCAAACCACTAGTAATTAGTGCAGTCAGGACATAATTGCACACACCTGACTCAAAAGCCCTTGTTTTAAATGAAGCCTAGAGAAGATTCCCCCAAATTTTGAATGTTTTTCTATTCACCTGTCCTTTTTAAGGCTTGTAAGTTGCAGAAGAATAAAACATAAAACGTCACAAATGCACTTAATGACTAAGAGTAATGATTAAATGAATCAAAGAGTTGTGTGTATACTAATAGCTTTTCAATGAAAACTATCTGATCATAGCAAAAGACTCCACCTACCCTACCTGATCCCTTCTTCCAGGGGAAAATGAATTCAGTGATAGCAATAAAGTGTCATCATCTAAGCAAGTGAGCGATGAAAGAGGGAAATTATGTAGACATCTGTTTTAGCAATAGGGGGCATGGATTATTCATATTCAAATCACAGTGCATTGGGATTGAATGCTTTGGGGATATTGAAATCTAAAAATATTCTTAGATCAAACACACATGACTACACACTGCAAGCTTAACAAAACATCTGATAAGAAACTAAAATGGTAATGATCAAGCTAAACCAAAAATTAATTTATAATTAAACAGCAAGGATAACTAACAGCAATTAAAAATCCTGGCCAACTCAAGACAACATTTCTGGTTCACTGGTAACAAATTCTTCATCCTCCAAACCGAGGAAATATTGTCAAGCATTGTCAACACTTCTGATTATAAAACTGAATTAGGCTTCAATAAACTCTGCTAATTTGGTATTTTTGTGTGAATAAATACCAAAGTGTAGCAGCATAGGTTACTAGTGAAACAAAAAAGAAAACCTCTTAGTTATAAATAAGATCAGTGCATAGAATAAAGCCTGCCAGTTTCTTAAGGAAAAAAGGGAACACCTGCAAATTAGATCACTTGGAGGTCTTGTAAAGCCCACCTGTAGGCCCCAGAACTTTCTGCAAGCATCTGGGCTATAGGAAATATTAATGCTCATCTCAAAGGGAATAAAGTTAAATGGCTCATCTCCAATTCACCTCAATTTGTGTTTTTTTTTAAACAATAGTAATTTATTGCTTTATATCACAGAACTGAGGTGGGCTTTATGGCCAATCCAGAAGACAAAAATTTCTTCTGAACTTTGAAAAATTCCCTTTGCATGATTTAATTTAATTATCTCCCATGATTCCTCATTTTGCAAGATGGAATCACCATTAACATAGTGTGTCAGAACTCTCTTCTCTTTTCTCCCACTCATCCTACATCCAGTCCATGGGCAACTCTGTCGCCTCTGTCCACAAGATGTTTCTCAAATTTAGTTATTACCTGGTTAGTCCAAGTTATGGTCTCTCTTGAGTTTCTGCAATAGCTGACCGATTAGACCCTCTAGTTCCACTTGTGCATCCCTATTCTCCTCGCCTTAGAGAGTGAACTTTCCAAAATGAAAATCAGATCACAGCACTCTGAGGGTCTCAACCACCCATGGTTTCCCATAACGCAGAAACCTGAGGCCCTTTTCAATCTGTTTCATTAACATACCACATCCTCTTCTCCCATGCTTCCTCTCCCTCACTCAATCTTTGAGTAATTGTATTGCCTTCTTGCTAGTCCTAGAACAAAGCAGGAATGCTCCCATGTCTGGGCCTTTCTACTTGGAATCCTCTCTGCATGGAATGCTCTCCTAGAAATATATACATGGCTTGCAATTTTGCTACATTTAGTCTCACTCATATGTCACTTTCTCAGACATCTCTTCCCTCAATAGCTTCTCCAACAATGCACGCTTTGTCACTCTTCCTTTCCTTACCCTGCTTCATGTTTTTCATGGTTTTGTTTGTCACTATGTAACATGATATTATACATTCGATTGTTTAAATGTTTACTGATTTCTCCTCTGCTTCGATGTAAGTCAGTCACTCTGTTTTCTTCATCTCTGTATCCACAGCTTCTGAAAGAGTTCCCAGTATATAGGACTTTTTCTTAAATGAATTAATGTCCATTTACAATCTACATTTAAGTCATGGTTGAGACGAATTTAAATAATTCCCTCATGCCACAATCAAGTAGTCAATCATTGGAGAGTTTCTTTAGAATTCTTCTTACTCATTTCTAGTACTCCAGATGCTTTCATAGACTCCTAAGACTCAGTGACCATTTTCTAATCTAGAATGAAAGCAGGAGGTAGCAGAGTTGATTTCAGTTTCTCTCCCTCATCTAGCTTGACATTTAGCACTCCAGATTTAATTTATTATTAGAAAAGTAGAGTTGTCACCTCACAATCACCCACCGCATTCCCACTCTCAGATATCTGAATTCCCACCAAAGTGTCTCCTATTCATAACTCTAAATGACATCTATTGTAACCACATTCCACTCCCTAATTTTGCTGCCCTCTGGGGAAGAAAATATGCTTTAAGGATCTGAAACTTTAAGAAGCCTCTGCCTTTGCTTCATGTGACACTTGGACTTGCTGGCTAGAAGGATTGCAAATTGGAACTGAATCATATTTTAAATGAGGAAAACATATTCCAATAGGGGAAAAATATTTAAAAGACATATCCTGGTGATATCATGCAAATCTACCACAATAAGAACTTTTTCAACTTTTTTAAATTGAGGAGGTTGGATTTTTTTAAAAGAGCCGTAACTATAGCTACAGTAATTTTACTGCAAATAATTACATAATTAACATCAGAATGGTATGTCATAATTATTGGAAATGATGTAGGAAGCAAAGATATTTTATCTATTTTTATCTTAATGATGAAAATAATGAAGAAAATACAAACGGCTATAATACCATGTGACAGGCAATGTTATAAGCATTTCATATCTAGCAATCGCTCCCTTCAACGCTTCAGCAAGCTGCATCATCTCTCAATTGGATTATTGCAATAACCTTCAACCTGGTCTGCCTGTTTCTGCCCTTGACCCCCACAGTCTATTTTCAGCTCCCCCAATAATGCTTTAAAGAACAAGTCAAATACCGCTTTCTCACTCAAAACCTTTGCATGGCTTTTCATCTCTCTTAAACTACAAAATCCTTATCACATCCTACACAGTCCTCATATTATCTCCTTCTTGATATATAAGTGGTTCCCTGTTGCTCTTCAAACATTCCAGGCATGCTCCTTCCCCTGGGCCTTTGCATCTGACAATCTTTCTGCCTGGGAATCCTTCCTCCAGATATTCGCGTGGCTACTTTCTTTCCTTCTTCAGGTCTTTGCTGAAATGTCAGCTTCTCAGCC
This sequence comes from Myrmecophaga tridactyla, assembly GCA_004026745.1. NCBI lineage: Eukaryota > Metazoa > Chordata > Mammalia > Pilosa > Myrmecophagidae > Myrmecophaga > Myrmecophaga tridactyla. The sequence continues at coordinate 51,997 of PVIY010000665.1, forward strand.
ACACCTTCTCTGGCCACCCAAATTTACAACTGTAGGCCTCACCCCAACATTTCTCTTCTTTCCATTTGTTTCCATAGTAGCAATTACCATCATCTGAAATATTATGTTTTTATCTACCAAATTGTTTGTTCCAGCTTCTACCTCATTAAAATAAAAGCACCATGAAAGGGCATTTTTGTCTGATTTATTCGCAACTACATCCCCATGTGTCAATGGCTGTATTAGTTTGCTAAAGCTGCCGGAATGCAATATACCAGAAATGGAATGACTTTTATAAAGGGAATTTATTAAGTTGCTAGTTTACAGTTCTAAGACGATGAAAATACCCAAATTAAGGCACCAACAAGAGGTTATCTTCACTCAGAAAAGGCTGATGTTTCACTCAGAAAAGGCTGCCAGAATGCAATATACCAGAAATGGAATGACTTTTATAAAGGGAATTTATTAAGTTGCTAGTTTACAGTTCTAAGATGATGAAAATACCCAAATTAAGGCACCAACAAGAGGTTATCTTCACTCAGAAAAGGCTGATGCTGGGAAGGCAGGTGGCAACGTATGTTAGCTTTCTCTCCCAGCTTCTTCAAACAGCTTTCCCAGAGGCATTCTCTTTCTGCATCTCCAAAGGTCTCTGACTGTGTGGGCTCTAATGCTCTTTCCAAAGTGGTTTCCTCTTAAAGGACTCCGGCAGGCAACCACACCTTGAATGGGTGGGGACACTTTTCCATGGAAACCACCCCATCAAAAGCTACCACCCACAACTGGGTGAGTCACATCTCCATGGAAACCATCAAAAAGATCCCACCCAGCAATAATGAATTAGGACTAAAGAACATGAATTTCTGGGATACACAATAGTTTCAAACTAGCTCAGTGCCTGATACCCAAAAGTTAATAAATATTAGTTTATTATAAAATATTATATAATATAAAATAATTGATTAAATATTAGTTTAAAAATAAGTATACTAACTTTTTAAATATGAAAGCACCCTGATGTAGTTTCAATGATCATCTCCATTTTGAAGACTGGAAAACAGAGCCATAGAAGGTTAGGTGACGGGCCCAAACTCACACAGCTGGTATTCGGGAGCAGCAAGTATGGAACACAAAATAAATCATCTCCATAAGCAACAGTCTCAATTATTAAATAGGATATATAGGATTATAGCACTCTTTTAAAGCATTAATTGTATAAGAGTAATACAATGACGGACGATCTATCACGAAACATGCGGGTTTAAGTCTATTTGCTATCATCTGTGTGTGCAGGTGCCTCGTGTGTTTTGATCAGAGAGTAAAAGCATCTGTACGTCCGAAAAGAAAATTACTGTTCAAGAACTACCATTCAAAAGCCTGGTAGTTTGAGGGGTTTGATTGTTACCATTGTTTATTATCTGCATTGTTGTCTTTGAAAACAACTTATTCACTGTTGGCCTACGCAGTCTTTTAGCTATAGATATGATCATTTTCTGCATTGCTGAACAGATCTCAATATGGATAGAGCAAGAGGCATGTCCTTTCTAGTTGCTTTTTAATACATTTGTGAGGCTGCTATGTTCGCACTGTCGAGGGAAGGATCGGTTGTCTGATTTTTGTAAAGGATTTACAAAAACACCTGAGGTAATATTTAGGTAAAACCAGAGATACAGCAGGACTAGTCCGGAAGCATGAAACAGCATTCTGGTAGACTAATGCACCTCTGAAACACATCACGGAGAGCTTTATGGTTTTCTTCTCGAAAGAAGTTTTAGACATTCTGTTATCGTGGCAATCCTTCTCAAAAGCCTGACTCTTCAAAGTGACCTTTTCCCTGCACTGCCCAAAATAGAAGCTTCACTCCATCTCTGCCTGTGGCAGGAATAAAACAACCCTAATATTCAGCTGCTTTCCAGATCATTCAGGCCATGATGGAATATCATCATAACTTCTTTCCTAAGTGGAATATCCATCCAATTAACCTTGAATATTTCCTAAGAAAGCTCACAATAGAACAGATAATTGCATGCTTGTCAAAAAATTATGACTAACCAGGTACAATAGAGCTCCATAAAATAATTACTATCAAAAGATTAACATTTCCCATGTAGCATTAATGAAACATAAGTGTAAGAGATTTTTAAATAAATAACTAGAAAAATAATAAACATCCACTGCACACAAAATATGCAACTGAAATGAACTAAAAAGGGTAGAAAACATATTACACATAATAAATACATTTTCTGAATTTCACATAGGAATATTTCCCACCATGTAGAAATTATTCTCTCCATATACTTGCTAAAGAAACTGAACAGATGAAAGAAAATGTTTCTCTTGCCCTTTGTGGTGTTACAATGTTATTCTGTGCCCAGGTTTCTATAATATGCCCTCACTAAAGGTTAAAGCCTTTAAGGTGCAGCCTTCAGTAAGAAATAGTAGGGAAAATCTTTCACACACATAGACATGGAGAAAATTGCTAAAGAAAAGGAAAAAAAGCCCCCTTGACAGATAAGCAATAGCTCTGCTTACACAGTAATTTATGGTAATATCAAAAAGCTTTTGATAAAATTTCACACATATTGCAGAGTAGGACATTGGAGAAGATAAAGGACTCAAAGAGATAGGGGAAAATTAAACCATTTATAAGAGGGGGAAGTATTTTGTAAAAAAAATTTGGCAATTGGTTTTGATAGTCGTGACAATTTATGTAATTTCTGGGTGCATTGGACACTTGCTGTCTGTAAAAGTGGCAGCCTAGCATTTCCCCTATTGCTACAAAAAGTCATTTTAAGAACAATAAATATGGAAAGTTTTTTTTAAAAATATAGATATAGAGAACTATTGTAACCCAACTGGTATTGTTTGTGAGCTAAATTCCTAGCATGTGTCTAGTTTAGACCTTTTAAATTCTTATCTGTATTTTATTTGATAGCAAATCCATTTTCCAATAAAATAATTTTACCTTTAGGGTATTATAATGAAATAGCAACTTGAAATTTATTTCTCTAAATACTGAAAGTACTTTCACACCATTATGTAGTAAATAAATGAAGAAATCTTCACATAGGTTGGTACTTCCTTTCATGTTAGGTGAAAAATAATGAGCCTTCATTGACATATTTCTCCATCAACCTCTGAGGCCTTATTAAGATCAGACTTTGAATATAACATATTATTCTGCCAAACTTTATACTGTAAATTTTAAAGCACCGTTGGATGCCCTGATTTCACTTTCTGTATTAAACAAATATATGTGACACCAATGAAGAACTTTGAAAGGAGCTTTTATTTATATTCTTCAATGGCCAGCTTTAATAAAGTGGCCCTGCCTTCTTCTGAACTTGAATGTATTTTTGGCTTGCCATTGTCATTCTTACTCAATGACTGCTCAACTCAAGTATATGATAACTGTCACTTATGGAGACCTTCATTTTAGGAAACAGAAAAAAATTCTGTCATTCAAAACGAGCATATTAGAAGGACACTGTTACTTGTTCTTAGGAGGATACAAAGAGGAAACATTGGTACAAGAAACCCAAGCCTGCCTCTGTTCTCCCTAACAAATCTCTCCTGAGGCAGAGGTTTAATGAGTAGTTCTGGAAACTTCTTAAACAATATGCGTCTCTGACCATGATGGCTGACCCTTTCAAGCTGGCCGATGCTACTCAATAAAGATGCTATCAGAACCTGAAGTCACTGGTTTGAGTTTCCAAAGTATTTTGAGGAAATATTTTGTAAGAAGTATATTTTAATGCCATTCACATGTTTTCCCGAGAATGAAAGCCGATCTTCAAGGGCGTTGAAAGCATTACAGGCTAATTTCATTGCAATTTCAGGGCCTGGGAGGGAGGCTGGGAGGGCCAGGAGTTGGGTGGGGGTTCAGGAGCACGGAGGTGAAGACTGGTGACCCATCAGAAAATCACTAAGTGCTGGAACCCGCTCTAGAAGGCTCATGTTTTCACCTTTACAGCAATTGTGCAGCTCTCTTGAAAATTTACACTGTCATTTTATTTATAACAGATGTCTCTTAAAGCAAACATTTTTACTCCATACTATACAAATGTTATGGAAAATTGCAAACATAATGTGGAGTTTTTGGTCATGCTGTAGAAATCTACAGCATCTCCTATAATGGATCATGAACAAGGGGCGGGGGGGGAGGGGAGGGCAAGCCTGATACTATCTAAGGCTAAAGGAGAAAGTGTAATCAAAACAAGACTTCTGCAGATGCCTTTATCATGCTTGTTTTAAAAGAAAAGGTGAAAGTTGAAACTGTGGATTAAAACAACTAAATTAAATCATCTTATATTCAAACTACATTCTGCGCCTCAGGATGAAATTCTCAGAAGCCAGCGTGGACCTTAAGAATGACGCATAAATGCTTGTACAATTTCACTACCTGGACTGCAGTCTCCTAAGCAAAACTTTTATTCATTTGTCATGTACATCCAATGAAAAAGAAAACCAAAGTGCACATTTCATTTTACTAGCTTGTTCTGAATTGTAGTTCTCGCATAACTCAGTTTCGACTGCAGTGACTTACATGTACATCCTGTGGCTGACAAACAATCGCTAAACTGCCTGATAGAGAAATTTTAGCATCAGAAATTTAGCTCTGAATATAAAAATATAAAATGCAATTAAAGGAGAAAATAAATACTGCTGGAAAGTCACACTGGGAAATACAAGTAGGAAGAAAAGGAGAGATATTACAATTCCATATAAACAAATGTCAGCAACTTTAATTTTCCAAGGAATAGTCCATCCAGGTACAAATGTTTACTCCTATATTTGTTTTTCTAATTAGCTGAATTAGAAAATGGAGAATTATATGAATTTTAGAAATGGAAATCCGATCCGTAAAACCTATATTTCTGAGAATTCACTGTTCATTATGCATGGTTTGTAACAATGCACATTTCAAAAAGGAAGTCATTAAAGTAATGCGGCTGTTACATTTTCACAGACCTTTGTGAGAGTTTAACCAATACAACAGCATAATCTCTCTGGACTCTAAAAATACAAATCCATGACAAGGACATGAGATTGATGGAATTTGTAATCATGTATTTTTACTTAGGTAATAAATTTGTAATTTCAAGGACATTATTCAAAATGACCCCACTGCATTACAATGTGTGGATTTCTATGCTATTTTGCATTAATGTCTGTGGGAAAATTTTACACTCCTAACAATTTGCTGTTGGTGCTTCGGTAGGTTGCTTACCATTATAATTCTGGTCACAGATGAGGGTTAAAATATCTCTAACCTTTACAAATGTATTATGTGGCACCACTGACATAGCTTTTATTGCAGATAAAATCTATGGCAAATTTTCTGGGTGACAGAAAAAGAACATGATTTTACATTAAATTCTCATGGTAGAGACATATTTCTCTGCTTGTACTTCTGAAATATTTTGGATATAGTAACAACAGGCAATACTTCCCCTTCCATTTCATCAATAAAATCTCAAGATCCACTTCATTTTTATTGGTCTAGAGCTTCAGTAAATATTTCTTAAACAGAACTGAAGAACATAACAAAAAATATTCAGAATTCAGCTCACTTCTAACCTTACTGATCAAAACAGACAAAACATTCAGACAAAACATAATGAGAAGCAGAAAGAGGAGACCAAAAGAAACTGGAAACTGAGTGTTGCCATGAAGGTGTAAGAGCTTGTACAAAAGTTTCTCAAATATAAGTGTCAGGATAATGGTAGGTCCTTTTGACAATCATTTAAAAGAAAGAATAAAGCCTATTATAGTAACTTTATGGAGTTATAAAAGCACTTGAGTTTTCAAGTAACTGCAGACTTGTAAAATGTTTCTAACATTCCATCAAAAAATTGGTGTTATGACATTGTCATAGTACATAATCATATCATCAAGAAATGATTGGAGGGAAATCCATAATAACAGATTTTTTTTAATAAACCTCACATTACATTCCAGACATCTTCATTCTCCCTTTTTTCCTTTAGATTTAATTAACATGAGACAGTTAGAGAAGTATATTGTTTCTCTTGGTCCCACTTTCTGACAAATTCTTGGAAAAGATAAGAATTCTGGTCAGTCCACATTTGTTCAGGTTTTGTGGTTCTGAAGAGTCTCAGGTGAGTCCATGTCAGATGACCCAAACCACCAAATATTTTACCGAACATCTCACCCATTTTACTGTGATGGTTAAGTTCACATGTCAACGTAGTTGGGCTACAGTGTCCAGTAGTTTGGTCAAGCAGGTATTGGTCTGATTTTATCACCGTGAGGGTATTTTGTGAACTTAAACTGTAAGTCAGTTGATTTGCATTTGTGATTGATTACATCTGCAGTCAGCAACAGAGATTGCCTTCAGCAATGAGAGAGGTGTCACCCAATCAGCGAAAGGCTTTAAAGGGAGAACTGACAATCAGTAGTAAGAAAAAAGAATTTCTCTTGCTACTTCAGCAAGGGAATTCATCAAAGCTGTTATTCAAGTTCCCAACTTGTGGCCCGCCCTATAAACTCAGAATTGCCAATTTCCACAGTCATGTTAGCCAGTTCCTATAATAAATCTCATAAAACCCTGTTTCTGTTTCTCTGGAGAACCCTGACTAATATATGAGTTGGATCTTGAGAAACAGAATCTAGAGGACGAGATGTCTGGGTTGGTACTGGAGTTGGTTCTCTGATCTGATTAGATTAAAAGTCACTAATGACTCTAATTCCAATGACCAAGAGTTTTGCACTGATAGTCCATGGTGTGAATTAGCAATAGAGATTAGCCATAGAGATATAAGAAATATCACCATAGGGTATTGCCACTCAAATGTTTATAAGATGCAAGGCTCTGGATGACAATGAATTTGATACCTTAACAGAGTTTTGTGGAGTTAAGATGTATAATGATATTGACAGATTATTCTTAAATATACTAGATACAGTTGTTAAAGAAAAGGAAGAGCTCAAGGCTTCAAATTTTCAGCTCAAGTGTGCATGGAGTTTCTATGTGTGCCCTGAAAGAAACACTTATTTCTTGCAGACACAGACTTGACATTCTGAAAACCAGACCCAGCGTTCTGTTGTGCAAGTGGCTGAAATAAAAAGATAAATTGAGGTCCCAAACTGCAGGGTGTCTAATGTTAAAGTGAGGGCATTGATTGAAATTGGATAGGAACCTGAAAATTAGAATGGGGACATATGGGCTGACAAGGTGACAGTGGTTATCCTTAACCTAAATGCTGCTAATGATGACCAAGAGATTACTGAGTCTTTCTGGCCAGATAAACCTGCAAGGATCTGCCTTGAGGAATCAGCCACCTGACCTCTAGGCTGCCCTGAGGAATCAGCCATCCTACTTCCCCCTGAAGCAATTAACCCTGCTATGCCTGATAGACCTGTAACTATCTCCACTAAGGAAATAGCCCTCATACTTCCCTTTGAAGAAATTAACCCTGTTTCACCAGATAAAACTGTAATGGAAGACATTGAGGTAGTTGGCTTGGGAAGATACTGCTGATTTTCTCCCACCACCCTTCTTTTCTTCTAGACATATAACTAGGCTGAAATTCCAACAGGCTCAAAAGATGAGGCACATAGTGTGTGATCTATGAGGAATTGTGTTATACTTAAAATAACTACATGATTTTTCCAATGTATATACACATAAATCAGAGGAATATCTGAGGGAATAGTAAGGGCGCAAGATGATGGTAGAAAGAACATAAAGTTGGATCCAGCTGTGTTTACTGATTAATCCCACTAAGCAGTGATTCTGGATTCAATGTTGCAGCTTGATCATTTAGGAAGGGTGCTAATAGTTAGTTTGGGTAGTTGGCTGAAGCACAGACCAAAAGGTGGCCTAAATTACCTGAAGTCAAAATGCCAGAACTGGTCTGGTCTAATGTAGATGAGGGGATGCAAGAAATAAGAGAGATTGGAATGTTAGAGTGAATTTATTATGCAAGACCTGTTCTCCTAACCTAAGAATGTCTAGAGGATATATCTTTCACCAGAACTATGAAGAACAAATTTGTGAGAATAGCTCCATCATTCCTGAAGAACTCCGTAGTTGTTCTCCTCTATAGGTCAAATATTACTGTGGGAATTGCTGCCACTGAACTTGTATACTTAAACAGAATGGGGATGACTGGGTCCCACAAGTTGGGCATGGCTACCATAATGGGAGCAGGGTCAAAGAAATAATCAAAATAGTCTGATTCACAGAGCTCTATGGAATTGTCTAGTTGATCATGGGGTACCTAGAATTGAAATATATGGGCAGTCTATTAAATTCTTATTTGATCTAGATAAGCAAAAGAGTTCTAGATCAAGTGAACAAAATTCTTACTTAAATAAAAAAAAAAACAGAGTGTCATGGCCCTTAAATTAATTCCCAGACTTTAGATAGTTTACAGACATATGACCCCTTAAACTAAGGGAAGGTCCAACCTCTTATGGAAAGACACTGCTGCTTTCCCCCAAAGGGACCTATTCTCTTTTACTAGCATGACAGTGAACTGGGGAAAAGTCACTTTGGGGATTATTAAACGCTGGCTCTGAACTAACATTAATTCCAGGAAAACAAAATATCACTATGGCTCAATTGTCAGAGTGAGACTTTTAGAGGTCAGGTGATCTATAGAATTTTAGCTGAGATCCATCTCACAATTGATTCAGTGGGTTTTGAACCTATTCTGTAGTTATTTTCCAAGTTTCATAATGTGAAATTGGAATAGACATACTCTAAGCAAATTGCAGAATCCTCATGTTGGTTCCCTGACTTGTGGAGTGAGGGCTCAGATGATAGGAAAATCCAAGTGTAAGCTGTTAGAACTCCCTAGCAAAATAATAAGTCAAAAGCGATAGTACATTCCTGGAGGGATTGCAGGGATTAGTGCCATTATCAAGGTCTTTAAGGATGCAGGGGTAGTGAATCCCACCACATCCCCCGTTCAACTCTCCTATTTGGCTTGTGTGCCAAAAGATGCATCTGGGAGGATCATAGAGGATTACTGTCAATTTAACCAGGTGATGACTCCAATTGCAGCAGCTGTTCCAGATATTGTATCATTACTCAAGAAAACCAATACACCCCCTGGTACCTGGTATGCAGCTATTGATTCAGCAAATGCTTTTCTTTCAATACCTGTTTAAAAAGACCACCAGAACAGTTTTCTCTCAGGTAGCAAGGTCAGCAATGCACCTCCACTATTCTGTCTCAGGGGTAAATCAATTCTCCAGCCTATTCCATAATCTATCCCACAGGGACCTTGATTGCCTTTCTTTTCCACAATAAATCACACTAGTCCATTACATTCATGGTATCATGTTGAGTAGACTTAGTGAGCAAGAAGTAGTAACTACTCTAGACTTATTTGTAAGGCATTTGCATGTCAGAGGGGGGAAGACAAATCGAAAAAAATTCAAGGGCCCTTCCATTTCAGTGAAATTTCTAGTCTTTCAGTCATGAAGGGTATGTTGAGCTATCCCTTCCATGATAAAGGATATGCTGTTGCATCTGGTCCCTTCTACAACAAAAAAAGAAAGAAAGAAAAAGAAAAAAGGTACAATGCCTAGTTGGTTTCCTTGGATTTTGGAGGGAATATATTCCTCATTTAGATGGGCTGCTCCAGCCTATTTACTGAGTGACCTGAAAATCATCTTGTTTTGAGTAGATACTGGAACAAGAGGAGGCTCTACAACAGGCCCAGGAAGACATGCTAGCTGCTCTACCATTCAAGCCATATGATCCAGCAGTTGCAATGGTGTTAGAAAAGTTTCAGTGGGAAATACATATGTTCTTTGGGCAGGCCCATATAGGAAAGTCACAGCACAGACCCTAAGGATTTCTCAGCGAAGCCTGCCATCCTCTGCAGTAATTACTTTTCTTTTTAGAAACAGCTTTGGGTCTGCTACTGGGCCTTGGTAGAGACCAAATGCTTAACCATGGGTCACCAAGGTACTATGGAACCTCAGTAGCCTATTACAAACTGGGTGTTGTTCTGACTCACCAAGTCAAAAGTTGGGTGTGCACAGCAGCATTCCACCACAAAATGTCATGTATGAGATTAAGCTTGACCAGGCCTGGGAGGCACAAATAAGTTACATGAAGTAGTGGCCCAAATGTCAACGGCTCCCACTCCTGCCATATTGCCTTCTCTTTCCCAGTTCACGGCTATGGTCTCTTGGGGAGTTCCCTATGTTCAGTTAACTGAGGAAGAGAAAACTCAGGCCTGGTTTACAGATAGATTTGTATGATATAGTGCTACCAATGGAAAGTGGACAGCTGTGGTACTATAGCTGCTTTCTGGGACATTCCTGATGGACGATGGTGAAGTGAAATCCTCCCAGTGGGCCAAGCATCAAGCAGCGTACCTGGTTGTTCATTTTCCTTGGAAAGAGAAGTGGAAAATGTTTTGGCTGGATGGCCAGGGACTTGGAAAGAACATGATTGGAAAATTGGCGACAAAGGGGTCCAGGCTAGAGGTATATGGATAGGCCTTCCTGATTGGATGAAAATTCTGAAGATATTTGTGTCCCTCACAAGAGGTTGGATTCAGCAGAGGAAAATTTCAATGATCAAGTGGATAAGATGACCCATTCTATGGATACCAGTCAGCCTCTTTCCCCATCCACTCCCATCATTATCCAATGGGCTTATGAACAAAGAGGTCGTGGTTGTAGGGACAGAGGTTAGACAAAGATTCAGTAACAAGCTTTCCACTCTCCAAGCTTGACCTGGCTACAGCCACTGCTGAGTTCCTGATCTGCCAGCAGCAGAGACCTACATTCATCCCTGATGTGATAACCTTCCCTGAGGTAATCAGCCTGCAACCTGATAACAACTTGATTACATTGAACTACTTCCATCATGAAAGTAACATTATTTTGTCCTTACTGGAATAGACACATATTCTACATATGGATTTGCCTTTCCTGCATGCAATGCTTCTGTCAAAACTACATAGTGAATGCCTTACCCACCATCATTGTGTTCTATATAGCATGGCTTCTGAACAAGGAACCCACTTCATGGCAAATGAAGTGTGAAAATGGGTTCATGGAATTCACTGGTCTTAACATACTCCCCATCATCCTGAAGGATCTAGATTGATAGAATTGTGAAATGACCTTTTGAATACTCTACTGTGGTGCCAACTGGATGGCAATACCTTGTAGGGTTAGGCCAATATTCTCCAGGAGGCTATATATGCTCTAAATCAGCATTCACTCTATGGTGCTGTTTCTCCCATAGCCAGGATTTATGGGTCAGAAATCAAAGTGTGGAAATGGCAGTGACACCATTCACTATTACCCCTAACCATCTGCCAGAAAAAAATTTGTTTCCTGTCCCTACCACCTCAGGCTCAGCTAGTTTCAGATCTTAGTTGCAAAAGTGGGAGCGCTTCCACACCAGGAGACACAGCAATGATTCTACTGAACTGGAAGTTAAGACTGCCACCTGGCCACCTTGGGCTCCTCTTGCTGTGAATCAGCAGGCAGAGTAAGGAATTACTCTTATGACTGGGGTGATTGATCCTGATTATCAAGGAGAAATAGAACTTCTACTACACAATGGAGATGAAGAGTTTGACTAGAATGCAGGAGATCCCTTAGGGTATCTATTAGTACTACTATTCCATCTATTAGTAAACTGAAACAATCCAATCCAGGCAAGACTACTAATGATCCAGACCCTTCAGGAATGAAGGTTTGGATTACCCCGCCAGGCAAAGCACCAAGGCCACGTAAGGTGCTAGCTGAAGGAATAAAGGGAATATGGAATGGATAGTGAAAGAAGGTCATTATAAATTTGACTGCAGCCATGTAACCAATTGCAGAAATGAGGATTGCAATGGTTACGAGTATTTCTTCCTTCTTTTTGTTATGTTTATATATAACAAATATCATTGTTTTCTTCCCTATCGAATCTCTTTATCATTTTATATAAGTTATATTAACTTCTTGTCAGAGTATTTCAAGTCATAGGATATCAGGCTTAAGAGTGATATTATCCAAGTTCTCACATCCTTTACTGGGCAAAGAGTGCATTTCCAGTTGCACAGAACAATTGAATCATGTTAGATGAAAGTATGACTGTTAATGTTTCTATTTAAAGATTATGTTAGGGTAAGGAGATGGGTATAGGTGCCAAGTTGACAAGAGGTACACTGTGGTGGTTAAATTCATGTGTCAACTTGGCTAGGTTATGGTGTCCAGCTGTTTGGGCAAGCAAGTACTGGTCTGATTGTTACTGTGAGGGGATTTGGTGGATTTAAAGCACAGTCAATTGCTTCTATGGCTGATTACATCTACAATCAACAAAGGAAATTGCCTTCAGGGATGAGAGAAGTCTCATTCACTCATTTGAAGGCCTTAAAGGGAGAACTTATGATTTCAACTATAAGGAAGAAGAATTTCTATCTCTATTTCACTCAGCCAGCTTCTGCTGGGAAATTCATCGAAACCTTCATTGGAGTTCCCAACTCATGGCCTGCCTTATGGAATCTGGACTACCCAATCCCCACAGTCATATGAGTCAATTCCTATAAAGAAATCTCACAATATTTACGTCTGTCTATATCTATATCTATTGGATCACTAACTATCTCCTATCATTTCTGTTTATTAGAGAAACCTGAATAATACAGTTACTTACTCAGAAGAAAGAGACTCTTTAAATTGCCAGGATGCCTCACAACTATATCAAGGACTGCATAAATTATGTTTAAGATTCTCAGGGATTTGCTGAGTTTGAGTGGCTATGCACTGCTTTCTCTGCATGTTACTAAAAACTTTCCTAGACTATTTTGTGAATAGGTCTTTAATCAGAAGATTATCTGAAACCAGACCCAAGCTTAACATATGGAGTAGCCAACAGTCACATAAAAATGCCAAATAAGAAAGAAAGGATAAAAGGTAACATGTGGTTTTAATTTAATTTATTTATTCTTTCAATTTATTTAAAAAAAAAATCCTTGCCCACTGCCTAAGCCTTTGGGCACATGTGCAAATAAAAAACATTGCTGAGTATAAATAATGCATATTAAGTGTGTCTATTAGGATTCTCCAAAATACTCTATCAAAATGACTTATTTAGAGTCAGAAGTCTCAAATTGAAAATCTATTAGCAAAATAATTCTATTAAATTGTATGATATTTCAACCCTCAATTAATTACATTTATATCCAGGTCTATGGTATAATAACTTCATAATATTAATTGAGATTTTAATTTAAGGGGAGAACTTCTACATTTTCCTCAATTTTTAGTGTTTAATGGTTTTTCCATATTAGACTTGTTCCATTTTCTAATCAAACAACTGATCATTTCAAACATTCTATTTTTTTAAGAGCCTTCCTCTAATTGGACCAAAAAAATTTGCCTTTGTTCAATAAAGAAACCTAGCACTAGAAAAATCTATGATTAAACTAAAAGTTAAAACAGAATAATGTTTAACTTTGGCCATGCAATGTTCACATTTGGCCATATAACCAATAGCTTTACTTTTTACACATAATGGAATTGGAGTTTTCTATGGCTGAAGCCAATAATGGCGTTTTAAAATAAGGAATTGTCATACTTGACATAAGTTACTAAACCAACTAAGATGTGGAAAAGCAAATATTTTATACTGGTTTCACACTAACTTGATTCTTTCCAACAATCAACCAGTTTTACGTCTGTTCATTGTAAAGAAGATAAACTGGCTCCAAAATTGCCTGAGTCTGGTCTCTTCTCCTCTGTAAGCATGTCACCTATTTCTCTGTTATTCTGCTTTCTTATTTACAAGAAAAAGATTGATGAAATGGCAAAGTAGATAGTAAGTGCTTAGAACAGAGTTTTGCCCAAGTAATAACTCATGTTTGCTACCATAACTATTATTATTCAAGGTTTACACTTTTAACATGTTATATATCCCTTACCTGAAATGACCTCCTCCTTCTATATCACCTTTTTAAATTCCAAACTTTCTTGATGGCTCAGCTGAGCACCAGCCCAAGGTGATCTCACTCTTCTCATATTGACCTTAATCCCAAATCACAGTTTAAGATGTGTTATTCTTTAAACATTTCTTATACCAACAATCAAAGGACAAGTTGCTTTAGCAAGGGGATGGGGTGTTATATTTATTGTGCCCAAATCTGACACATAATACATGCTCTACAAACATGTCACAACTGATGCTGCACAGACCCTACAGAGTTAACAGGTCACTGTTTATGACATCTTTTATTTTTCCTGGTAAAGTTAGAGAACCACATTGTTTCAACAAAGGCATACTGTGGGGTTTTTTTTCCTTTGTTTTGGGTTTTGCTTAAAAAAAAATAACTAATGTCTCTTCAATGGTGACTCCGTATAATTCTGTCTTTGGATTGCACAATAGACAGTCTTACACACTAAAATTCTCTGGATTGAATCCAACAAGTCCAGCATTCTATACATTTTTTTCTCTATAATGCAATTTCTAAAACAGGTTATACGTCTTCATGTTGCAGTTCAAATATAAATATAAATTCTTGGAGATATCTGTCAGGCTTTCTCAATTCTCTGGAGCCATAATCTACATGTCTACTGTTATTGACACAATAAAGGGCTAGAATTATGGGGCATAGTGTTTGCATTCATGCAATTCTCATTGGTAACAGTGGCAGTTTCAAGAATTTAAGATTTATATGTCTATTTTATTTGGGCCATTAAGTGAGTGGCTTGGATGAAGGGAAAGTGCTTAGCTGAAGATGATTAGATGCCTGGAAAATGATTATTTAAAATTTTTAATTACCTCACATTAATAAAAAATCTGCTTGCTTATTAAAATGAAATCCCTAAGAATGTGATTTGATTGCTTATTTTGTTATCTTATTTTGCTAAAACCATAGCTCTCATCTACTTATAATTCTTTTCTTCTCATCATAAACCAGAGTCCTCTAGTTCTTCCACTGTGTCATAAAAGATTCAATAAATTCTGATTTGCATTTCAAATTCAGCACTTTTTTTCAGAAGGACATCAGATTCAATGACAATTACATCACTAATCTCTTTATACTGACAGTGGGAAGCCCAGCTCAAGTGCAAGCTTCTGGCTGTCTTTAGTCCTAAAGACAAAAGGTCATATAATGCTCTTCCTTATCAATATTAGTTAATGTTTTTTGGTGAATTCTTCATTCCTTTTTAATTCATCAATATGTGCTCATTTAAGCCATTTACTTTGGTTGGTGGTTTCATATTATTTGTCTCCTTACATTAAGAAATACGCATCCTATTATTTTTGAAGCAAGAAGAAAAACATTTTCAGTGTTGACTGGCCACAGTAATTTTTTATTATTATTATTGGTATTGGCATTCCTGTGGAATTGTTACTTGAGGAAATTGTTTCCATCTTATTTTGGGGAGGTATTTCTTCCGTTTGGTTGCTGCTGTTGTTGTTACAAAATTAAAATGACCCAAATTTTGCAAGCTGAATACTTTAAGTAATCATTTGATTGTTTGTATATATGTAAAACATATACAAATATTTTGAGAACTAATAACAAGAAGGTGAATCTAGCTCTTTAATAAATATTTTATAAATTAACCATTGCTATTCTAGATTGTATATAATTTTCCTATGCTTTCGAAGACTTGTCACAGTTGTAGCCAATTATAATACAGAAATTATGCACAGTTGCAGACATTCTCTTTCTAATAATCAATATTAAATAAATAATATAGATATACATGGAAGTCATTATAACACCTTAGTACAGATTTTAATAAAGTGACTTTCAGATATCCTCCTATGCACATAACATGAACATAAATAGAATCTAGAGAGAAGATTAAAAAAATCATACCAATTTCCAAATTATTTACTTATGATGTATGCAAGTAAAATATTTTCTTTTATTTGAAGAATGGAGTTTTCTATTTTCTGACTTTTAGTATATCAAATTACTTGTAATCCTAATTTCTTTATTTAATCTAAAACAGAATTTGTATAGGCAGTAGCTATGAATCGGTAACTATTTTAAAATAATTTTTCAACAAATAGGATATTTTTTCAGGGAAATTTTTTTATTATTAGAAAATATAGGGGTAAGTGTATGTTGGGAATCATAACCAGATCAGAAAAACCAAGTACAATTGTCATTTCAGTATATAAATCAATTTCTCTGCTTTGACTGCATTGAACCTTTTCAACCAAATCACTATTACAGGCAATAACATTTCAAGGATAAAAGAGGTACTTAATAAAAACTTTTTGTTTGGATTAAGCAAAAAGTCAGATAATTTAACTTATTTTGACCAAGAAATCCCATTTTTATAGCAGCAAAAACTGGTCAAAATTGTCAAATGAAACTTTTGATGTAACCCATTATTACAATTTCAGTGCAATGATGTGTGTGTGTGTGTGAGTGTGTGTGAACACAAGTTTAGAAAATTTTTAAAAACTTAGTATCAAAGGAAATCCAACTACAAAACAAAGTAAAAAATGCAATGTGGAAACGTGTCAAGGTCAATTTAGTGCAAAATGCCTGGTCAAAGTACAGGCTAGGTAAGCAAAGAGCAGTAAAGAAGGAAGAAAAAGAGAGAGGGAGGGAGGAAGGCAAAGGACTGTAAAGATTGATTAAATAAATAAGCATTCATTTCTCAAAATAGTATTGATCTAATAATATAATAGTAAATTTTCATGGTAAAAAGATCCTAGATTCACACCAATATAAGATTAAAGTTTTTGTTCTCCCCTCTTTCTTCCTACCTAAATCCTTTAAACATTTTTTAAGGGAATAAATCATGAATTTTTCAGTTAGTATTTTGGTATATAACTACATGATAAAATAAAATATGTTTTTTAAATGTTAAAACTAGAGCATACGAATTGCCTGTATCACTTTACATTAAAAAGTCTTCTGTGAGAGAAAAAATAAAACCAAACTTATGTGATGAACTGAAAGTAACATTTGTATTTCTTAGAATCTGTCTGATTATAGAAAAAATATCCGCAATGGCTCACAGTACATAAATTACTCTCTCAGTGTTAATAACAAGCACAAAGTTGTCTCTACCGATAACAGAATAGCTCAGTGAAAAAAAAAATGTATTGACATCATTATCTAAACAATACCCATCCCAGATATAATGAAACACCCATTTGATATCTTCAGATTAAACAAATATCAAATATCTTAATGTTTAGTATCTTCTTGACCAAACAGCTGAATAATTGGCTGAATTTTTCTGCAGGATATATTAGCATTATGTAGACATAACCAGTGAATTACTGTTCTTTTAAAAGGCTTGGATGAATTCCAGGAAAACATTTATAGGCACAAAGATAATGTAGTTCGATGGGACTCTTACACTATTGGTGAACTGAATAATTAAAGTGTGGGGTGAGGGAGAAGGGTTAAATTCTTCTAATTTTCTGGGGGGAAAAAAGTATGTATTCATACATTTTTGTGCAAAATTACCTCCTTTCCTTCAATTCACGTAGCCACTGAAAGAGACCAGAAAATGACTCCTAGTGAAAAAATAGGAAGAGTAAACCAATGGGAGGACATAGCTGGCAAGCAATAGAAGAGATGGTTGACAGGGCATAAAGAGAAAGACCCCAGAGGAGAGAAGTGAGTAGGGATAGCTAGTCATGGATGAAGGCATATGTGGGAAGTATACAAACTTGGAGAAGACAGAAGTGTACTGAAACCAGACCACATCTAGTTTCCAGTTTCAAAATGCACACCTTCACTCTTTCTGGCGCCCACAATTTTCAATATTCTAGACAGCTGTTACCATGTTGCTTTGAAAAAGTACAGAAAGGTAAAACAGAGCACTAATTTCATTCACTGAATTAATCAGAAAGCTTTTGCCCAAATAACTACCATGGAGAGTTTAAGAAAGCAACATTGCAGATGCGTTTTCTTAGGTAGAAGCTAAAAAGAAAAGGTAAAGGTTAAAATGCCCCAGAATCAGAAACTATTTTTACGTGCCTCCAGCTCCTCACTTTGTAATTTTTCTGCACTTGTAGATATAGACAGAAAAATAAGTAACTTGAAGAAACCCATCAGTGTGTCTTCAAGAGAGTTCAAGAAATTCGTTTCCGAAATAGCTTTTTATTTTGGACAGATTTTCATGGTGACTCCTGTTTTTCCAAGGAACAGTGTTGGAATTACACAGGTCACTGTCTACAGCATTGTTTTACTCTGTTGAAAGAGCTGAGTAAAGAATCCACCTTTTAAAAAACTAGAGCAGCTGAAAATTCTGCGACTATCAACTAGTCACAAAAGCTTTCCTCCAAAAGTACTACACTTACTTGCAGAAATCAGTTAGATGGCTCATGGGTAAGACTTTTAATTGTAGGTAAGTAATAAACACAATGAAAATATGGAATAAAACAGAATATAGCAAAGTTCTGTTAGGCTGCCCATAAGCCTTAGTAGCTTTGTTTTTAAAAAATAATAATCCTTTCCTTTATTGTCTTAAATTCATATTTTTGTGCTTAAAACACCTAGGGAACTCAGCAGATTACCCTTAAATAACCTAGAGAAAAGAAATTATGTGGACCCATATTCTAGGAAGGTGTCAGGAAAAAATGTTGAGAAGTGTTTGGTCTATGGTAGTGCTCAACAGTATTAAAACAAATAAGTTACTTATAAAAATAATATTATTAAGCATATTGAACTGATTTTAGTGTAACAGTTTCAAATGTTTTCAGCCAGGGACTTTTCTAACATTCAACTAAGTTTCATAGAGTTTGCTTTTTGTTTCATTTGCCTTCATACCCCAAGGTCAATACGTAAAATAACTCCAGCCTCAGGTTCCCTATATCATCCTCATCTGTGTCCCCTAAGACATTTCTTCTTTCCTAATTCTACCGATATCCTTCATCCAACAAGAGAACTATCCATCTCGTTTTCATTTGCACTCCATTCTCACCATGCTGTCCATGAAATCCATTCTGTGGGACGATGTTCTATGTGAAAGAGTTATAATTAGATCCTTCTGGTTCATTTGGTAATAAACCCATCTGGAATTAATCCAACATCTAGCTTTATACCAAATCCTGACCTATTATGGCTTGAATTAGACTAAGGTTCCATTCTACGTTCTTTCTAATTTAAATTGTTAGCAGTCATCCAAGGATTTTAAGCAACAAACTATGAAAACTAAGTTGACATGTTTAGTTAACGGACAGATGATTAGGTGTGGCTTTCTTAGGGCACAGGCAGGGCCAAAGGCAAATAACCTGGTTTTCAGTCTCCTGCTAATTAGAACAGTAGTTCTCAAACTATTTTAACTGGTGCCCATTTAAACATGCAAATGACTCTGAAATTCACTTAGCACTCCTGTTCTTAATTTCCATTGGATAAATTATTCCATCATAGCAATGAAATGTCACTCACTGTACAATTAAATTTGGAGGCAGAGGTTAGGGTCAGATTATATGGATGATTCCTATATGATTCACAGTATGGATCTTAGACTCTAGATAGTGTAAGATTAAAGGACGGAAAATTTGTGATAAAGTTATGCATTGCATCCCACAGCAGAATGAACTAAAGAGACAACGTGCAACAAAATGGATAATAACAAGGTTAGGCTCGATAGGAAGAACTTAGAAATAAAATCCAAGAATAGTAACTATTGAAAATTATGACCAGTTCAAGATAGGCTACACAACATTTGCATCAAGCAGCATTCCTGAGGATAGAGGAAATGTCACTCACATCCAAGAACTTCTCAGGATTGTGAAGCACTATGTGGCAGCCAGAGTACTTAGTAAAAAAGAGAAATAAGATCCAACAAATCCAGGAATACACAAACGTTGTCTTATAAATACTCAATCATGGTGACCCTGAGTAAGTTACATGCTATTTTACTAGTAACTAGCCTTCAGTTGTGCAGTAAGATAAAGTCCTATGGAATTGCCTATTACTGTGTCAAAAGAACCAAAACAGGAATTTACATCATTGTAACAGGTCATAGCCCTTTAGTGGTCCAAGGAAATAATTTTGAAAAAAAAAAATCTGTTTGAGTCCATAGCTTCTCAAAAAATTAGATTTTTTTTTTTTTGCTTTAGTAATTCAAAAGTTTCTCAGTAATCATATTTTAGATCATCTGGATGATAACCCAATAAGCAAATATAATAACTCATTTTTGGCTCCCAAATAGTCATTTGTAATTCAAATATCTCTGGGTCAAGCTGTACCCTTTTGATCATCTAAGGCTAATGAGAGGTGTATGTTAGAGATAAGTGAAGGCTATCTGGTGTATAAGGGCCAGCCCATGTCGTCTGAAATCCTGAAAAAGGTTTATTGATAGTTTGAATACAGAAAATTGTGAGTTAAGTCACAGTAAGTCACAAGACAGCATTGGCACTCCAAACTAAAAGGACCTGGTTGTCATTTATGTTGTAAGCAGCAATATAATTTCCACAAAACAACATCATTTGCTCATTAAATTAATGATCTTAATTTAAATTTTATTAGTATTGCAGTTTTAGGGAATTGAACTTATAAAATGGTTTTCTTGTACTTAGTTATATAAAGGCTACACCTATTATGTTTAAATGTGTTTAAGTAATACTATAATAAGAATAATTAAGTCAAAGCTTAGGGTTGTTAAGAAACTTTACTTTAAAGGGGGGTCTATACAATATTGTCCCAGTTGGTGGCATACAGAAGCAGCTATTTGGCCTGGTCAACAGCTAATCCCTAAGAGAACAAATACATATGATGAATGGAGCAGGCTGAACCTGGGGAGAAAATGGGCACACAGTGACTGGGAGAGAGATTAGGAGACATTTCTGTGGTCAACTGGGAGGATTAGAGTTGGGAATTGCTGAACAAAAAGCCTCCCCAGCCCCTTTGAAGATTTCTAGAATAATACCTCCATGAAAACCCAAGCATCTAACTGGTACTTCTAAGGAGTTTTATAAAGGCCTTGAAACATCTTTCTCAAACATTCAGAAATTTCCCATTTTGTCAATTCTCATTTACCCTCACATCAAATCAAATACCAAGTCCTGTTCACCTTTAAACTCTTGTATCAGAAATCTCCTTACCCTTTCCATTGTCACTATTATTGCAAAAACAAACACAAAAACAAATGTGACAACTTTCTCTGTCACTTGGTAAACGGGCTAGAGCAAAAATCTTAAATGTACAATATGCTGCCTCTAGCACCTGGAAAGGCCTACCAGGAACCATATATACTTCTTAAAAGGAGGAGTATGAGATACAATAACGTGTCCTTTACTTGGGAAGGGATGCTCTGGCATGCACTGGGTCCCTAAATTTCCCATGTCAAATCTAGCATTTCTACTTTTACTTGCTTCATGTTTCTACTTTCACTTGTTACATGTCTCCAACATTTGTCCCAAGAGCACATTAACACTGTCTCTTGGGGTTGTATATCTCGCCACATGGGAAATTATCCCCATATTGATAATTTCTCCCTTGTCAAATTTTATGTTCTCTCCCTGTGTTACAGCATCCTCAGAATCCATTCACCTCTATGTTCTCCCAGCTGCTGCTAATACATGGAGGCTGGGTCCTGAGCCCACTTCAGGGTATACTTCTTTTCCTTTCTTAGCAAACTCAGCACTTAACCCACCTGATTTACTGTTGTGATTAAATCAATTTATTCGTCTAGTGACCAGGAGGAGGTAGGGTTAGATGCAGAGGGCAAGGATGTTCCAAAGCAGAAACCTCTGCATCATTTTCAGGCAACAGCTTTTAAATAGAAAGAGTGAGCCATTTCTGCACTTGAAAAGAGTTCAGAAAATTAAAGATTTCAAGAATTTTAGCACATAAACCTAAATGTCCAGAACCGATATATCACCTTGACATAACAGGTTTGATTAAGTAGAGAATTCAAATTCCTCAGGAAAGTTTTTGTTCCTAAAATTAAGGGCCTCAGCTTCTTCTGCCTTCTAACCACAGATGAGTCTTTTTCATGCTGCCCTCAGGCTTTCACACTTAGCTTATAATTGGTGGTTACTCTCAGCTTTCCCTTGGCTTTCTCCAATGCATAGACTGCCCCCATCCATCAACTGCCACAGAGCTGTGCTGTACCTTTTTATGACATTCGCTATCCTCTCTGTATTTATAGATTACTATTTCATTTTATATTTAAAATTTCTTGGATGCAGAATTTGAATCTGAACTATCTTTGAGTTTTTTTACTAAGTCTGTTTCTTTACTTTCTCACTGTGTAGTCAATATTTGTCTTATAATGCAAACTCATATTTACCTTCAGATCCCAGTTTACAAATCATTTATTTAAGAAACCTTCCCTAATCTCACAAACTCAGGAAGGTTATGAGTGTTCAAAACAACTTGCATTTGCCTGTCATTGCATTTATTACAATTATACTTAATTTGATACAAAGTTGTTGTTTAATAAGTCTCCACTGCTAGGAATAAAAATTCATGAAGGCAAGATCACCTCTCTTGTTCACTATTTTATCTCTAGAAATGAGCACAGTGCCTGATGCATAATTGGTTGCTTAAGAAATAGGCACTGAGTGACTGAAAGGATGAATGAATTAATGAAAGGATGAGAATTCCCTTCAGAATAACAGCTGCTTGGGAATAAATAGAAGCTAACTGACATTCCCCCCACTGACTTCAGTTAGTTAATGAGCTTGCTGTCCCCCTAGCCCCTTGCCAAGATCAGCGGCATCAAGATTCTGCTTTGAGGAGGAACTGAAGGATACAAATACTCAGGCATTTTGATTGTAGGTCAGAGTCGAGTGAAAACTGAACCCACCCACCCATCCCCACCATAGGTTGGTCTCATGGAAGACTTTGAACCTCAAGGTTTGGATAGGATAAGAAGCAAAACTGAATGAACGAGGGCTGTCGGGAGTGAAATACTAGTGTTGAAGCTAAATTTAGCCATTTGATATTTGACCATATCTTTCTATCAATCAGAGAGGCCTACATGTGAACCATTTCAGGACTCCCACAAGATTGGATCATGATTAAAACATGGCTTTTCTGGGGTACATAATACTTTCACACAAGCACACAGTAGATATAAAAATATCATCACTAAATACCACTTACAATGCCTCCTTACCATACTATGCATTGAGATATAGGCTTCTCCAAACCAAACTACATCTTCAGACCTACTCTTATTTTCTCATGGCCAAATAGAATTTTTATTTTTATGTCACTTATTTATGAAGTAATCAAGGTTCACTGCTTGGATTAAGTTTCTGCTAAAGGAATCCTCTAAGTGAATTTGCAACCATGGGAAGCGTTTTGACTTTCTGACAGGGTGGCTCTCAGTATAAAGCCCAGGCTGAGCATCAGCAAAGCCATCTTCTAGCCCCAGCTCCTCTAAGCAGTGCTGTGGGTTTGGGCATGCCACTTAACCTTCTGTGCCTCATTCTCCAATGTCAAATTGGGAATCTGTTTCAACTAGCATTTGTTGAGCACCTTTTAAAGTCAAGGGATAAACACTGATGCCAGGATGCCCTTTGGGTAGCACAGAACTTAATATCAATGTTCTATTTTTGAAATCTTGAGAACAGTTGCTTCCATTCTCAACCAATTCTCAGCAGTTTTCTCCTCCTTCCCTTCACTCACTTGCATATATGGGTACATACATATCTATGTCCCTCACTCAAATAAAAGTCTCCCTTGAGTGCAGGAACTCTGTTGTAAGTTTTATTCATTTTGCCTCCAATTTTCACCTCAGCATTCCACAAAGCAGTTTATACACCGTAGGTGCGAGGTGGCATTTTAAGAATATGAAAATATTAGTAACTACTTTCAAAGGAGGAATCAGGTCAATGGGATAACAGAAGTTTGAGGAATTTACTCTGAACATTATTGTTTATTCAGTTCCTTGTATATTGTTTCATGTGAACCTAGAAATCAATTTCACAAAGCAATTAAGCACATCCATTTAGCATATAAATAATTCAGTCTCAGAGTAATCTAATAATTTGTGGATTAAACCTGGATTCTAACACAAGCCTGGACAATTCCAAATCTTATTACACTTCCTTATAAACAGATTGCTTAGGGATCACATATGAGAAAGAATGTGTCTGGGTGAGAAGAATTGGAAAAGATGTCCTTAAAGTGGTCACATTCGAGGTAGGTCTGAAGATTGCATAAGATTCTGACAAAGAGAGATGGCGAAAATATGTCTTGAAAAGGAGATTTTAATAAAGGTCAGAGGATGGGAGCCTTAGAGCATGACCGGAGAACAAGTAATCCATATGGGTTATATTTTACAGTCTGAGGATAATAACCAAAAAATATTTTGTAAGTAATATCATAAAAAGTTTATATGCTTCTATTATTTTAAAAACATATATATATATATCAAATTACATTAGTCCCCTATGCAAAATGCACCTTGCCATGTAATCCTCATATCTGCCACTCTGACCTCAGTAGCTACCACTATTTCTGTCTTACTCATTTCCATCTGTATTAGCCCTCCTGTTGCTTTTAAAGTCAACCAAGGCCCGACATCAGGGCCTCTACACTGCCATTTCTTGGGCTTGGAAATCCCTTTCCTAAGATAATTATGTGGCTTGATCTCACAAGGCATTCCAATTTCAGTTCAAATGTTGTCTCCTCAAAAGAACTTGCCTAGTCAAGCTACCTAAAATACTAGCCCCCTTTACTCCCTAACTCTTCATTCAGACTAATTTTTCTTCAAGTTAGTTGTCTCTACCCAAGATTAAAATCATTATCAAGGTCAGTAAAAACAAGGAAACTCTGAGAAACTGTCATAGCCAAGAGCTGCCTTAGGAGACATGACAACAACATGTAATGTGGAATCCAGGAAAGGCTCCTAAAATAGGAGAAGGACCTTAGGTGATAACTAAACTTTATTATATCTGAATAAAGTATGGAATTTAGTAATAACAATTATCAATGTTTGTTTATTATTGTGACAAATAACCATAGTGCTAATGGAATATGTCAACAATAAGGGAAACTGGTTGTCTTAGGGCAATGTTTGGCACACGACAGTTATTTATATATATATATTTGTCTAATTACCATAAGGACCTGTTTCATTTATACCTCACAAGGATCCTAATATGGGCTACACAATTTTAAATAACATTTGCTAGAAAGAGCAAATGTCAGATGCAAAATTCAAACTTAGTTCAAACCAGTTCCAACGTCTGTGTATTTAATCAGAATTTAAGTTTGAAAAAGGAAATTTTGAACAGTGCACTGGCAGTCCCATCGTCCCCATGGATCTGTCTCTTGCATCATACATGTTTGAATGGAACAGACCTGGAGTCTATCCATTCACCCCTCACTCCCCAACACCAAGTTGGACCATCCTCCAACTTCCTCTCCATTAGCGAACTATGGGACCATCTTCTCAGCCATCCCCTGCTTCCAGGAACAGCTAGCACCATTTTGTTGTTGTTGTTGTTGTTGTTGTTGTTGTTAGCACCTCATTGTACACCACCCATGAGCTCCCAGATCTGTCAGAATTATTTTACTGTTATGGAGAGCTCCATCAACTGCCTGGTCAACCTGCAACTGTTGGCTTCCCACACCTACCCCTCTCTGGGCTTCTATTCCCACTGTGATGATGTGGTCCTGAAGGATATTGACCATTTCTTCCTCAAGTTGGCCAAGGAGAAACAAGAGGGCCCATGTGCCTCTTGAAGATGCAAAATCAGCATGGCGGCCCTCCTCCTAGGGGGGAATGCAGAAGTCACCGCAAATGAATAGGGTAAAACCCTGGATGCCATGGTCCTGGAGAAGAAACTGAATTAGGTCCTATTGGGTCTGCATGCCCTGTGTTCCACCAATGCAGATCCTTTCTCTGTGACTTCCTGGACAGCCATTTCCTAGATGAGAAAGTGAAATCATCAGGAAGATGGGCAACCACCAGATGAGCTGCTACAGGCTGACCAGCCTGTGGGGTGGACAAGTGGCAGTTGGAAAAGTTCACCCTCAAGCACGACTAGAAATCACTAGAGTCCTGAGACCTTTGATGGATCCCTCTGCAGTCCCCTGGCATCCAGTCTTCTGCCTGAGCCCCTTCCTCCAGCCAGAAGGCATATTTTTAACCAAACACCTTTCAGGCCTCTAAACAAGCCATGTACCAAATGCAAATAATAAAGCTTTTTGCAGGCCTCCAAAAAAGGAAATTGGGGTACTGAATTTGTACTTACTGTAGGTGCAGTAGGGAATGATGGGAGGCTTTGAGCAGGAATAGTAACAAAATGGCTTTTCAAAGTCAAGGATGGATTAAGAAGGGCAGAGCCAGTGTTGGGAAGTTCAATTTTAAGATTATGACAATGGTATGGATTAAAAGAAATGAGACCTAAATTAGATGGCAATGGGAATAGAAATAAATGATGGGAGTAAGTGGCATTTTGGTCTAGGAATCCATAGGTATGACAACTGATTCAAGGTAGTGAGCAAGGAAACAAAATAGAGATTAAAGAGAAGTTTAGAATTTGGATGTTGAGTAGAACGTTAGTATCATTAATTGGAATGAGGAATAGAAATTCTTCCCTGATCTTCCTATACATCTACATATTTCATTTGGTTGTCATCAGCAGCAAATGAAATATAAATAGAGGAAATCCTTTGAAAAAGTTAAAAGCACTAGACAAAATATAAATTATTTTCAAAATGAATTTTTAATAGGATTTCTCAGTGAAAAGATAGAGCAGGAGGAGTTTATTATGCATCTTAGTGTATGTTTAGCTTTATTTGACAGCACGTTATGAAAGTTTTTTAAATTTTATTTTATTTCTCTGGAACAAAGCTTTGATGATTAAAAAAAAAAAGCCCTGTAGAAAGCATATTGAGACCTCTGCTCTCCACATAAGTCTTGGGTTATTAGATGATAATTATTACTATTACTTAATATCTATCTGAGTCCAACAGTGAACCATACAACCTACAGAACAAATGAATGGTGTTACCCTAGAGCAAAGTAATTTTTTTATGATCAATAGTCTATCATTAGCATAATGTTTATTTTATGCATTTGCAGACTTTTTATCACCTGAATTGTGGTTTATAAATATTAACCTATTGATCCTTGCTGATCTTCCATCCGCTGTAAGAGTTTCTGATAAACAGTATCATTTCTTTTTTTTTTTTTTAGGTGAAGGACAAAACAATAAAGCAAATCTCTAGACATCTGATGACTGGACAAGGTTGTAGTAAGATTCAGAATCCAAGGTTGTCTAGTCACATAAATTCCTCAAGCTTTCCTAGAAGCTTACATCTCAGCTTGTCTATAAAATCCTAACAGATAATACGTTCTCTTTTAAATAAAAATGTAGCATGAGTCCAATAACATAACATAAATATTTCACCCAGAATTGTGACTTGTGACACATATGCTTTAAGAATTATCAGATAATATACTTGAAAATGTACTTGATTAGTTTTATGAAAGTTTACTACCATTTATTTTCTTTTCTGTTTTCTCTTTCAAGGTTCAGCAGCAAGTTATTAAGAAAGATTCCCTGATTCTTCCCTGGAAATGTTTTTTTCATTCTTTGAGGGGTTCATTACTCTAAGTAGCAATCTGATTTCATTTAGTAATGAAGATCAGCCCTCTGAATCACCAAAATAATATACCCTTAAAATAATTTTAAAAAGTACATTTAGTGGCGTCTAAGAAATCCATTACTTTTCTTGAACTTTGTTTTACTTGGTTAGTATGGATTCCTGACAAAAAGTTTTATTTGGTCCATTATTTCTTTAATTCATTTTGCTAAAGTAAACCTGACACAAGACTGAAGCGTGAGACCAGCATTCAAGCGATATTTAATGAAAATTTGGAGCACAAAAGCTCTTCAATTATTCATGTTTCCTGATTTGTACTGAAAAATGGGTGCACAGATGTGTGTTCCTTTGATAGGGTTCAAATTAGCAGTGAGCTTTTGAAAATCCATCCTTAGTATCTTCGACAAATGTCTTTTTACCTGCTTATCTTGAGCAAAACAGAGACTTTTAAATCAAACCTCTATTTCATCTATTTCTTTCTTTATTACTGAAATGAATAAAGTAATTTTGCATGGAAACTTAAATACTTATCAAAATTGGGAAGTAATAAGTGCAACAGTAAAACCATTTGTTAGAAGCTCCATGTATTATTATAGTCTGTTATTATGACTGAAGTGATACACTTGTCTTTTTAGAGGGAGTTATGTGGATTTCTTAAGCCAAGGAACCAGGCATAAAGTCATGTGTGTGCAAGGCAAGGATCAAAATTATGGCCAGTTGAATTCCATGAAATTTGTTTATGCAAAGCAACTTCAAAACTAGGAACCAACAGCCCCTATTTTACTGCTTGCATCACAATAAGACTCAGTAACAGGTCTGATAAATCCACATTCAGTTCCATATGGTCATTTATCGTCCCTATGTCTTTGAAAGTAAAATACTGTGAAGGCGGCATTTGAGATTGTGGTGACAGATTACTCTTCTCAATGGAATCAAAGGCTGTGGCCATCTGCAATGAAATAGATGAGCCACAGCTGGCTTTCATAATAATCAATCCTGATTGCAGCAGAACTGTGGCACTTCTGGATTGATTGTGAGGACCTGCTGTGACAAACAATACTGACCAATTCAGTCACATTGACAACCAGTTATTTCTCATGTTTAGATACAGACTCTACCACATGTCATCAGAGGAAAGGAAGAATTGGAAATCAAACAAGAGATTTGATCAATAGTGGAAACCTGAAAATTAAGAAAATCCTTAAACCACATTCAGAAACTAAACTATCCACAGGATGTCACAATACTGAGACTACATCTACACTGTGTCAGTGAAAAAGTCTTACTCCTTAGTAGGATTCCTATCGTTGCCTCCACTAACACAACCCCATGGAGTCAAGGGGTCTGTTATAGGAGCAATAGGCCTCTTGACTTCATAATTTTTCCTAGGTTCCCCAAGCATGGGTGATTGGACAAGGGATACACCTCTGATGAAAAGACAGATAACTGACGTGGAAGTTTCATAGGAAATCGTGGCCTAAGCCAATCAAATTCTCATTTTGGGTATAAGGAATTGAGCTTCCAAGACAGCAAGTTAATTAGCTGTGGAAAACTAAGCCTAAAACTTATATAATCTTCAGGACTGGGTAAGCCATTAATGACCAAATATAAGTGGTCGAGAAGGGAAAACATGGCTAATATATATTGACTACTTACTCTATACCAGGCACTACATTGAATGTTTATCATCCACTATCTCTTTTAAACCTCACACCACTATTAAAACTATTGGTAAGATTCTTTGTATAACTGAAGAGAAATCTGAGATTTGGAGAGTTTAATTCAATTTCCTCCATTGTATCGGTGGGAAATAAAGATAGCAATGAAGCTCAGTTCTTTGGACTTCTCTGCATTACTCAGCCACCCTACTGGGCATCCATGAGAGAGGTGAAGGAGATAGAAGAAGTCACCTTATCACATATCCCTGAGGGTGTGAACTAATTTCCTTTTAGCTTCTGAGCGGCAGTTCCCATAAGGTCTAAACGTTCCACTGATCTCTGTCCTAATGTTCTCATGGATTCCACCGTGTCTCTAGACTGATACGGTGAATTGCTTTTACCTTGAGACAAACAATTCTGAATAGAACAGAAATCGTGGTATTTTAGATCTGTGCGACATATTACCTTAGTCAAGCTATCCAGATAATAAAAGCCAAGGTAATATCTGTCTTCATTTCTTCAGACATTTGTTTCAACTTTTAATTCACTCTGATTTCAGAGATTTGACCTTAGTATTGCTGTTTTTTTCTGAATACAGGATATGTAATTATCTAGTGACTGTAAGTAATGTGAAATTTGGGTTTTGTCAGCAATTTCCTACTTTTCAATTTAAAAGGAACACCCAAGACCAAATCAGAAAAGATTGGCTTATTTATTATTAATAATGGCATGATATTTGAATATGCATATGCTTCTTCCATATTGTGAAATGAAATTTTAAACCTGTTCCAAATGACTAGGTCACTAATGGCTTCAGACCATTATTATGTTGCAGTCATGTAAATGAATGCCCTATTTGAAGATAGCAGAACCAGTCCCTTTCCTCACTCTTTAGCTGTTTACATTGTTATTCTAAGAAGAAGGGCTTGGGGATTTAATGCCCAAACGTCCCTTCACTGGAAATGATAAAGAAGGTCTGAATGATTCAGATAACCCCCAAATTTCTGAAGAATGCTGCTTTGATGTCTTATAGAAGTGACATTCAAAGAATAAAAATTTTGCATTATTTTATAGTGAACATTATTTGTGCATTTCGGTCCCTGGATTTTATTGTCCAGGGTTTTGTTTGAAGGTTCTGTTTGTTCATTTTGTTGAAGGAGTTTAAGTTCACTGCTAAATTTGGCAAATTTAAGTTTCAGATATTCAAAGGCCAGATCCTTCAATGGATACATCATCACTTGCCTGTGGCTTAGTCTGGACAGGGCTTCCATACTATCTGGGAATCCACCAGCATTATTTTTTGTTGTTGTTTCATGTTCCACAAGCAGACAATACAATAAGCGATTCTTTTCCAGGGAGTCAACTACTGCTATGTTTAGCAGTAGTTAACTGTTTAAGCAAATCTAGTATACTGAAACAACAATTTGAGATGTATAATGAGGCCCAGAAATAGTTGCTTAATGTTTTCCATTACTTCAATAGTGCCTCACTATCATTCTCCCTAAAATTGTTTCTCTTTGTTTTTAAAGAGGGGTGGACAGCAAAGGTTACTTATTGCAAAAAATATTAAGGCTCCTTTATTTTCTTTGATTCTATTCACAAATTCTGTGTCATTATAGATAAATTGCTGAAAAGATTTGCAGATAATCTTGTTCTGATTGCCTTAAACTCATTCACTGTATTTTCCTTAGAATAATGCCCTCACTATAATGGAATTTCAAATATATTAACAGATACAGCCATTGATCTTTCTTCCTGTTTTAAAAAAGAACTATTAAATATGTAGGCTGTTTTCATATAAATAAAATACATGATCAACATTTAAATATATGTACATTTATATTTTATATAATTCTACTTATTTCTGTACCATATTTTTAAGGAATAATGACACATTTTATATTTCTTTGAGTTGCAGGGCTTTTGCCATGACAAAACAAACAAAGCCTACCTTTTAAAGAGTCACAGATATAATGTATGAACTATTCATTGAATATGGATGGAATGGAATGTTAAGTATGAGGTTCTTTTTTTTCTTAGAGTTTGGACCCAAGTTCCAAGGGTCAAGGGTCAAGGGTCAAGATCAACTTTCTAGAATATCTATGCAAGATACATTGAAAGGTTGTGAAACTGGTTTAGTAACTATACCTTATAGGTATATATAAATAAGTCAGGAGATTGATAGAAAGAGGATATCTTTGACGATAGTTGTGAATGAGCTCAAGTGAAGGGGGCTTCAAGATAACTATTCTAAACATGTGTCTCCTGGAATGTGGGAGGAATTGCAGGGAGAAGTCTAAAAGAAAGTAGTTGTGTTAGCAGAGTAGGAAGAAGAGTCATGCCTTTAGAGGGAGGTGCTCTTCCATGGGTAATGGTGGTGGAGTAGAAGGTGAAGGGCAAGAATAAAGGAATTTTCCTATCCACCAAGTATATTAACAAGGGGCAGCTGGTCTTGAGTCAATTTGAAAGAACCTAAAAGGAAATTCAAGGAAAAAGTGGAGTTGTACCATTGTACGCGGAAGCTGATGAGGAATTATAGGCATTCAGTCAAAACTAGAGACTTGTCCAGCAGAAGACCCACCCCCACCCCCCATGGGAGGATCGCTGAGCATTCCACAAAACTCTATAAAAGAAATATCAATATTTGGGCATTTCCCACACATATAGGGCATCTCTGCCTGATACGATGACACCTTCAACTATGACCTTAAATGCACCTTATTTCACCTGAGGAGCCAGAAGCAGAAGACAGAGTTGGAGAAGAGTAGGAGAGATATAGAATGGTAAGATAAGGAAAGAGTGAAGAAGCCATGACAATTTTTCCATTGCAGTTTACTGAGTTGAGTCAGGTCCAAACTGGTCGTTTGGAAGAAGCCTTAAATTAGATCAGAGAATGAAATTTTGATAATAAATAAACCAGATTTTAGAATCCAAAGAAATGAGTTTATGTCATATAAGAATGACCAGAAACATAAGGAGATATGCCCAAGGGTGCATATTAGGGCAGGGAAAAAACATTTAGCTGCATATGTTCAAACGGAAACTGAGGAAAAGAATAAAATTGTTTTCTACCTTACCAAGTCCAGCTCCTTCATTATATGCATACATAGAGATGTTTCATCAGGATTAAATCAAATGTATGTTGGTAAATACACACATATGAACATTTAATGAAGTGAGTCTACTGAAGTAATTCTACATATTCAGTTCAATTGTTTTCAGAAATATTCATTTAATTTTTGTTGGATTAATATTATAAAGGAAGGTAAAACAGAATAAGGGAGATAGAGATTGACGGAATAGAGTGCTCTCAGACGCAGTGTCTGTTAACAAGGTGCCGTTTGAGTAGAGATCTGCCTAAACTGATGGACTATACCTTGAATTTGGAGAAAGATCATTTCACACCAGAGGATATAGCAAGGACAAAGGCCTGAGACCTGGACATACTTACCATGTTCAAAGCCCAATGAGAAGGCCATGGGGGTGGAATGGTAGGAAGCTGAAGAGGAGGTATGGTCAGAAATGTACCAGGTCAAGTAGAACCTCACAAACAATGGAAAGGACTTTGGATTCTACACTGAGAGTGAGATTTCTAAGCTTTGGAGATTTTTAATGATTTGATGCACATTTTTAAAGGCTCCTCTCACATGTTTTGATTTTTTCTAATCATTGTGTATGTCTGGGGGGTGGGCAGGGCATGCATTATCCAGTTGGCCACATTGCACTATGCCTATTGTCTAACACTAGGACTGTTTCATGCATTCACTTTACCTTCTTCATCCTGAAGACACTCGAATTTATAACCCTTATTCCAGGCTCTAACACTTTCTGCCTTTTATCACACAATAGGAAAACACTCATGAAACATAAGCTCAAGCTGCTACCTTTCACGTTTCCTTTCTTTCTTTGTTGCATCATGTTTTAGCAGACATTTCTCAGTTCATTTTCTGAATTCTGAAGCAGTTCTAAATCTTTTGAGTTTTCTGGGGTCTCTTGTGGCATGCAGAATCATTTAGGGTTAAGAAATTAGCTACTCCAGAAGGTCTTAAGCTTGTTCCCGATTAAAGAGCAGTAGATTCCAGACATATTTTTAATATCTCTTGAAGAACAACCAGGCAAAACTGAAACAGGACTTATGCCCAGGCAAGGTCATCCCTAGGGAATGGAGTCCAATCAGAATACATCATGAAATGAGACCCTGACTCCAAAACTTATTGTCATAGAAATAAAATCAGTTGAAAATTCACTTTCAAGACAGACTTGAAGAAGAAAAGAAATCTCCAAGAAGCAGCCTAAGTATATTTAGAAGTGGAAGGAAAATGGTGCCAATTTGTTCCAAAAATGGCATGTGTGAGGGGTCAGTTGGACTTAAAGCAACTTCAGGCTTTTTTTTTTCTTGCAGCAGGCCCTCCCTTCCACTGTCTCCTTGAGTCCCTAGGATGGCAGGAGAGTTCAGAACCACTCTACCAAGCCAGTACCTGGTAGATCTTCCAATTTCATACTGTACAATAGCTCAAATAAGTCATTTTTTGGCATTTAGTTTACTCTCTTAAGAGATTTCCAGACCTGGCTCTCTATACTCCTGAACTGAGTTCATGTAGTCTATAAATTCCCAAAGCAAATTTAATTATTATTTGCTCTGTTTAATATGTATTGCCAGTTAGAATCATTAAGCATGTACTAGGTGTTAAGCACTCTAGGACCTGGGTATTAAGCCTTAGATAAAACAAGATTAATAAGAATCATTCTGCCCTTGATGAGTACATGTTCTAGTAGAGTAAACAGAACTATAAATAGATAAATGGTGATGTAGTCTATTAACTATTATTACAGAGGTAAAAATAAAGTGTGGACGCACAGAAGATACACTCTTGCTGACGGGAGAGGATCACATGAACAATCTAGCACCACATTTCTCACTTGTCACTTTATATTTTAACTCATACTAGGATCCAGTAAAAAACAATTTCATGTGTTACAAATCCTAAAGGTTGTAAAGGTAAGATGGCAGAAGGTCTTCGAATGATATCTTAAAGAACTTGAATTGTATGCTATAGTAATATGGAATCCATTAAGGTTGTTTAAGAAGATAATTTACTTGATTATAACTACATTTCCTCATTCATGTCACCAAGCCAGGCTTCTCCTCTGAGCTGATTTATGTAAACAAAAGGCTACATTCTTCACATCTGCATGTGGATGTCTCAAGGCTCTTGCAAACATAACATGTTCAAAATCTTCCACTCCCTTCCAGTCTAGTTCTTCCCCATCTCTGAAAATGACCCAACCAAGAACTGAAAGCCAAAAACTTGAAGGAATTCTTGTTTACTTTTTTCCTCATTCCCCCATCGCCAAGTCCTCCCCCCCTTCCTCTAGATTGTCTTTTGAGTTTGTACATTCCCATTAATATCCATTATTCTTATCCCTAGTCCAATCCCTCCTCTACTATGGAAATGACCTCAGCTTTTCCACTTCCACTCACGCCTTGCCAGAGTCCATCCCCTACAGCAGACAAGAGTGATCATAAATGAAAACCAGATGAAGTCACTCAACCCTACCCCCACCCTATCTTGAAGCAATGTGCACTCTTTTCCAAGTTCTTCATATTGTTCTTAGAATAAAATTCAGAATCCTTACCATGGCTTCCAATTTCAGAACAGACTGGCTTTCTTACCTCTCCAATTACACTAAACCACTCTCTTCCTTACTTTCTAAGTTCTAACCCCAGGCTTCTTTTAGGTTCTAGATATGTCAAACATTTCCCCCATCACACATGATGCTTTCTTTTCCTGCAATGTTCTTTTTCACACCCCCATATGGTGACTTCTTAGTCCTCAGTTTTTAACTTAAATCTAATCTTAAAACTTCTTTGGCCGCTCTCTGGCTCCCACTCATTTATGTCATAGAACATAATTTGTATCCTTCATAGCACGTTTCATAGCCTATAATTAGCTAGCTTAGGTTAGATAGATAGAAAGATAGATAGACAGATAGACAGACAGGTATTATTTTCTTGTTACTAATGCCTCCCCCATTGTACTGCAGCCAACACGAGGTCTCTTTTGTTCACCACTGTATCATCATTTTTGTTGAATGAATAAAATGTAATTTTCTCTTCACCACTTTTCTTTGAAATTATGGAACTAATCTGTATGTATTTCAAATTATTTTATTTAGATATCTGAAAAAACCCTGTCTTTCCACTAAGGACCAAGAAGCATAAAATAGATACCCTACTCCATCCACCCTCTTTTCACAGCAAAGTACCAAGAGAACAATATCACAGGATATTTAAAATACTGTAATATGTGGTGCTTGTTTTTTTCACTCGAATTGTCCTCTGAACTGTTTTTTGGTTTTAGTTTTCTTTTCTGCATGTAACCCGGCAGGCACCGGGAATTGAACTGGGGTCTCCAGCATGGCAGGCAAGAATTCTGCCACTGAGCTATGGTCGCACTGCCCTGAATTGTTTTATATTCCTACATATGG
This sequence comes from Myrmecophaga tridactyla, assembly GCA_004026745.1. NCBI lineage: Eukaryota > Metazoa > Chordata > Mammalia > Pilosa > Myrmecophagidae > Myrmecophaga > Myrmecophaga tridactyla. The sequence goes on from PVIY010000665.1 coordinate 87,620, forward strand.
CCAATTATCAGATATAGTGAATGTTTAAATGAAATACATATTTATTCACTATATTCTGCATCAAAATAAACAGTTAAGTTTGCTTCTCTATTGTTTGTGTCTTAGCAAAAGAAAAAAATTAAATCCACCAAAGTCTTGTTTTAAAATTTAAAGTACTGTAGGTAACTTTTAATTTCAAGTGCACATAAACATTTTTTCTATGATATTTCACCCCCAACCTCTGGCCAAAATATAGGGGAAAAGCTGTTCTTTCTATCCTTGCAAAATTTCAAGTTTTAATGGGGAAAAAAGGCACCAATAATCTTTTAAGAAATCCTGTTTGGGTACTATTTCTGGTCTAATTTTGCAGACCAAGACGTTTGGGTAGGCTTCGTATGCCAGGGATAAGCAGTTGAAGACTTTTATCTGAAACAAAGCCAAACTCCAATCTTAATTAAAATACTGATATTAGACATCAGTTTAGTTTAAACAATTGCACTTCTGGATATAGTCTCTCATCCACGCCCCTGCTGATTGCTTAAATTTTCATTTCAGCTCTTATTCACCTTACAAAGAATTGAAGTATTGTCCCACTTTTTGTTGTCATGCAAACATCACTGGAGTTATATAAAGAAAGCAAAATTACCAAAACTGTATAGCACCGTAATGGTGATAACAGCTTTGGAAGTATTTATTATTCGTTTTCCTGCCTGGAGGATTTAGTATAATACAAAAAATGTCTTGTAACTCTTTATTTATGTTGTCTTACACATTTTAGAAAAGGAACACAGAAACACATACACATGCATATAACATTTCAATAGGTAAATGAATTTGATACTGGCATTTTAAGCTCATAGTCTCCTAAACTGCAAAAACTCTAGAAAGCATGAACTGGCAAAACTAGCACAAACTCTGTTTATAATGCCAAGCATCTATGTAGTAGATGCTTAACACTTATCCATCAGTAAGAATATGCCCTAAATTTTTTTAAAATACCTCCTAATAAAATCAGCAAAGGACACATATTTTCTGTCCTTCATCCTGAGACCACTTTGTTTCTATTTTTTGATCCTGTTGCCTTCAAACCTTTTAAGAAGCCCCTAAATTTCAACTTGCATTGCATGTTGCTAGCACTGCTGCTATTCCCTCATTATTATTTCACTCAGTACTCTGGAACCTAGCATGAAGTCAAATGTAAAGTGACAAGTGAAAACGAAGGGGCTTCAAAGTACAAACTGTATATGATCTTCTTGCCATAACAGAATAGTGTCATTGTCCTGCAAAATTAGAGCATCCATGCTCTTTTACTCCAGAGAATTAGCAGCACGTATTCTCTTCTGTAGCTAAAAGGAACTCCTGAGTGCTTTGGAAATGTTCCCCAGAAGAAGTAGGGAGTCCCGAATTCTCCATATAAACACTTTCCTCAAATGGTAAACATTTCATTTGTTAAATTGATAATTATTTACTGGGTATTGATCCTAAATGCTGGGCATAAAGCAATGAGTCAAGTCAAAAATGTATTTCTCATGGAGCTTTCATTATAATTGGGAAGAGACAGATGAACACAAGTGGATAAGTATAATAAATATATTGGGCCAGAGCATGATAAGTACTGTGGAGGGAAGGAAGGCAAGGAGAGGTTAGGTTGGGTGGGAGATGAGTGATGGAGAGTGGAAACAATTTTAATAGAATGATTAGGGAAGATTTCACTCTATGAAAGACATTTTGGAAAGTTTCTGAAAGAATTTTGCAGATAGAATATATGGGAGAAGGGCTTGCTAGACAGAGTAAATAATAAGTGCAAAGGCCCTGAAGAGGCCACATACTTTGTATGTGATGAAGGAAGAGCAAGATAGTCAAAATGGCTCAAGCGGAGAGAGTAACAGGGAGAACATAAGATGTGTCAGAAGGGTCAGGGGTAGGAGGCAGGGATTCCAGGTAGGGCCAGTGTAAGGACTGTGGCAGTTACGCTTTTTGTGAATTACAGAAGCCACTGGAGGGTTTTGAGTAGAGGAGTAGGTGACTGCAGACTGCAGGGAGACAGGGAGGCAATAGGGCAAAATCCAAGAGGCTATATGAAAGTACGAAAATAATGCAGGTGAGTATGAGGCCTGCACCAGAACAGCAGTGATGGACGTGGTGAGAAACAGTTGGATTCTGGCTGTTTCTGATGACAGAGGTGACGGAATTTACAGAGGATTTTATGTGAGATGTAAAGCCAAGAGTAGATCCAAGGACGGATATCTCTGAGTTACAATGAAAGGATGTGATATAAATGCCTCCTCTCCTCGAAACCTTTTATATCACCTGGGTCAAGGATATTAGAGACCTGCTACTCGTCCTTTAAGGCTCATGTTGGATTTCATGTCGCTCTGGCAGTCTTCTCTGACATCAGTACATTGGATTAACACATTTCTAGTCTCTGTGTGCCCAATTCATCCCTATGAGAGTTCTTTTCGTCATTTGCATTGATTTGCTTTTGCTGTACTACCCGCCAAAATTCGGTGGCTGAAAACAAACAACAACAATGTGTATTTAGCTCATGAGTTTGCAGCTTGGTAATTGGCGTAGCCGGATGGTTCTTCTGGTCTGTAATCAGCTTGTGAGTCAGCAGTGGTCAGCTGATTTATGGTGGCCTCATGTAAGATGGCCGAGATGACTGGGCTCTCTCTCCCTGTGGTCTCTCATCCTCCCGCAGGCTGCTTGGGCTTGTTTACCCAGCACTCAAAGTGTTTCTGAGCACCAGAGCAAAAGCTGCAACCCCTCCTGAAGCCTAACTTCACAACTACCACAATTTCACTCTGCCACATTCCTTTGGTCAAAGCAAGTCATAAAATCCTGCCCAGATTCAAGAAATGAGAAAACAGACTTCATTTGTTTACGGAGGTTGTCAAGTATTGTTGCAATTTCTGTAATCTACTGCATCGTTTAATGTGATTGCCTGTTTTGATGTCTCTCTTCCAGGCTATAAAGTCCACCAAGCAAGGAACAGGTCTCTTTGTTCACCATTGCATCCCCAGATAATAGATATTAAATAAATATTGGCTAAAGTAATGACTGAGTGAAAAAAATGAATGTGTGAGAGAATCAATTGGAGAACAAACTAAAATGTCAGTCTGCAAATGTTATGATCACTTCATCTGCCCCTGTTCTCTTGAGTTCTGCATCAGAATCTGTATACATTCAATATCTATAGCCTGTGCTATTGCTTCAAAGCAAAGGTCTGAATTCAGGTGGTCGTGTACCAGAGGTGGTCAAATTAAGCAACATTTAAGTTTTTTAAACATTACAAATACTTGGGATCACTTTTTAAGGGGGTTAGTTATTCATTTGCTTTACATAAGCCTAGAACAATGAATGCTTTTAGATTTTTTTTTTGGTAAAGTTTATTTCTACGAGTAGTTTAGCAATATACTTCTTGAATTATAGCAGGTGTTATGTAGACTCATTTTTCTTTAAGGTTAAGAGTTCAGGTAAATGTCTTCCTTGCATAAGTCACTTGGATTTCCTTAAGTTATGACTTGCAGAAATGAAATGCTTCAAAAGCATTCTTTTCTTTCCTACTGGCGTTAATCTCAGAATCTAAAATGCAAAAGGTTCATTAATGGCAATATGCCTTTATCGTTAAACAACGCCATTGTCTGGGGAACTGAATGTTTTACAAATGGAATACAGTGGCAAGTTATTATCCTTCTTTTTGCAGTGGAAACATATAAATGTCTTGGTGGGAGAGATAAGAACTGAATTTAAAATCCCAGTATCCAATCATTTTCTCTAATGACTTCATTCATAAAGCTCCATACATTTCTCTCTGTAACTCCGTATACCACAAAGAATTCACACCACCTACCAGTAAGCTCCTTTCAGGCTCTCTAACATCTTTCAAACCCTCCTTAATGTGAACTTCTTTCAGCACTGAACCTGAACATCTTCCAGAGTCCTATTGATCTCGTGTTGTTTGTGCTGCTTGTCTGTTGCTGTTAGTCTAATAAGTCTATTGGACAATTCAATGTTGTGTTTGGTAGACTGTCTATATCTGTGTTTTGCACTGAGTACATAGGAGATGTGGAAACAGAGGAGCACTCTGCAAAGCAATTCAGCAAAAACAGCTCCTGGAGAAACTTTAACTCTCCAAAGAATCTTTTCTTGTTCTAAGTCCAAAAACATGTGGGAAGTAGAAACATGATGAGCTGCTGTCTGGGAGTCCTATGGATATACTGAAGAGCAAGAGCTCCGTTCTTTGGAAGTAGAAGAGAAGGAAAAAGAAAGAGAAAAATTAGTTGTGCTTCAAGTAAAAATTGTTGATTAGTAAGACTTGTGTCAGTCGGAAGCAGACACAGAGGAGTTAAGTGTACAAGAATTGTGCTGGGGCACACATCTATGAAAGTTAAGAGATGAAGTCACCACAGTTGGACAGGAAAAAGTCCACACCAGGATGCATCTGTGACAAGTCTTGGCACAGGGAGCTCCTGAGCCAAAATTGCCCATTAGAGGCGTCCTGAATTGGGCAGAAATGGCAGGTCTTAGCAGCCCCGTTATGCTTAGTCATTGTCTGAAGGACTTCATTTGAGGGGAATCCTGAAGGTGCTAATAGCTGGAGGCTGTCAACTAATTTCACCCCTTGCAGAAGAAAAAAAGAAATTGTACTTGAAGGGACATCCAAGCAACATACTTCCTTGGTAGCCACAGAACTTTAAGTAGTTTTTAAGTATTTGGGAAGGAGCTGAATGTTGGATTAAGTCACTCTTCCCACCACCAACTGAGGAAGGGGAGGTAGGACTATAATCCAAAGATTATTTAAAATAATCCTATTGTTTTCAGTCATTCTGTTAATCAGCATAATTTTTTAATCATTTGTGGTTTGAATGCCCTTTTAAGGTTTTCCTTGTCATTGTGTTTAGGGGAAATTGACAGTTATTAATTGCTCTTAAGCTTAAAGCAGCCCTTATTAGAATTCAAATATATTTCCCACTACTGGGTCCAATATCTATGTAATCATTTATCTTACAGTGATTTTACTGTAAGTGTAATATTTACGAGAAGCAATTTGTCATTCCTGGGTTAAGTATAGAAATTTCAATATTTTCTGAATAAATATGTCAAAATTAGTAAGATTCAAGCAATAGAAGAAAACAGGAAGTTTATAATACAGCATTTTATATTAGAGATGGGAGGTTCACTATCTGATTTGGCTCTGTTTTAAATCATTATTGTTTTTATAAATATGATTTTCCAATTATTAACCCTCGTTAGTATTAATGGCATTAATGCTGGTAATCCATCTCACTAAGGATTTCAGAGTGCTGTATTTCTCCTATGCTAAATGAGTTCTAGGGCTCCAGCAGTGTATTCCCACCATGACTTGCTATACCCCAAAGTCTCCAAACACAATTAATTTTAATTCATATATGAATATGCTCTACAGCGCTTTGGGTTAGGGAATGGGGTGGCAGCACTCACAAACAATTTTGGAATATTTCAACTCCCTGAAGACTAAGAGCTCTAATGTAATTGGCACTCTTCCCTCTTTTTTGGTCCAGGAATAGCACTCCTTGTCATGTGTTTCCAGCCTCGGGAGCCCAGATGAACGCATGGAGGAGGCATCCAGAGGTAGAGGAGGGACAAAGCTCCAAGGCCGAATCCCAGGAGATACAAACGATCTGCCATGCTCTTGCCCTGTGTCTGCTATCTGTGACTGACTTCCCACTCCTTCCTACCATTCCAGTCACATCTTCTCCATTCCCCACTTCTCTGTACGTCCTGCTGCTCTGGGATCTGAGCCTGCGGGACTGCCTGCTATTACCCTAAGCCGGCTGTGCTCTCTCAGGCTGCCCTGCTTCTGTAAGCACCTTCACCCAACCTGGAATACATCTGCAGCCTTCTCCTCTTTCATCCCTTACTTGCTGGACAGCTCCTGTTCGAATGTCAAGTGTCACGTCAAGCTGGCATACTCTGTAAGGGCCTCTTTAATTACCCTAAGTGTGTTTTGCCTTCTTTCCTCTGTGCTCTTCTTTGTACAGATGTCCAATATTAGAATCAATCTGTTTAGATGTCTGTTCCCAACTTCCCTACTAGAAAGTGAGGGTCAGGGTCATATATTTTCATGTACGCAGCCTAGATTCCTGTTAACAAAGCACTCAATGTGTTTTTGTTGAATGGATGAATGAATGAATGAATGAATACTTGTTTCTCATTCCATTGCATAAGGGAGCCAGCACCTCCATGCTTTCCTCGGAGCCATTCTGCAGGTTCTCTCACATACTTGTGAGCCCCAGTGTGCGCAGCACAGGTATGGCACCATCCTCTTTAGGGCTTCATTTACACCCACTGTTACACACATCAGATGAGCATTCTCTCTACCCTCATTGAAATCTGGCTTTTCCTTAACAGGCTGCTCTTCAGCTAACTATTAGGAAGAAAGGATCTCTGATAGAATAAGTAAAACTACAATGAATTCATGTGTTACTCTAAGTTCAAATTTGTTATTGTGTTACTTTTCCCAGTAGTCTGTGCATTGAAAGAGAGAACGGGATCAAAATGAGCCCCTAATGCTGGCATTTCAGGAAATAGGAGAGGACAGGTGGGAAGATATTTCTGGACCCGGGAGCTTCTGGGTACACCTCATGTTGTACTACACAAGCCATTTCCTATTCCTGTACAGAAGGTTGGATCTGCTGCAACAACACTCTCTCGCTCTCCTGAGAACGGTGTTTCTATTTCTGTCTTTCACAAAGTGGTAGAAGCACCATTCCTTCTGGCTGTCTGAGACCAGAAAGCCTTTCTCGTACAATAGCCAGAAAAATCCAAGAGCAGACAGAAACACTGTCTTTTTCTTTTTTTTTTTTTTCCCCTACATCCAATGGACACCATAAAAGTACTTTCAAATTCAGTGAGAGTCAATCAAGTTCGGGGGAACCTGGTTATACTAATAACAATAGCTTACAATGATTCTTAACCCTGGAGCTATGCTAACCCCCTTCCTTTATTCCTTACACAGCTGTATAATAAAAGTCCTTTTATTATCCCCGATTTTGCAAACAAGTTAAGTAACTTGCCCAAGGTCTCAAAGTTGATAAATGTTTTTGTCAGCCCTGGAACCCAGAAAGTTAGGACTCAAATCCTAAACATACCTTCCAAGAAGGCACCCCCCAGCATAAAAAAGTAACACCTGAATTGCTTTTAGATGTCAATATACAATCCAGCACTGTTAGTACTGTTAGTATGTAATATGGCAAGACACATCGAATTTGTTTTATTTCCCTTTATTTCATGAGGATACCAAAAAGATTCTGATTTCTGAATTCAGTTTTTATATTAACAACTGGTATAAGGAATAAAATTGTTTTGCCATTTTTTTCAATACATTTTCCACAATCATTTATGAAACATCTAAATTACACAAAAGGACAATTTCCAAATATATGGAGAGATATTTAAAAGGATATTATATGGTCCCTGGCTCCAAGGAGATTATAATCAGAAAAATAATATTAAGACCTCAATTAGCATTATAACTCTGAGCTGTATCTTTTGTACAAGCTGTATCCAAATTGTTACTTAAAAAAAAAACCTGACAACACACCCATCCACTCAGAGAGCAATCAGACTATCGGATGTCAGAGACATAAAATAATTATTGTCTTCACCCTTTCACTTTCAAGCAATTGTTTTCTAAACATGTTATAATCACTAAGTGTACACACTTCAGAAATACCAGAGCTGCACTAAATGTCATGGAAATGTGCGTTGGCATTTTCTTTGAGATTTCTTTTAAAGAAGCACATCAAGTCAGAGTTTTTGCAGGTATAGTGTGTTTAAATTCTTTGTCCTTCCTGACAGAATGTAGAGTCCCAACACGAGTGAAATTCTAACCAAACTCCTTACTACCTTCTGCAAGTATTGCTCATATTTTTAAATGCCATTTATTAAAATATACTCAACCTCCATCATTTGGTTCACACCAAATTATTACAGGCTGTTTCCATAACGCTATGATCAGTTCAGATTTTTCCTTTGAATTGACCTAATTGCTTGGCTGTTTGGGCATCTGTAGACACCATATCACAAAAAGAAGGCAGGCTTCATGTCAACTTACTAAATAAACAAGGGTGGTTGTTTTCTTCTGAGATCTCCCATGGACTTAATGAGCGGCTGCTGGCAAGAGTTACATTCATAGTCCCCCTTTTCTCCTTCTTATTGAAAAAAATAAGAATTCGAATGTATTACAACCCCCAAAAGCTCTGAAGACCTAATAGAAAAGTAGGTAATAAGTGTATATTCAAGGATACATCTGCATTGTATAGAAAGAAGGATTTGTTTTATCCTGAAATGCTGGTGTGGTAGAAAAAACAATTTGAAAAAAAAAAACTAGCAACTTAAAGTGATAAAAAACCTTTCTCCCTCTTAGAAGCACATTTGGAAGCTTTCAGATAATTAATTGTTAATAAATATTCAAATACTACTTTCTTTACATTGCAGTTAAATACAGCTAGCACTTTAAAAGTTAACATGGATTCATTTCCTTTCAAATAAATAGTCCACCAAACAAATTGTCTCTGTTCCTTCCATGACATCCCTGCCACTCAAGCCAAAGCAGTGGTCTCATTCAAAACTCAGTTTTATCCAAAATTGCTTACCTGGTTACTTAGGAAAGATTTTATATATACCATCTAAAAATCCTAATGATAAACCAGAAAGAATCACAACATGTTCATAAAAATCTTATCAGATCGAGCATTGGCTAATCTGGGTATATTTTTCCCTATGATTAACCAGTTCTTAATGACAACATTTCTTATCTTAAAACTGACATGAAGAGGGAGCTGTAGCCCTTCTGAGACACAGCTCTGCAAGAACCAGCTTATCCACGCTCTCCCATCTCGTGTCGGTTTCTTTTTCTCTCTCCCTCTCTTGCGCTCTCCCTCATTCATTCACCCTTCCATCTTTTTTTGCCATTGTGCCAGCTCAATTTAAATGTATCTGCTCTGTATCTGTTCAAGTGGAGATAATCCATGCAAATCAGGAGCAGTGGCTTTCAGTGCTTGGTTCACAGAGAGGACTCAGCTTGGGGAGGTCACTCGTTCACAGCCGCTCCTCCCAGTGTATTTTTCCCCCTGTTGCAGAGCTGCTGTATGTATACAGTGACTGAAAGGACTCAATTCACTGCAACTGCTGCCTGGCTTTACTTACAACTTTTTATATATATATAAAGGAACTTACCTCCATCTGTCTTTTCAAGGTAGGAAGTCTGATTCTTCTAAAGACGTGTGTAATGCCTCCACTGTCTGCTCATTATCAAATGTCACTTGAATGCTTTATATTGTTGCTGGCATTAGGCACAAATGCTGTGATTCCAGGTGCCTCACGCTTTTGTTACTTCCTCGTATAGGTGCAATTGTTTAAGTGCCGGGTATTGTAATGTTTATTTTCCCTGCAGCCAGCTTCAGTTTTACAATGCCTGCAAGATTACAGAGTGTCCGCTCTCTAATCTAGAAATGCAATCCTTTATCAAGTTTTCCCTCTTGAAAAAAAAAAAATCTCTCAATGTGCTTAATAACCAAGTGTAATAGCCAACCGTGTTAAGATTTTTTTTCTTTTTAACCTGGAACCCTCCTGCAGTGTTTTCTCTGTGTGTGTGTGTGTGTGCTTGGCAGGGGGACCTAACTGTTGAAATGTTTTTAACAACAGCAAGACAAGGATGCATTTTACTTTATTCTGCTGGAAAACAAGAAGATGCAGGCCTTATTGCTAACAGGCCTGTCAAATAGATTTATTCTTCACAATACATAAATTGTTACTAAGCTATGCAGAAGTATTGCAATTAATTAGGATGTAATTAATATCAATATATGCTATTATTTATTGCTTTGAGATTGAAATTGTATTAGAAAAAAAGTTTAATGAAGCAAGGCTAAAAAAACACCTTATGTTTACATAACATTGTTTGCTGTCTTTTCAAAGAATGATTTCAATGGTCAAATGGTTCAGTTTTGATTAAAAATGTGTGCATGAGGCAAACGGCTTTGACAACATACATACATGCTGATTTATGAAGGCAATTCCTGGGCTAACATTACTTCGTATGTGTTTCCTTGAAGTTATGTATAATAACATTTTAATCATCCCTTAGTCATTTCCATTTTAAAACACACTGAAATGCTATAAAATTACAGGCTTACAATTTTCTTTTTGGTTAGTACAAATATAATTAAAACATTCCTGTTACAATGTAGCATTTCAAGAAACATAATATGTCTTTGAAAGTACTCCTTATTAATATAATTTTACATTTATTACCTTATTTTTCTAAGAAGGTTTTGACATGCTACTATGACAAGACTATTTAGTCTCTTGTATAGGATAGAAATGAACATAAACTGTAAACAAAGTTGACAGTCCTGAAAAGAAGAAAAGATTATCCTCCTGTAGCCTGAATAGTTCTGATGACATAAATCTTAGATTTCATCTTCTAGGTAGGTACCTGTAGTTAGTGGAGTGCGAGGGGAAAAATTTATTATCCACATAAAATATCCCAGTGCCAAAAATGTGCAGTACTTTCTCTTTTTGATACAGAGTCTTCTATTGAAAAAAATGCACTCTGATTGTTGAGTACAGTACAAGGCATGAAGCCTTGTCATTGTTAGCATAAAGAAGACATCTACACAAGTATTACTGTGCAGAGGGCAATCTTCCTGTCTCTGGCATTTGTTAGGGTACTGTACATAGAATTTAACAGATAAATATGTTCTGCTTCATGGCATTTTAGTGATCCTATTGGTATGCAGGCTACTCTACCAGGCTAGCAACAGAAAAAAAAAAAAAACCAGATATACGTTTTATAGCAGTAGATAATAAAAGCCCTCCACAGTGAGAGAAGAAGAATTAGACTTATTTCTTATGCAGTAATTAGAATTCCTTGAAAACTCTTTGAAATACTGAGTTATAAAGTAAACCGAGTCTTCCCAGGAAGGGCTGATTTAATTTATTTATTTGAACCATGCAGTTGTCCATGAATATCTTCTTCACAGACCCTGTCACTGGAGGAATCCATTCACGTTTTCAGCATTACAGGGAAAGAAAAGGATTCCTCACTGATGGTAGAGAGTGATTCATTCCTATTTAAAACCAGTTTGAGAAGAGCACCCGTCTCAGGAAAACATTACCAAATGGGAAGGTGTGTGGGATTGGCTGGTTGTGTGAACTTGAGACTAGTGTGAAACTAAAGACTGTCCTTTCAGAACAAAGGATTGTCATGCAATAGTCTGTCAGCAATCAAGCTGAGGATGGATCTAAAAAGTGGCCTAGGAGGTCTTTTGGGGACAAAGACAATGCAAACAACTAGGCATTCTCTTTTCAACCAAGTTACCACTGTTTGTTAGGTGTGAGGGCACTTTCCACGGAATCAAACCATCATTGCAGAGTTATTTTCAACGTACATATTTTATAGATGTTCACATTTGTTTTCAGACCTCCTAGAAAACTCTCCTTGTATGCATTAAGTTAGGTTTTACTGTGCATTCTAAATGAAATGGTCAGACCTTCAACTCCCGTTGGTTTCTTGTGCATCTGTAAACTTGCCATTCCTCCAGTAACTCATTCAAGCAAGTGTTCAAGATAAGTTACAATTTACTCCACTTTAGTGTGCCTTGCAGCAAAATCTATAGAACGGGTAAAACTTGTAGCTGTATATAATACCATGTTCTTATTCCCACCTGCCTCTTTTCTGCTGGTTTTACTGAGTACAGTTAAAAAGATAAATTATCATCTTAAAATGATGCTATGGAGGATGTTAATAGTTTTCTGTAACTTCAGGAGTGCTCAGTAGTGCCAGAGAAACTTGCAGCCATGCCTGGGGAGGAAATGATGTGCTTTATCACAGATATTCAATGCCCATAACTTCCCTAGACATTCGAAATTTCTCAAGAAGAATTCTATTATACCATCTATATTTTCTAAAGCTTGGAAGCTACTGCTATGTATAGATTGATTACAATGACCAGTGAAAATTCAGCAGCCACTCATTACTTTGGCTGTACCGATCATTTTAATCTGCATAACAAACTAGGATATGTGTGGGATCATCATCCCTATTATATAAATAGAGACTGAGTTACAGAGAGGTTAAGTAACTTAGCCAAGGCCACACAGTTGTGTTAGAACCGGGATTTGAACCCATTTATTCTCCACTGTCTTTGATGAATAAATATGCAACTTCCACTCCCTCCATAGCAAAATCAGACTTCTTCTCTACTTGCAGTCTTGATTCAAGCACCTGAATTGATTTTTCAACTCTTTTCATAGCTTCTCTCTTTTCTATGTATTGCCGTGATAGCAGTTTTTGAAAGTTCTTTCATTAACGCATGCCAGGAATGGTTCCTTTTGTTAAATGTTAATCTTTTACCTCAAGGAGTTAAGAATGAAATCAGATCTGTAGTTGACTGACTTGTCTACTGTCAGCCTTTGAAAAGCCATCTCCCCTCCTTTTTTTCTGTCTAAAGAACAAGATTGACATCTCATTATATGTTTGGAATTTTTCAGTGATGTAAAGTGCTTGGTAATGATGGAAATTAACCCGAGGCTTTATCTAACTACTTTTCCTTGCAATTCCATTGAAGTTCTGGTAACAGTTAAAATTTTGAGGCAAACAACTGTTCATATCAGAAAAAATACATTCTTCTGTCTTGTCACACCTTTCTTCAAAATCTCCTGGAAGTAGTAAAAGGTAGCCCCTTTCCTTGCATTTCTTTGCACTGGATGTATTTGAATGAAAATTTCCCCAGGTGAAATATGCCAGCGCATTAGAAAAGTAGATAAAGAAAACAAATGAAATCAAAATGCATCTTTAACTGGTCAGACTGTGGCACAATGCACGTATTATCTGTTCCCTATGTCAGAGCATGTTCTTCTCTTTAGGTGAAATGAGGTCTAGACAGGGAAATGTTTATGGTTTTACTTCTGTCTGCTTATTTGGTCTCTGTCTTACCTGTTTCTTCTTCCCAGTGTGAGAAGATAAACTATTATACATGCAACTCATAGGAGCCTCATTCTAAGACTGGGTTCATTTGACCGATGTATACCAAATATCTAACGTAAACAAAAATCTGAATAATCAACACATAACCAGACAGCAGAAATGTGGAGAACATAGGTCAGTAGCAATTGAGCAAACCACACATTTCTCAATAACAAATAAAAAGCAATTTTGATGCCTTCTATGAGACCAGCATTCTTTGTACATCTTATTTGAAGTTATGAGGCAGATGGAGTGCCCTGTATTTCCAGAACGTCTATCTCCTTTTTGTAAGTGACAGCCTGAGAATCTATCTTTGAAGTTCTTTTAACAAAACAGTTTTACCTGGATTAGCTAAATAGCACCTGACCATTGGTGTAGGAAATAATTTAAATTTGCGCTTACCCCGCCATCATCCCTCGCTGAGTGAGTTTCTTAGCTTGTGAGGCATTCTTTTCAGATTTGATTTCAGCATTGCTTGGCTGATGTTGAAAGAAAACACAGGCGGGAACAAGGGGCTACAGGGAATGGTGGTTATGAGCTATGTGTTGATTTAAACATTCAGAGGACCTAAACCATTTGAAAAATGTGTCTCCCATTGCTAAATTCTTTAGCTGCATAACTGAAATCCCTATCTAAAAATATGCCACTTTCCTAGAATAAAAAATCAAACCAAAATATTTTTCTTACAGAGGGAGATTTTTGATGGGAGGAAAAATATTCAGACAACCCAATTCTGAAATGTATTAGCGATTGGTTCAGACTGGCCAGTTATCAACACATCAGAACTCAAAAATAAAACTTCACTAGCTAATAAGATCTACAGTCTGGAAAACAAAGTCAAAATGTGTACAAACCTTAAAGTAAGATTGTAAAGTCAGGTGTTGTTTTTTTTTAATTGCTATTGTTTTATTATATATAGAATTCCCCATCTATAGGCATATATATATTTTCCTATCTACAGGTATATATCTATATGTTCTTCCTATCTACCTATCTATATATACATATTCTTTCTTATATCTTTCCTCCAAAAAATTGTCCCCTCCATAATCATTGAAACTTCTTCCTTATATATTCACAGTACCTAAGTTTACACCATACATCAGCCTCTAATTATGTTCTTTTTTTATATTTCCCAAATTGTCTTATGGGTAATATTTTCATATCCCTAAGTAGCTTTATAAGCTTTATAAGCTATTTGGGTGGTAAAAATTATACTTATTTAGTGTCCTTCATAGATCTTGTCTCAGTGCTGAGAACCAGAGCTAATTCTTGCTTAATAGTTTAATGGTTGATATAATTAATATATATATATATATATAGTTAGCTTAGGTTGTATGTATTTCCAGATTTGTTTCAATGGAAAAGAGAGGAATATACAATCATTCAAAATGTTTCTTAAGATCTAGTAATCTTCCAGACACTGGAGCTATGCTCTGACATCATATGAAAGTTTACACATGCTCAATTTTTAAAATAGAAAAAGGAAAAACAATCATTAAAGTGGATAAAATAAAAAACACTAAGATTTCCTTAACATTTGGGGAGTTAAAAAATATGGGGAGAGACAACTGGTGAAAAAACTGAGAAGAAAGGGTGAGAATTAGAGGAGAAAGAAAAATATAAAGGAAAAATAAGGCAATTTAAAAGGCAGTGGAGGAATGGGGAAGAGAGATATTCTGAGAGAAAAGGAGAGAATGGCTTAGGTTTTAAAGTATATTGAGCTTGCATCTCTTATTAGTCACAGTGTACAGCTCTTTAACTTGTATCATTAAATCTTCATATACTTTAAATGGAATAGAAGTAATAATTCATGTCAAAGAGAAATCAATCTTTGGCCTACAGCTTTGGCTCCCTGGGAATGAAAAGACTAAGAGGGTTTGGGGGCCCTATGTAAGAAAGAGCAAAGAGGAAATAAGGTGACTTTTAAGGCAAACTGGAGAATAATCAGTCCTATAAGAAATCTCATGGAGGAAGCTTACCATAATAAATCAAAAGTAATTTGGCAAATTCATTCTTACCTATGCAGAGATCAACAGCTAGGCAGGGCAGAGATGGAGCAGAAGCTGGTTTCAAGGCATCTTCAAAGGTACAATGAGCGTCAACCAAGGACATTCCAGGAAAAAGGCTGTGATGTGTGAATAGCACGTGAGCCCTGGCAAGCAGCACTGGCAGGACAAAGCAAGAAAATGCAGTTTGGGGTCAACCAACTTGGATAGATAGCAGGGCTCCCCATATATGTCTCTCTTCTGAGTGCCAGAGACTAGGAGAAACAAAAAGCTCTCCATTTCTGGGAAGATTCAGGGTGAAGGACAAAGCTTATGACTTACACTACTCACTGGGGTACTCTGGCCTCATGCTAGTGGCATTCTGTCGCCTGAGCTCTCAGTCATTTTATTTCCCATTCCTCAGTCATGGGTATGTAAGACAATTTCTGCAATTCTAATTAACAAGTAAAATGCCATTGCGTACTGACCACCAGGGTTTCACTGGATTCAGAGAGAGACAGAGTATCTTGCAGATGATTATTGATGCTTACTTCTCCTTGATGAAAGGAATCTAGGACTGTGCTTTAAAGATCCTCACCCATGATTGGAAAACAAAAATCAAAGGCATTTAAATTCATGTGAATTAAATTTATGGAGGAAGCATTTTTGAAACAGAAAGAGCACTTACTTTAGACAGACAGGCTACCTCGTTTGGAATTCAAGTTCTTGAGAATATTATTTAATCTGAGCTTCATCTGTAAACTGGAAATAAAAATACCCACTTCTCAGCTATATCAACAATAAATGAGATTATGTCTATGTTGAGAACAATGTTGAACTCATAAAAGGCATGTAAAAAGTCCTTCCCCATCCTCTGTTAGTTTACTGTCCAAAATCGAATTTGCATAACCCTGGTTGTCACTCATAGACATACATATTTAGATGTTCCATGGCTTAATTTTATTCCGTAGTTAAGCAAAGAAAAGAGATCCATGGGAGAGCAAAACATTGATGCTAACCTTTAACTGAGTATGTCATAGTATCCGAGCAGAGTCATACTTAAAATTCTTACGACTTCTCATATGGTGGTGAGGCTGATCCTGGCTGTGAGTAGCATATCTTAAAAAAAAAAAAAATGGTGCTTCTTGTGCTGGGGGTTATATTTATAATTTTGATTAAAATTAACACTTTTCACCTAATTCTGCTTTTCAGGTCCCAATTTAATAATTAAGGCCTAATGCCTATGATGACTTGTATGGTTCTTAAAACATCTTGCCTGTCAGTGCTTCTAGGTATTTTCCGGCGACTGGCACTGGTTACACAGCTTGCTCAGTTTCCTTCCGAGTCTTGTCTGTGCAAACTCCAGTGGGTTCCCCATACCCAAGTTCAAAAGCCAGACTGAGGACTTTGGGCAGAGTTGACTATGAATTAGCGAGCCCTAAAATTCATCCTAACAGTGTAAGGGGAGCACAGAGCACATACGGGAAGAGAAATAGCATCAGGCTCTGAGACAATCAGGAGGATAACTCCCAGCTTTGTAAGATTTTTCTAGTTCCTTTGGAAGCTATGTAAATGAATTCCTTAAATGCAGGCTGCCATTGATTTTTTCCTGATGTTCATTGATTCTCTCGTCATTGCTTCATGTATGTGATCTCCCAAAACATCTAATATCGATAATCCTCTCCCTCAACTCTGTCCCCAATCCATTATAAGTATATCATTAAAACCTGTTTAATTTCCTATGAAAGATTATATTAAGTGCACTTTTAGTGTAATTATGTCAATAGTGGAAGATAAACATGTATTAGGCAGTGCAAAATGCTGATTATCTGTCAGGGTAAATCTGTTTATTTCAGAAATAGCAATCTGACAACCCCCTGGTGTTAATCGTGAAAGTACATGCTCGTGCCAGGTACTGTTTGGTGGGGCTCTAACAGCGAAATGCTCTCAAAGGCTTCCTGCTGTGACAGAAGCTTCATCATATAGAAGGCTATGTACATGGGTTTCTATATAATAAAACAGACATGTGGACCACGTGTTTATAACCTGTGCACTATTCTCAGATCTTAGTGTTTTTGTACATATAGAAAACAAGTATAATTTGAGAAGCACCAGTTTGCATTAACAACGATGCATAGGATGGAATGGTTTGAGAAAGGATAGAGTGGATCATAGGATTAGGCTGTATTTTAGCTTGTGCCCAGGGCAGGGTTTGCCCTCAGTAATGCCAGCTCAAAGCCATTTGTATTAATCTACAGAAAAAGGGAAAAGCCAGTGGAAAGGAAGAAGTCAGGAGTGGTAAAATTGGCAGAATGCTTCTTCTAGTCTTTTAGAATTTTTCCTTGAGATAATAATTTCTAAATCTATCCTAGAAACACTACTGACTGCCAGCAGCTATTAGACATGACGTTCCTCTTTAATAAGATAAAATAACATCAGGAAGTCAACATGCCACCCGTGCCATGGCTGAATTTCACCAGGTTTTTGTGTAGCAGAAAATGAACTGAAATGAAAATGAATGGAATGTTCAGGCACAGTTTGCCAAACCCTCTGAAAAATAATTTTGTCTGACTTTATTACATTGTGATCATTTCCTGAATGCCATAACATGCTGAGTGGAATAATAAAAATTGATATGTATATTGACATTTCAGTTTTCTAAATAGAAGCAGAGAAATATAAACAGCATTTGGTCTTCGCAACTCCTCCGACCAACCATTTGTACGCTGACTAATTCACTTATTCTCAAATACCTCGCTCGGTCTTAATATAAATGTCTCCTGATATAATTCCTCACCAGTAGATTATGCACATCTTCGATTCGATTCAGAATTTACATGTGTAGTTTGCATATTTTTGCATCAGAGTGTCTGCTTTAAATTGGATAAAGGTCACTGTCATTCATAATCAAGAAGAAGGTGGATTAAAGGTCATGATTCAATAAAAAAAAAGCAAAACTGATTAGATGTAGAGATTTGTTCATGTGATTCGATACCATTGGATAAGTGGAAATCATGAGTCAACAAATTAACCCACTATAATGGGTGACTGGTTCACTGCAATCAAAAATCATATTCACAAATTTTTTTTTCCCACATGTATAACTTGCTTGTCTCTACGGAGCAGTGATGTCTTTTAGAATGTCATTTGGTTTTCAGAAGGATATAAATGACAATTTTATCTGCAAAATAAAGTAGCATGCTGTAATGAATTAATAATAGACAGATGTGGATTTGAAAGTCCCCAAGGGCCTGTGGTTGCTTCTACCACTTTTCCCTGAGGCCCTTCCGAGTTTTTCCACTCTTTTGAAAAGATGTAGCTGTCACAGCACATTTCTGGTCTTATATAACTCTTTTGTACCTCTCACGGACACTGAGGGGCCCCTCTAACCCCTTCCAGTCTTCATACCCACTCAGTATTCCTACCCGTGATTAGAATGGATAAGTATAAAATAAATGGAGCTTGTGCCAGGTGATTAGGTTTGTTGAACTATTTAAGGTATGCTACAATGACTTGAATAAATGGAAAGCAGTTGAAAACAAATACATGCTAAATTTCATTGTGTACTTCTTTTGCCCATAAGTCTTAATCTGAATACCTGAAGGAAAATCATTGCTACAAATTTTTTTTTTTTAATGTTTGGAGGTTTGGTGTGAGCAGTCAGGTGTTAACTATGCAATGCTTATTATAACAGAACTCACCGCTATTACCAAAAAGTCAGGAGTCTGATTTCCTCATCATATAACATTTCTTTGTCCTTCTCACAAGAGCTTTTGACTTTAGGGGGAAATTTACCTTCTCCTCAAAAATTTTTTGCTACTCTATTTGCTATGTTGGCATTTATGTACTACTGGCAAAAGATCCTCTACCAAAAGAAAAAAAAGAAGGAAAGATAGACAAAGTGGCACCACTTTTTTTTTCAAAAGAAAATCAAACATTTTTAAAGAAACTATAAAGGTTAAATGGCTTAAGCAGATTATAATTAGTTAATTTTGCTAAACATATATTGGATCGATTTTACATTATTTTAATTACCTTTTGGAATAAATGGTTTGGTGAACAAATTCACTTGATGTTCAGGATCAAACAAAATTACCTTTCCTCTGGGTAGGCTTAAGTTTCACAAAATGATTTGGAAATGACCTCCTTTGCTTTCATCTAAAAATATCTTTGGATTTAGAAAATGATTAAAGTTGGATATATTGTGTTTAAAGCCAATCATATTTTATCATTTTCAAAGCTATTCTCTTTTAAAGTGGAAAATAATGAAATTTCACTAAACAGATGTTCCTCCTTTAAGGAGATCTTGTAATTCCTGCCGCATTGTGCTATTTATAAGGTTGTTTCAGCTCTTATTTCTGCAAGAAGACATATATGAAATTCTGGTAAGTTTGTGATGAACTGTTTTCTGACAAGGCGTAGGAATGAAAGTGATCTACTCTAGATAATCATTAAATATCATAGCCAAATCAGAGATGTTCAGATTTATGCCTCTGTAGTATGGGGTGTGTGTGTGTGTGTGTGTGTAAATGCACACATTTGTGTGCCTATACTCATACCTATAAATGAACAATTCCTGAATTGCAAACACTGGTGATCTGAGGTAGTCAGGGAGTGCCTAAGAAAACCATATACCTATTTCTCATCCCTCCAAATTTAGAGCATCTAGAGAGCAACTTGTTGAGAGAATGCAAACATAATTTGCCCTTTCTTTGACAAGGTGGAGTTAGTAAGTAATTATTCTATTGTTTATAGGTAACTCACTTTTTGCTCATACCATTGGTTTTCAACCACGTGAGATTTTGCCCCTAGGGTACATTTGGAGACATTTTTGGTATGGACTGGGGAAAGTGATATCACAGGTATCCAGTGGGTAAAGCCCAGGGAAGCTGCATTCTATATCATATAGGACAGTCCCCCAAAAGAAGTATCTGGCCCAAAGTGTCAAGAGCGCTGAACTCCTCCTAAAGGAAACAAGGAGATGCTTCTCCATTTTCTTTCTCTCAATACTACAGCACCTCTCTCCCTATTCCCACTTCCATATCATCCCCACTTGCACTGGGGTAACTCCTCTAATCCATTAAATCCCCCAGAACTCTACAGACACATATCCCTTGTTGAGGAGGGCACCCCTCACCAGTCAGCTGATGTGATGGCACTCTTTTGTGTCGCCAGGCCATTGTACGTATCATACTAGTTATCCCTCCGCATGCTAATGGCCGGTTTGATTTTCCGTACCCCAAACTAGACTATAAATCTCATAAAAGTGGTAGTTTGTATTGCTAATATAGTTTATGGTACATAATAGCTGTTTTTGATTTGTTGTTGAAAGAAGTTGTTTAGCTCTAGAAATAATATTCATCGTGGTGTTCGAATTAAGTTTAAATAGTACTAGACATGCTATTTCAGGTATTATGGGTTAAATGGATAAATGTAGTTCTGGGCCTGGAAACGTAACTATTTGAAAACAAACAAAAAAAAAACCTTTTGAAACACAACCTTTTGTTAGTATGGAGTTAACCTTCTTATTTATTTATGTCTCTATTGTTGAATGTATCATGAACACACACACACACACACATATATATATCCTCAAATGAAGCGTATTTTTACATTTACATCAGTAAACATTTCCAAACTCTGTTTATATTTAAGATACCAAATATTATATTTGCAATAAGATACAAGTACCTTCCTGCTCTGAAGGATATGAACTTCTTTAATGAAATCACCAATATTTCTGTTTTATGTTTTCTAGATTTCTGTTTTTTAGATTATAAATACTATTAATATCAGGGTTACAATATGAAAATATATCTGTACAACTGACTAATAAGTTAATTTGTTGATTGGTAGTAATCAATGCGAGTCAAGGATTACCTCGCGTATCAGTGTTACACCTTTCAATAGTAATATCAATGATTCTGCATTTTGACATTCTTTTTCCCTGAAGAGGAAGTCAAGTCAAAATCTAGCATAGCTCTGATTAATGAAAGTCAAAGTAAACTGCTAATTTAGTTAAATACCAAAGATTTACTTCAATAAAGCTTAGAGATGATAAGGACGTGGCTTTGGAACCAGAAAGATCTGTGCTGTAATCTTGGCTCTGACATTTAGAAGCTGTGAGACTTTAAACAAGTTACTTAACCCTCTAATCCTCGTGCTCACCTCTAAGATGGGAACAATACTAATATCTACTAATACCTGCCTCACATGGTTGTTGTAGAGATAAATGAAATGGTTATTTTTTTTTTAAAAAAAAAGCATTTAGCTCACAGACACACCGATTAATTCATAAGTGGTGACTGTTACTATTGTGGTAGAATTGCTGTAACACTCATGGTGTAACAGCCCTGGGAGGATGGTCTGAACCAGGGATTTCTTTTAAATAATCTACGAACTTTACCTAATAGTGTTTCTGTAACTTAAAATCGGATTTATATTGCAAACGCTATTTTAATTTTTTTAAAACCCCTCTCATATGTTTTCTTCCTGCCGCATATCTGTCAAAAAAAATGTTCAGCATAACCACTGTCCTATAAGCCCACTCGCCTCTCTTCAATGGACTGTTTTTTCAACTATTCTAAACCCCTCTCTCTTGTTTTTCCTCCATCCTTCTTTATATGTACCATTTACCTTCTCTCCATCAATTTGTGGTGGTATTTGCTTGTTCGTTTGAAAAAATTTTGATGGAATGTTCTGAACTTTCATTTTGCAGTAAACTCATCAACATTTTGTCTAAGTCTTCACGTTGAGCCATGGCTCACCAGAACATAATCAAACCCAGATTTTTTTATAACAGAGTTGTTCATAAGATAAGAGAGGCAATGAGATATGCAAATCTCTCATGAAACTAGGAGAATTCCATCTCAGTCTTTCCCATGATTCCAACAAGCCAATGTGCCAACTTATATTTGAGAATAACATTTCTACTGGGCTAATAATAGAACTGTGCTCATCAAATGCTTTCTGAATGGAAATGGAATTATGAACATTTCTAGAGTGGTCTATAAAGGCTAAAATGATCACGAATCAAATTATCCTGGTGTTTTTCAAAAATTGCATCCATTACTACTATATCTTAGTGAAAAGCAATAATTTTAAAGGAAATTAAAACCTACATACCATTTAGCCTTCTTAGCCTTCCAGAGTCATATCTTTAAATTGTTCTTTTAAATGCTATATGAACATGTATAGTGAATACATGACTTTAACAATTTTAACTTTTTACCTTTAAGTTATTATTATTATTTTTTTCGCATGGGCAGGCACCAGGAATCGAACCCAGGTCTCCAGCAAGGCAGGCGAGAACTCTGCCTACTGAGCCACTGCGCTCCGCCCTTTTTTTTTTTTAAGTAATTATTAAATGATGAGGCACAATGCTTTTTTAAAAACTTAAGGAACTAGAATGTTTTTGACTGTCTTTTCAGTGGACTACCACCCTTTTACCAGCATATCTAAAAAGTAGGTGCTGAAAAAAATTTTTATAACTCTTGCTTACAAATATATATATATGTATGTATGTTTATGCTTGATATGTTATAGCTAGATATTAATAGACAGCCAGTATTATGTTTCAACACTACAGTTATTCTTCAACAAAGAGATAAATATGCTTTTTACAAAGATCACTCTGGCTTTGTGTGGATAGTGTGTTGAAGGGGGCTGGAGGTGGTGAGCCGTTCTGTTGAGGTGCTATTGATGTAGAAGAGTCCAGAGAGAAGGGTCTTTTGGACTCAATGGAAGATATAGAGATTGAATGGAAAGAGAGATTCAAAATCTATTTTGGAGATACTTGCAATCAAATATGATGATGGATTGAATGTGATTGGAGGGGAGGAAATGTTGTAAGCAAGACCCCTTTTTTTCTGTCATGAATAACAAGGAAATGTTGTAAGCAAGTCCCCTTTTTTCTGTCATGAGTGACAAGATGAGTTACTTAGAGGGTGATGAAGAAACTTTCAGACAGAAGTTCCAGAGCCTTGTTTTGGACACAATGAATTTGAGAAGCTGCCTCAGTTGTTTAAAAACAAAAACAAACAAACAAAACTGTAAAGACCATTTTCACATTATTCAGGTAAATATTTGGCAACTGTCACACAGAAGAGAGAGCACAATTTTGTGTTCAAAATATTAGAGTCACAGCCACAATGTCAAATCCACAAGGAGGATGATTTCAATTCAGTCCAAGGAAGAACTATTTTTAAGACTTTGACTATTAAAAAATATGCACTGCCTTCGAAGGGGATAGGTTTCCTCTTACTGCTACCATACTGCAGGGACTAGAGTTGATCAGAGAAGTTTTATTTAAAAAAAAAAGATTCCTCCACTATGTGGATGGCTGATCTTGAGTCTTTTGAAACAACTCTCTTTGATTCCAAATATCAAGTTTTAAAACTTTGAGAAGAACACTATTTCTCTCTAAGGTTACAAACAGGTGTTTGGTAAGCCATTTAATTGCTGACTTGCTACTGGGCATGTATCTAGCATATTTCTACCAGAAGGGTTATTGATTGCATCAAGCAACCCTTGGTTTTTTGCTGAAACGTGTTCGCTTCTGCTCCCAGGTGATTGAAGGGCAGCTCCATGCCAGGAGCAGACTGCAAAGGTTAGAAACCAAAAGTTCCCTTTCCATATGACCCTAAACTCTCCCCATGCAAATGTTACTCCTTTACTAGGGCTTACTTTCTTGCTGGGCCTGAACATAACCTCAAGCATCCTTCTAAACCCAGCACTCCCAGACAATCAATACCCACTGATAGGCATTGTGATTTGAGATGATATTTAACCCAGTTATCATCCCTGCTCAACCTTTTGAATCACAGCTCTCAAGGGTCTCTACCCTCACCGGCTCTAAGGGGATGTGAAGCTGTGATGATTTCTCCTAGGCCCATAGAATCTCACTAGGAATTCCTACCACTTGCCAGTCAGAGCAATCTTTGTTTTGTCAAAAGAATTGCTACTGCAAATAGAAAGAAGAGACCTTTGCTAACAGTATAACAATTCGCGAATTGGGTAACACCAAATAAAAGCAGGTGTTCCAACATGTTCAGGGGGCATTGGGAATTCATAATCCAAAAAAAGAGGCGGGGGGTGGATTGTGGCTGTCCAGCAAGTTCTGTTCTAGCGGCGTTTTGGAACACAGGGGCAATAGGACACTCATTCAAAGGCGATTTTCTGTAAATTTAAAATTTTGCTCTCTAAGCTGCACATGCCTGAAGTTTGACCACATCAGTTCAGGGTGTCTTTCTTGCAAACCTCCTTTGCCCTGAACCACTTTGTAACACAGGGCCTAAAGTCAATTTAGAGTTCCGTTCACAGTTTCCATTGCAAGTGCTTCATTTGATTGATGGACTGACTGACTGATTGATTGATTGATTGATTGATTGATTGATAAAGGTTTGTGAATTCAAGGAGATTTTACAACGTGGTCTTTATAAACAGATGCAGGTGGGAAGGTCATCTTGTCCTTAAGTTTGTCACAGCATCTCAATATGTAAGGCTGCCTTAAAAGGAGAGTGGAGAGAGAGAATTGGCCGCATTGTCAGGCATCTATGATTGAAGCTGAGCTTCAGCACAGCAGAGATCTGGGGGAAAGCATCCCAGCCCTTGAAAAAAAAAGGGCATGTTTTTCTTGTCCATATAATTTAGTCTTCAGCAATAATTGGGTGTTTGTGACTGTGGCTCAGGGATAGAACCTATCACATCAGAGATCAATTTACTGTATCTAGAGCTCTTTAATAAGACAGTCTGCTAAATCTAGGGCACTGACTGATTGATAAGTTGGTTTAAGTAGACTTTCATTCGGGTCTCAGGAATAAGTGCTCCGTCTAGTTGATAAATTTCCACACTAAACACAAACGTTGTTATTTGTCATATACTAACTGTTTTAATGGGCCATTCTTCATGATCTTTAACAACTATCAGCTGGTCCCTAGGACCCAGATGTCTCACTGCAATCCAGCTACATTCAAAAATCTAAGTTTAAGTGAACTACAATGTAAAGGAAGAAAAAAAAACATTAATTTGCTCTAAGGACAGAAATATATTAAGTATATTAATGAAGATGGGAGCAACAGGCAGTGACTTGGGGCTGTTATTTTTCTCCACAGCAGAAATATAGTAATCAATCCAGACAGTTATATATTCAGATCTGCAGGTTTTAATAAAGGTAAGCTCTAAGAATTCTATTTAGACTTTCAGACCATTACATCTTGAACCATCAGAAATAATCAGATATGTTTCAAATCAGCTGGGAGATAAACTGATCGATTTCATACTTGTAAAACATAAACTCTAGAGGTAGCTTAACTTTCACATTCATCATTTGTGATTATTTTCCCAGTTTCTTCTTGCTTTAAAAACTACATCAAGCAAGATTCCTGCCTGCCATGCCAGAGACCCTGGTTTGATTCCTGGTGCCTACACATGCAAAAAAAAAAAAAAAAGATTACATCAAGCTCTGATTTCCCTTCAACCGACTGGCAGGCCCAGGCCACTTAATGCAAATAAAATCCCCAATTTTTAGAAATGAAGTGAGCTGTTTCTTAAAGAGGCTCAGGGCAAGCACTTATGTCCTATGAGTACAAAGGGATATGCCTACCTCTTTATCTGATGGTCTCCAGTGGCAACATCAGCACATCTATGTTTTATGCATTTCCTACATAATGTTCCATGTGATTATAAAATCCAGACTGTAGAGTTGAATTAAGTTTGCTGAGAATGGAACAGGGCGAGGGGAAAGGACATACGCTATTGAGAAAAATCATCCCGTTCCTTTATCTTCCAGGAGATCTGTGGAAGCCTTTCTTCTGGAAAATGCTCAAAGACAGATCAAATGTAATAAGGGTTCACTATCTGAACAGGTCTGCCCTAGAAATAGTGCTTTGGAAATGCAAGGTGGGAAAGAAAGGCAGGCTGTGCCAGAAAATGATTAAATTTCAGTCATCTATCCAAAGCAGTCCCTTGTTGCTTGTAAAATGCTCCATATAATTACAGTAACTATGGGTTTTAGAGGAATTTACACATTAGCCCCTATCATGGGACTTTCTTTGTGGGTGCATTTCTACTTTAAAATCAATATCCCTAAAATAAACTTTAATAAGATTTATTAATTTTATCTACGTGGACCTTTTAAAAGTCAATATCAAATATCTTTCTCCAGATTCTTCTTGGCATTTGAGGAAGCTTAGCTATAATCAAATGTCATGCCCTCTGTATGTTAAATGATCATTGTTCTATGACTTTGCTCTTGTACACAGCTTAGCCCTATTTTAAACTTTGAAAGAGTTGAGAATCAATACCAAGGATTGTTTAAAATGTGTGGGTCATCCTGAGACACGATCTCAGTACCGCGGACAAGGCCCATTAGTTGCTTCTTGAGCTATATTATCTTGCTCAGTGTTAGTTAGATTTGAATAACCCAGGGAAGTAGTTTGACAGCCCCTGGCTGATTCTGCACCTTGGCAGCTAAAGTCACTTCTTTGAAAGAATCTAGACTCCAAGAACAAAAAACAAAAAGGCTTTTATAAAGTAGTGTACTAGAGAAGAATATGACTCCTACCTTTCATTTAAAGTAGCGTGAAAAGAGTTTATAGGATACCACAAATTTTAAACTTTTTCCTTTACAGAAGAAACTGAGTACCAACATTTCCTTACAGTGAGGTTCAAAAATGAAGACTCCCTACCAAATACACACTCAATGTTAGGCAGCTATAATTTCAATCCGGGAAAAGGTGCATTTATGTTTTTCATTGGGAGAATAGTTTTTGAGGACGCCAATTTTTAAGAGCTTCATTTTCACTAGAAGAAGACTTCTATCCGTATAGGTGGAGGAAAGAGAATTGTGTTACTGCTTGAAAATAAAACCTGATTTAATCTTAAATCTCAGATATTTGGAAAGGTCAAGTTGCTTCCCTCCTTCTAAAAAAAAAAAAGGCAAAGAATAAGCCTTAGTACTAGACTGGAAGCTTATTGAAAGCAGTAAGCAGGTCTCTTTTTTTCTGTTTCTATTCCCTTATCTCCTATAATGTCTAATTTCTTGCCATATGGCTTCTATGTAATCATTTTTTTTTGCCTTTCTTGGAAAACATATTATAAAATGCATTTATAGTATTGAAACTGAACTGTACTGCTTAGGTCCACCCTAAAAAAAATAATTTAGTGGTAAGCCATTCCCTATCCAGAGTATGTATCTATTCCAGGCAAAGGACCACGGCCAGCTGAAGTGCTTGCTGAGGGTACTGGGAACATGGACTGGGTAGTGGAAGAAGGTAGTGATCAATATAAACTACGACGACGTGATCAGTTACAGAAAGAAGGACTGTAATGCTGTTTTGTTCATGTTATAGTATTTAAGATGTAAGATATCAAGTTTAAGAATGAATATTATCCAAGGACTTATACCCTATTCTGGGGAGATTTAATGCATTTCCATTGTACACAGGACATTTGAGTATTGTTAGGCGAGGAAAAAATGTGATTTTTACTGTTTCCTATTTAGAGATTAAGCAGTTAAAGGTGATGTGTATAGCTGCAAGTTGACAAGGGATGGACTGTCTTGGAAGGTTCATGTGTCCACTTGGCCAGGTGGTGGTGCCCGTTTGTCTGGTTGGGCAAGTGCTGGCCTGTCTGTTGTTATGGGACATTTCATAGAATTAAATCATGATCACGTTGGCTACATCCAGAGCTGATTGCATTTGCAATCAGCCAAAGGGAGTGTTTTCTGCAATGAGTGATATTTAATCTAATCACTGGATGGCTTTTAAGGAGGATTCAGATGGGACAGTCTCTCTTCCTGCTTCAGCGGGCGAGCCTCACTTGTGGAGTTCGTCTGGACCCTTCACTAGAATCATCAGCTTCACAGCCTGCCCTATGGATTTTGGACTCTATGTTCCCACAGCTATGTGAGATACTTTTGTAAATTTTATATCTACAGATATTTTCTGCTGATTCTGTTTCTCTAGAGAACCTTAGCTAATACAGATGGAGAGGACAACATTCAATTCTTTATCATTGTCAGCTATCCACTTACAAGGATCTCCTCAATTCCAGCATCTTTGTCCACCCAATAAAACAATAGATTATCTCCAACCACCATTCTGCTCTTCCTCCCACATGCAGAAAAATATTACTTGACGCTGCATTGACTGAAATCATCAAAGGGCACATTGAAATAATGACCCTTTTATGGTCTGTCCTTTATCTGGACTATTTAAGAGAGGTTTTGATTTCCTTTGTTATTTGCTAGTAAAGGATATTTCACCTGATCCATAGAGGACCTATCAGTGTATTAGAATTGGATTTTTTTATTAATTTTTAAATTTTTTTAAATGCCAAAAAACACCAAACAAACATTCATAACTTTTGATCATTCTGTTCTACATATATAATCAGTAATTCACAATCAACACATAGTTGCATATTCATCATCATGATCATTTCTTGGAACATTTGCATCTATTCAGAAAAAGAAATAAAAAGAAAAATAATTCATACATACCATATCCCTCACCCCTCACCCTCGCTGATCACCAGCATTTCACTCTAAATTTATTTTAACATTTGTTCCCCCTATTATTCATCATTATTCCATATGTTTTACTCATCTGTTGATAGGGTAGATAAAAAGAGCATCAGACACAAGGTTTTCACAATCACATAATCACATTGTGAAAGCTATATCATTAAACAATCATCTTTAAGAAACATGGCTACTGAACACAGCTCCACATTTTCAGGCAGTTCCCTCCAGCCTCTCCACTACATCTTGGCTGACAAGGTAATATCTCTTTAATGTGTAAGAATAACATCCAGGATAACTTCTTGACTCTGTTTGGAATTTCTCAGCCATTGCCCTTTTATTTTGTCTCATTTTGCTCTTTCCCCTTTTGGTCAAGAAGGTTTTCTCAATCCCCTGATGCTGAGTCTCAGCTCATTCCAGGATTTCTGTCCCTTGTTGCCTGGGAGTCATGTCCCACGTAGACAGGGGGAGGGTGGTGAGTTTGCTTGTTGTGTTGGCTAGAGAGAGAGGCCACATCTGAGCAACAAAAGAGGTTCTCTTGGGGGTGACTCTTAGGCCTAATTTTAAGTAGGCTTGACCTATCCTTTGTGGGGTTAAGCTTCATATGAACAAACCCCAAGACTGGGGGCTCAGCCTATAGCTTTGATTGTCCACACTGCTTGTGAGAATATCAAAAATTCGACTTGGGGAAGTTGAATTTTCCCCCTTTATCACCATTCCCCAAAGGGGACTTGGCAAATACTTTTTTATTCACTGTTCAAATCACTCTGGGATTTATCAGGGCATCACTCTAGACAAACCAACAAAATATCATGTCCTACTCAAGGTTCCATGTACTTATGGTGTTCGATTAAGCTGTCTACATAAGTTATGTTAGGAAATGCACTAGTCAAAATATAAATTTTATACCAAATAAACATTTTTTGCTTTAGTCTCACACATAAGGTAAAATTTTTAAATATTAATTACCATCTATTTTCAGCACCCTGCTGTAATGACATATACCTTTGTTCTTCCTCATGCAAAAACATTTTTTAAATTTGTACATTTAGTCACTATCATTATACACTCTAGGCATTCCTAGATTATACCATCTCAGTCTTTATCATCTACCTTTCTTTATGATTTCATAGAATTGGATTTAGCTGAACATGAGGTAAAACCCAATTAACAGTGGCCTAAAGCCAATAGTTTGTTTTTTTTTTTCATGTAAAAGCAGTCTGGGAGTAATCTGTCCAGAACTAGTATGTGGGCTCCATACATGAAACCCATCGTACTTCTGCTGTCTTTCTGCTCTGCCACCCTAAGTGAATGGCTATGATACTTTTGGATCCCCTATGGTTGCAAGATAGCACTGAATCTGTTATGCTTCTTTTCCAAGAAGCAGAAAAGGCAAAAGAAAGAGGGCGGCAGAGTTAACCTATTGCACTCTTCTCAGAAGCCAACCCACCAACACCCACATGCAAAAACTCATATTTATATCTCATTATCCACCCCGATTTTCAAAGGAGGCCAAGAGTTGTATAGGAAGATGTGTCACTGTTACCAACAATGCTGGGATTCTGTGATTTAGGAAAAGGAGGGGATTATGTATTAGGTGGGCAATTAATAGAATCTACCACATAATCTTTAAATTTGCTCCTTAAAAAAATTTTTTTTAAATAATGAATTTGCTCCTTAAATGTGCTCCCAAGGTGACAAAATTTGGGGACCTCAAATCTAATGCAAATATTCTCCAAACAACTGCATGGAGATTCTGTTAGCTAGATCTCTTAGCTTCTTGTGTCTGCCTAAAGAGTAACATATTTTAGAAGTTAAAAGCTATAAATTTAAAGTTAAATTTTTAAATTATTTGAATTAATTAAAACTTCTCTAGCTCTGAACTATTTCTTCGGTTTCGGTTCATTTAACTTTACTTCTGAAACTTTGACATGAATGTGCCTATGGTTTAAACAACTGTTATCATTCAAGCATGAAAAATTCAGAGGGAAAAAGTTGTTGGTTTCACACTCTAAAATGCTCCTATTCTGTTTTACTAGAAGCATAGTAGTCACCAGCACATTAATATATTTCTCTAGAAATTGCGATCTTACAAAGTGATATCTGTCAACTCTGCTGGTGCAGATTTCCTTCTTTTGTTTTGCACATTTCTGATGATTTAAATATTTTTTAAATATTTGAGTCAACATGAATAGAAAGGAAGTTATTATTCTGATTATTTGCTCTTAAATAAATGGCAATATTTTCAGTCTTCTAAGAAGCTTTTTTGTTCCTAGCATAAACTAATAGATTAGAACATCATGAGATTAATGACTATTAAAATATTGTTTTCCTGACAATGTTTAGCATCTCATCATCATGATGAGAATGACCAAAACAATCTGAAATATGCTGCTGTTTTATAGAAAAATAGGGTCAAAAGATAATCCCTATACTGACCCAATGGAATTAATTCAAACAGATTTCTAAAATGGTCTCACGCCACTGGATAAAACATATGTGACATTCCTGCCAGGTCTATGACATCTTCAGGTTGTATACAATTAATGAAAAAGGAGGTCACACATTTTTATATTAACACATATGTACACATTTCTTTGGGAATATTTTAGTCCTGGGAAACATACAGATAATGGAACTTTATCTAACATCAATCCAAAATAATCTAACACACTGTACTTGATCAGAGTCCAAGTGTGCTGCAGAGGTTAGCTAAGTTTTCTGGAAAATGTGGATGTCCTTGGGTTAGAAATTATTATTTTAAACTGGACTAGCCTTAAAATTCAGTCAAATATATGGATCTCTCTTGTTATACTATGCCATTATTATCTAAGTATACAAAAGCTGTTAACACCTGGCACCTGATCACCATCGCTACCAGCTCCCAATCGATATGTCAGTCAACAGTAAATGTTTTCTGTGTCCTAGAAAGAGCTGTTTCACACCTCTGGAGCTGACATCTGCATCAAGCAGAAGTGCAAAAAAGTTGTTTAAAACGTGTGCTTATTGCCACCTCCTATGTGCACTTGAGAAGATATTTAAGGGCTGCTCTGAAGATCTTTTTTGAGGCACTCAAAACACATATTAATAACTTATTGCTAACCTTTTAAATTTTAACAACACAGATTAATTTGGTTAAGTATGCACCTGATTAAATTATAGATTTCGCAAGTACTAGAATTGCATCTTAAATTTATATGCAGACCCCATTGTGCGTAGTCCAGCGCCTGGTAAATTGTCTGCTCTCAATAAATATTTGATGGTAATAAGTACTTTACTTTACATCTACATCACACTAAAGCATCAAGTTGATGAAAAGAGGAGGATTTTTGATGTTTAGATCCCTTTATCTCCCTGTACTCAAACCCTGCTTAATTGAATTAAAAAATAAGAAGAAGAAGGTAGTATGAACTGCCCTCAATGATAAAAACCATGCAAAAATACTAAAGACATGAAGTAACTTAAAGAGATTTCACATCTGCAAGTAAAATTATGGTTTGGGAAACAATTCATGCTACTAGTTAGGCTCTGAAATAATGATCAGGTAAATTTTGGCCCCAGGGACATGCTATTTTCTCCTTATATTTTTGGACTATGGTGTCCAGGCAGTAGAAATTATGGACATTATATCAAGCCACTGGCATGATAGAGCAATGCGTCTCATCTCTTTCATGATTACTCCCTCTATGTTAAATTTACTTCCCCCCAAACAATTATCAGCTTTATATAAATAATAAACTCTATTCCCTTGCTAGTGGAAAATGATGTTTGACATTATGGAAAGGTCAGGTATCATGAATGGGAAATCACAATAAGCATTCCCTTTAAGGATTATTAAATTAAAGGTACATATATTTGACAAAGTATAGAAATCAAATAGCTGTCATATTAACTGTGCCCTTTCACATTCCATAGATTTATTGACATTTAGTAAATATATTAAAAAATTGAAATCGTGAATGCTTAGTATGCAGTATCATGTAAAACCTAATACCACTTCCCTGAAGATTATATGATAGCAGTCTAACCAGGATAAATTCACCAATCGGATTAGAATACAAATTAAACAAGGATATTTAATTTTAGAAAGCACAAAAAATTGGTGTAACTTATGTCAGCTAAATCATATAGCCTTTATGATACATGCATATGCTTTTCACACAAACTCTATGGGGAGGGCTTAAGCCGTACTCGATGTTTTGATCTTACAAATGGATTCTGCATCTCTCAAGGTTGCTTACTACTATAGATATCACGGCAGTAGCTTTCCAGCTAAAATGAAGAGGAAACAACTGCCGTGCAACTCTGTACCTTTCGTTGAAGAGCAAAATCGTAATGTGGATTATATTCAGAACAATCAAAGGATTAGTCAAAATAGATGCATGCATTCAAGATTCTACAGCATGCATTCTCAAGACTTCATCTTTTATTATTATTATTATTTTACTTATAGACATTATAGTTCCTGCCCTTGGTTCTGGGCTTTCCCATTCTATTATCTGTATATTTGAGCAGTAAAAGGAATTTCGTTTGCAGAAATTGAATAAAAAATCTTTATAGAATTTTCAGAGTTTCATATGCCAATCAAGTTGGGTAAGTATCTAATGGGGACAATTGAATCTATGTTCATCAGATTTAGTGCTGTCCATCTTCCAAGAATTTTAGAAACATTACTTTCAAAACTCCTCATGGAAATAAAATTTAGTACAGGTGAATGTTCTTGTTTGCCATTACCTGAATGATTACAGGAACTTGGAACGTTATACAAGCTTGAAATACACCTAAAGTGTTACTCTCCTCTGAGGAAACCTACATTTAAGTGTATAGTGATAATACTTTTATATGAAATTGAACAAATTACCTATCACATAAGCACTGTTTGCCTTACTTTCTTTAGCATTACATCAAAGCAAGAAAAGCTGGTTTTAAAAGGAGGAAAGGGGAGAGATTTCATATAAAATTTGAACACACTCAGTTCGGGCAAGGTTTGTGGTGGGTTTTTAAATTTCTTTCATTTTTTAAAAATCATATGATTGTTTTTCCTTTCCTCAGAAAAAAATGAATCATCATGGGATCAGAACATTTTGAATTCAAATGCATTTAGAGTTAATATGTTTGAAAGAACAGGGCCTGAGAATTAAGAAATTAGTTTCTGAAATGAGCTCTACCACCATATGGACCGGTTGTCTAACTTAAGGCAAGTCACAAAACCTCTCTAGACCTTGGTGACATTCACAGTGCTGTGAAGGGAGGATATTGGAATAAGCCATTTAAAGAGTCTATGTTGGGGCTACGCTAACTTCTCAAAGTGTCAACCACCACTTGGAGGACCCACAAAGAGATAACCCAATGCATAGATTTTTGTTGTTGTTTTTCTTAGCTGGGGTTCTGTCCTGAATTTTGAATTTACAACCCTACCCAGAGAAAACAGGATGAAACATTGTGGAGACACTCGGAACCCAACGTTTTTGTTTCCTTCTTAGAACCTAAGCCATAGCTAAAACATAGCACCCAGCCCTTAAATGTCTTTCCACTGGACACCTCCCTCACCTTCCAGAGCCAGAAAATAAAAAATAAAAGGATGTCACTTCCAGTTCTAATAGAAAGTGATAAGTAGAATAGTGTTCTGTGGTGATCCATCTTTTTGGGATATTTTGACTCTGAAACCTATAGGGAATTTTTTTCTTTCTGCCTCTTGTCTGGGGTTTCATTTGAGTGACTCACATTTGGTTAGGAATTTCTCCATCTTTACAATTCCAGTGACATCTTTAAGGCTTTCAATTTTTAAGCAGAATGATTAGATATACAACTGTGGAGTCCGTCTTGTCCTTGTCTCAGCTTTGCCATTTGTTAGCTGGGTAAGTGAGCAAGGTATTTAATTTCTCTAAGTCACACTTGCCCCATTTATGAAAAGTAGATCACATGAGAACAGAGAACAAGATTCTTTAAGTCTGTGTGGTCTTTAAAGTGTCTTCTCTAGCACAGCCTGGCTTTAACCCCATGTAGTTTACTTCCATAATCCCTATACTTCTTTACTACCTTGCTTCCTGCCCATCCCATTGTGCCAGGGATTATCTCTTTTTTTTTTTTTAATATTTTTATTGTAATCCTTAACAAACAAGCATACAAGTATTCTTGGCATGCAAACATTTTATACATGTTGTATAATCAGTGGCTCACATCATCACATAGTTGTGTATTCATCACTATGATCATTTTTTTTGAGCATTTTTGTCTCACCAGCAAAAGAAAGAGAAAAGAAAAAAATCATACATACCATACCCCTTACTCCTTCCTCTCATTGACCACTAGCTTTTCCATCTACCCAATTTATTTTAACCTTTCTTCCCCCTATAATTTGTTTATTTTTTTTCCATATTTTTGACTCATCTGTCCATACCCTAGATAAAAGGAGCATCAGACACAAGGTTTTCACAACCACACAGTCCTCATTATAAAAGCTATATTTTTATACAACCATCTTCAAGAATCAAGGCTACTAGGACACAGCTCTACAGTTTCAGTTACTTCCCTCTAGCCACTCTAATACACCATAAACTAAAATGGGCATATCTATATAATGCATAAGAATAACCTCCAAGGTAACCTCCCAACTCTGTTTGAAATCTCTCAGCCACTGACACTTTATTTTGTCTCATTTCTCTCTTTCCCCTTTTGGTCACAAAGGCTTTCTCAAGGGATTACTCCTTTGATTTATTTGACACTCCCGGAACAGAGCATGGGGACCGTCTGGGATAGGCCTTTTATTCTTCTAGTACAAGAAAACACAATTTGAATTTGGTATACATTTGGGACCCAATAAATACTAGTTTCCTTTGTTTTCCTTTACAGCATCCAGCATAGCACAGTGCCTTATCCAATACAGACATTTAACATATGAGTGTCCAATAAACAAAGTCTGCACTCTTATTCCCTCATAAGTCACAGTGGGGAAGGTGGCTGGTTGCTGGCCTTAACTTCCTTCCCCACAATGGCTTGCCAAAGTCATTGTGGTGTGAGTTAGACTGGTCAGGAGAGCAGGCTGGGATTCCCGTGGAATAGGTAGTGCTCCCTGCATTAATTCATCCATCCATCCTTTCATTCAGGCAATGAATAGTTGCTGTATTATTATTATTGACCGGTGAATACTGTTTAACACTTACAGGCATTCTAGTTAGGTGATATATCAATAAATAAGCAAACAAATAAGAAAATAAAATCTGATGGTATGTGTTTAGAAGACAAGTTTCTAAAGGATGATGTGCTAGAGTGATTGGTAAGTAGAGGGTTACTTCAGGTGATCAGGAAGACTTCTGAGGAGGTGACTTTGAGCTAAGAGCTAAACGACAAGGAGGAACAGGCACCAGAAAGGTCTCAGGGAATAGCATATCATTCAGAGGAGTAAGAAGTAAAAGGAAGACTCTGAGGAAGGCTTGAGCTTGGGTTATTTGGAGAATAGAAAGAAAGTCATGCTGATGTATCCAAGCTGGGTGGGTGTAACCAGAAGAGGTCAGAGAGGCTTCTGTTGAATAGGGCAAGATCTATTCAGTAAAGGAGGGAAAGGCAGAGAAAAGAAGAGGAATCAGTTTAACATAAAGCATGGCTTTTAGCACATTTGGTTTCAAACCCCTATTCTACTCCTTGCTAAGTATGAGAACTTGGCCACGTTATTGACCCTCTCTCTGAGATTCAATTTTTGTCAGGTAGAATGGAAGTGAAAATAACTACTCCTCACAAGTCTTCCCAATATTAAATGAGATAGTGAATATAAAGAGCCTAACTCAGCTCCTCACATATAATAAGCATTCAACAATTATAGTAATTTATCATCTTCATTACTATTGTGATGAAACAGGTGGTGGTAGTGATAAAATTGTTCCTCTGTCCAATTTTCCTTCTTTTTTTCTAAGGCGTCATGTACTGAAATAAGGCAATATTTGTGTGGCAATTTAAACAGTCTGCAAAATCATTTCAGTATCTCCACTTATACATTAAAATATAAAAAAGAAACCCATTACACAATGACAAGATTCTGGACACAAGAAGAATATCCAATACATTTTAATAACCCCCATCCAATTTCGCCTGGACATGGCTTTGCTTACAGCCTCAGCCCCCTGATCCGGTGCTCATAATACAACTGAAGGAGCAGTAGGCAGAGGACCTTTCCCAAATCCCTAATAGAGTGTAATGGTTGGAGTATAATTGTTAGAGAACCAACTCCGGAGCCCATATGCCTGCTCCACTGCTTTCCAGCTTATTTAATGTACAGTTTTTAGCATAAAATAAGTTCTCAAAAATATTAGCTATGATTAACTATTTTTATGACTCATGAGCCTGTCTTTCTACCATAGTACTTTCAATTTTTTTAAAGCACACTTTTCTAATTTCAGGATGGAAGGTTAGAAAATGGTTTCTGTGTTGCCACTTCCCTATGTATATCCAGATATTACCATTTTAGTGGCTTAAAAGAAATGCCAAATTTACCTATCTGATTTTCCTAGCCAATAAAAGTGACACGTTATATGAACATACATTTATTTAAGGGCTTAAAACAACAACAACAACAACAAAACCCAAAGAAAATGGTTTGTTAATATTAAAATAGGGCCATCAAAGGGTGGCAGATTTCAGATGACTTTTACTGTCATTCTTTTTTTTATAAGACCTATTAACACTTTTATTTTCCCAGAATTGGCACTTGTAAAAAATGGTTGCTCACCTCTGCCTGAAGTCATTATCACACATTGATTATCAGTCAGCACCTTAGAGGGATTAGTTGCCAGTCTGGGAGAGTAAGAATCCACAGAGGATGGATGTGTGGAGGATAGGGGAAGCTGAGGGCCAGGGCAAAGTGTCCAGGAAAAAGGAAAACAGAGATATCTATGGTGAGGATTAAATGAGGCAGGGTATATCAGAAGCTTAACATGTTCCTTGGCTCACAGTACATTTTCTAGCACCACTGATGAGCCTTCCTCACTTGTGATTGACTGTCCCCAATTCCTTTTAATAAATGAGTCCCCGACAGTTTAAATATCTTGCACAATGTTGCATATATGCAAGACTTAAAATATGAAATTGAATCCAGAGCCTTATACATAAGATAGAGATGTGTTTTAAAATTTTTTTGCATATGACTACATTATTTAAAAAACTCATGAATTATTTTGACCATCACAAAGTATCTTATTGAATATCATTGTCTCATTTTGTAGATGAAGCTGCAAAAGTCAGAGTATGCAAGTAATTTAAATTCACATAGCCAGAACTGGGTCTTGAACCACAATTTCTGGCTCTTAGTCCAATGTCTTTCCAGTAAACCAGATTATTTTCAATCATCACTTGATTGCACACACAAAAATATCAAAGTCAGGTCTACATATGCCAAACTTTCACACTCAAACCAAAGACTGTTGTTCTTGTTCACATAAGCACACAATTAGTGTGTGAGAAATAAAGTTTGTATGCATAAAAAAACTTAAGATCCCTTTCATTGTATAGATGAGCAAATTTAGGTTTAAACATGATTTGCATGTATGATTGCATCTGTCCCTCACACATCTCTCCCATCTCCTTTTACCCTAACTTTGGTCATTCTAAATCAGTTTTGGAAGGAGGAATATAGTTTGTATTTCTTCCACCACCGGTCTCAGTTTTCACTGATTTTGAGATTTGATCATTATTTATTTGTTCATTTGCTTTATATCTTTTAAATCCTACTAATAGGATTTAACAAAGAAACTTCTCCCATACCAAGCATTGGCGATACAGAGTTTTAAAAGACACCATCCCTCCCTCATGGATCTTACCAATTCTTACGATGTTTACTGGAAAACCTTTGGTTCAAGCAATAGCAAAATTAGCAGGAATCTAGGATTCTCAAATTTTCTAACATTCCCTTCTTCACAGCCTTACACTTCTTTGTTTTAAGTGTAAGGCTGCTTTAAGTGTGGCTGTTTGTAAGACAACGAGAGATTATTATCATCATAGTCTGTTGTGATGACCTTCACTTCATCATTCTTTTCATTCCTGATTAATGGTCAGTGGCCTTGTCAGAGTTTCTGTCTACTCTGCTAATCCATTGCTTTCAGACCTCTTCACTTCCTTTTCTTGCCTGTATCATTCAGAACAGGATTTCTGAAAATCTTTTGTGCAGACTATAATAATGCTGCTTCTTATAAATATACTAATAAAAATATTGAGATACTAATCAAAGATGAGAAAAGTGACTAGTTCCGTAGCAGCTCATCGTACTTCCGTAAGCCCACATCCCACTCTCCTTCAGGTTTGTACTATGGGTAGAACTGTGTCCCCACAAAAGTATGTTGAAATCCTGAGCTCTGAGACCTCAGAATGAGTCCTTATTTGGAAATAGGGTTGTTAGGTTAGTTAAAATAAAGTCACACTGGAGGAGGGTGGGCTCTTCCAAATATGATTTGTGTCCTTCTAAGAAGAAGAGAAGACACACTACAGATACAGAGAGACAAGATGGCCACATGACGATGGAGGCAGAGGTTGAATTATACCACAAGCCAAGGAACACCAAAGATTTCCAGCCAGAAGCCAGGAGAGAGGCATGGAGTAGATTCTCTCCTAAAACTCCAGAGGGAACACGAGCCTTCCAACGACTTGATTTTGGACTTCTAGCCAAAATATTGTCTATTTATTCTAGACAAATTTCTGTGGCTTTAAGCCATCTGGTTTGTGGTTTGTTATGGCAGCCCTAGGAAACTAAGACAAGGTTATATTAAAAATATTTAGCAACCAGAATACCCAGAATCATGGCAAATCAGGACAAACATTGGCTGTAACCAGCCACCAGTACCCTACTCCAGTGCATGCAGGCTGTGCCTAAAGTGGAAATAACTCTGAGCCTGCCACCGGCCGGTCATATGTTCATATTATGGATGTTCTCTAAATCCCTGTCCTATCAACCCTTTGGCTTTTCAATTTTTGTTTTGCCAATTACCAATTGCACCAGGACATTTATTACAAAACTGCATACTTTTTTCTGTAGTTGGATTATAAATTGTTAGCAAATGTCTGCAGATAAGACCATGAACAGACTCCACTTCATGTAGATTAGGAATAATTTTCTAGCTTTAACTATTAGCCAGACACAGAAGCAGGTGAAACTAAAGTCTTGAGGCAACCAGTTCCTTGTATCTATTTCCTTGATCTTCCATCTGAGCTCAGGATACAACCTCACTGCCTGGGTAATTGTCTTGTGATCTTCGTCCAAGTCCCTGAGGGTGTTAATATGAAGTGCTGCTGGTTCTATATATCACTGTCAATGCACCCCAGATTATTCTGTTAATACTGGGGACAAGATGAGTGGGGAGATGATTTGCCTCTTCTTGTGAGTCTTGACCATTTGATCCTCTTCTAAACAGAGTTCACAAGCTTGGGCATCCTAGCACTGTGTCATCTTGGCTATCCTGTGCCATCCTGTATCATCCCAGCACTGTGTCATCCTAGTGTCAACCTAGTACTATGAGATCACCTAGAGAAATAACCATTTGCTTTATACTAGAGGAGACCAAATTCATCATGTGTTTCCATGGTTGCCAGTAAATGGTCTTCTTTTGCATTCATCTCCAAGTTATTCCACTGTCCAGGTCTACTTTTTTTTTTTTTTAAGATTTTATTAGTCTAGAGTATTTGGCAGATGACAAGAACATTGCTGATGAGAGTTACCATCCATTTTATACACTGGTCTGTTCTTTTTTTAAAGTGATTCCTAGAGCATTGGACTGTAAAATGGTCGGTCAGTCATCTGAGGCTCCATTAAGTAATTTATGAATTCTGTGAGCAGCTGAAGTCTTCTAATAGATAATTTGCAAAAATTCTTAGGTATGTGATATATTACTCTCAAATTTCAATTCTTTTTTCTTAAATCATCTTCCCTAAGTAGGAAAAATAATGTACCTTGTTAGTTATATGATTATATTAGAAATTATCTAGCCTGAAGGTGGTGCTAACATCACAATTAAGACTCCTCTTTACATATAAAAATGAACAAACTTTTCTGGTGTCTAGTCTAGACTAGGAACTAGGATATGAACAGAGGGTGCAAGCATGAATGAATGCATGGCCTACCGCTGAGCTCACAGAAAAAGAAATTAAGTGGTTTAACTAACAAAAGGCAAGGAATGTACAGGGTCCCAACTGCAAAAGATACTTTGGGCTAACTGTACCCTAAACTTGCAAATGTAATGAGAATTGTTTGTAATCACATAACAGTCAACATGTTCCAAGTAAATCTTCACTCCATCCCTAGCGAGTATTGTTATCCTTTTGTAGATGAGGAAATTCAGGCACAGAAACATTCCATCATTTTGACTGAATTCAGACAACCTATAAATGGCAGAGCTGGAAATTGAACCCCAAGTCTTAAAATGCCCTCTTCTTCCCCTTCTTTTGAAAATTTTACTATTATCTCCCATTTCATTGCACTCCTATGTCTGGAATGTGCTTCTCCATCTTCTTGGCAGCAATAATTCATCCTACAAAACTCAGCTCGTAGTTTACTCTCTTCCTTGAAATTTTAGTCTAATTGAGATATACCTTCTTCTGTGTTCCATAGTTCTTTGTGTATACATGGGTGTATAATAATTATTGAGCATTAATATGTCAAACATTAAGACCTTTGTATGAATTATTTTGTTCCATCCTTGCAA
Organism: Myrmecophaga tridactyla; assembly: GCA_004026745.1. NCBI lineage: Eukaryota > Metazoa > Chordata > Mammalia > Pilosa > Myrmecophagidae > Myrmecophaga > Myrmecophaga tridactyla. The sequence goes on from PVIY010000665.1 coordinate 128,804, forward strand.
CAACCCTATAATTCACTGAAAGAATATTAAGACAGAAATAATTAAAGAACTTAAAATTAAATGAATCAATCAATTAGTTAACGGTAATTGACAAAGTTAAGATTCCAGTGCAGACAATCTGTCTCCAAAGCCCCTGCTCTCATGCACCACATAAATATGTATGTTGCACACATGCAAACACACTCACAATTTTTAAAATACTTGTTACCTTGTGTTTCCCACCTTTACTTAATGTGCCATGAGTGTCAGAGCCATAAAATATTGGATTTTTTAGCCTCAGTTACTATCACACTGCCTGGCAAATAAAGCTTGAATTTTTAAGTACCATACATCTTGCTGATTGTTGCCCATTGGTACCCTCCTCTTTTGCCTTTCCCCCTTTATCTAATACTTATTTCATGCTATTTCCAGGACTTCAATCCTCTTTCTTTTCACACTAGAGGAGATTCTCTGCTGTGGCTTTACCTCTCATCTCTACCAAAGCTTCCCTCCCCTAGAATTGCTCCTTCTCCCTAGTAGGTGCAGACAGATCCTTCTGCTGAGTATGACTTTCTTTCCTGTCTCAGACCTGCAAACTCCAAGTTATTCTTCTGAATTCAGCTCAACCACGAGCTCTGTTGGGTTCATGTGTTCCTTGCTCTGTCCTTTTATCTCCACACGTGTATGGTAACAGGACTTGAGAATTGCATCACGTTTACAAATCTCAGGAGACTATCAGAAAGAACTGTCCTAGATTCTTTTCAGTATCTCAGTGCCTGGAAGAGTATATCCCAGTGTGCTCAAAAAAATCATTAGTAAATCAGTGAAATGAAACCTGAAGAGCGTATTTTGAATAATATCAGGAAGATGCATTTCATTGGGAAGTCATGTGTTAATACTGCATCAAAGTTTTATTATGAAAGTAATTTGAAGACATCACAAACAAATAGTATGTTATAACTAGTTTATAATATAGATTTGATGTAAGGAGATTGTTATTGTAGTCTGTCTTTTATTATGCCTTTTCAATGTACAAGTCATAATAAGAAGACACATTAATCTTATCACTAATACCCAAGGCTCTGCTTTTTGAAGAGTCAAAACCATTTGCCCAACTCGTGCTTGCCCTGGGGTCGTCAGTCCACATCGATGCTTCCCGTGCAGAAGAAATCTTTTTTTCTCTATTAGGGTAACGGGTCATCTGATTGGACTTTCCATGGTCCTAGCTGAATAGGAAGGGAATTAAATTGCAGTGTCAAAGGAAATTACTCATTCTAAGAAGCAGTCACACATTATCTATGACCAAAACCATCTCTGACACTCATTTATGATTAAAATTAAAAGTAAGAAAGAGGGGCCAGTTTCGCAGCACTTAAATGACAATAAAATGTGAGGATTGAATTAAATCGATGGAACCAGTCTGTGGCATACCAGATAAGGAAGGGGTTTATTCAATGGTGTTTTAAAATTTAGAGGTGTACCCAGTGAGACGAGGAGAGGAAATGTGTTTCCCAGTAGAGAGGGTCCATATAGAGCTCGCTTCTAGAAAATTCCTCACTAGGGCTAATGCTGATAAGTTCAGATCCGAAAGTCTCTCGTGGGAAGTTATTAAGGAACAAAGCTCTGAAACCTAGAGGCCTTAAAGGCGAAATTTCTCCAAAACAAGCTTATTCATCACACTGCCAATAAGTATGTACGTATATGTTGCTGCTTAATTTTATTTTTAGCATAGTCCCATTCAAGTCTTTGAAATTGGTTTATGTGCTCTAAGTAATGGGTGGTTATAATAAGTGGTAGAAAAGAAAATAGTTTCTGAATACTGTATTCCTGAAATAACTTGGAGTGAGGTGAAATATATGTATTAAGTAATTTCAAGATTATTCAGCCTGATTTAAAAATTGTGCTGATTCCTATGCCTGTGGAAGAAATAAAATTAAAACATTAGATTTAAAAGCTCCATATTGATCTTTTTTTTTTTAATGTTTTTTAAAAGGCCATGGAACTATTTTAGTTCCTGGAATAAATATATCAGCAAGAATAGTTTAAATGAAAAAGGCTTCTAGATTTACTTAAAAGACATGTCATCTCTTTGGCCTCTTCACACCGGGTAGCCAGAAAAAAAAAAGATTTAGCAGCTAGGCTATTTGCCTTTTAGAAAACTGTGATTTGTTTCTTATATAGGCCTATTTTTATACTTTTATTTTATTGCCTGATGCTTAAACACTTAACAGTTTTTCTTCAAACATCAGTCTTCTCAACCTATCCAAACTTTATATTCTCCTTGTAAAAGCAGGCTCTTTTCAAATTTGAGATCACATTTTACTATTTATTTTATTCTGATTCTTAAGCATTTTAATGGAAGTGATGCTTATGTTTACTCTCATGTGCTCACATTAATAGATGGTTGTATATTTCCATAAAAATATGGTTGGCAATCTAACTGGGATTTTTTTGCATTTATGGATCTGTTATGTACCTGTCTGCTAAAACCCAGCAGCACTAATGGAGAATTAGTAACAATTACCTTTTAGTAAATGCTGATAACTATATCTATTTTAGATGAAAATCTGAATGAAACAAAAATAAATTCAACTTGTGGGTGTTTATATTTTCCTTTAGGCAATGTGAATTATAACAAAAAATTAGCTATTTCCTGTGAAACAAATAAAAGTGGGCAGTGGCTAAGGTAATTCAGGGAACCACATTCAATTCAAACCGTAGAGCTGACCATCTCTGCTTCTGGATTAGTAGCAGTCATATTTCTGGGACTCTAAACCTGCAAAAGAAAGATTGCTCGAGACCCAGCCAGAGAGGTAGAATTATAATAAAACAAATAAAGGTATTTAAGGATTGATAACCATTTTAATAACAGCCCAAAATTTCTACACAAATTCTTACCCTTGGTAAAACTCCTTATAAATATCCAAGTGACTGTATTGAATAATATCATTTTAATGTCCACATATTTTAGATCCTGTGTTAAAAGTCCATGGAAATTACAAAAACTGAGGAATTAGAATGGCACTGAAATTGACAAACCCAGTTAGATATCCATTCCGATTTTATCACATGGCCTTTGACAATTTTCTAGTCAGTTTATAATGATTTTGAAAAAAAATCAAATGACCTCATTTGAATTTGCTGTTACTAAATTATATTAAGCTACTCTTTTTATTGACCATGGGTCAGTTCATTTTAAAACAAATCATAGCTGGAAAATAATTCTACCTGGCAATTTGGATATAATTTTAAATGGGTTCCAGTAGAATTCAAATTTACTTAGTTCAACCACATCAGCAGGGTAAAAAAAAAAAAAAAAAAAAAATCAAAGTAGTCTAATCAATCTTAATTTTCCATTAAGTAACTTTATTTTTCTTAATTGAGTTCTTAATACATGTGCTAAGTACTTTACATTTACTATCTTAAATTATCCTTAGAAGAATCTATTGAGGTAAGTACTGTTATCCCCCTCATAATATATAGATGAAAAAAATATCAAGTTATCAGAAATGTTAGCCAAGTTTTCCCCTGACCTACAGTTAGTGAACTGTGGACTTTAAATTTGAGTTCAGCAATTTCTGCTTGCAAAGTCTTGTTCTTTATCACATCAGTGTTTTCCAAATTGTACTGCGTTGTACCAGGATGTTAACAGCTATTCAGTGAAAAAAAAAATGTAGGTAACATTTTTTTTGCTAAAATAAATGTTTTAAAGTATATATGTAAGGAAATTAAATAGATTTTTAAATGTCTTTTTAATTGTGAAATAGATATACAAAAAAGCAATAAATTTCCAGGTACATTTTAACAAATAGTTATAGAACAGATTTTCAAGTTTGATATGGGCTACCTTCCATGATTTTTTGTTTTTCTTCTAGCTGATCCAAGACACTAGAGACCAATAGATATAACAATATAATGATTCAGCAGTCATACTCATTTGTTAATCCTGTCATCTCTGTTGTACTCCTCCTTCTCTTTATATAAAATATATACATAAAAACAATAAATTTGAAAGTATATCACAACAATTAGTTGTAGAACAAATTTTAGAGTTTGGTATGGAGTACAATTCCACAATTTTAGGTTTTTATTTCTAAATGCTCTAAGATACTGGAGGCTAAAAGATATATCAGTATAATGATGCAGCACTCATACTCATTTGTGAAACCTGACCTTCTCTATGTAACTCCACCATCATCTTTGACCTTTCTCTTATGCTTTAGGAGTATCTGGGCTATGCTCATTCTAATTTTTTTCATGTTGGAAGGGGCTGTTGATAACATGGGATAGGGGGATGGAACTAGTTGATGTTTTGGAGAGGCTGGCCCCTCTGCAAGAAATCAAATAAACTTTTATAGTTGTATTTATCAATAATCTTCCTTTAATAATAAGGTATTTGTTTATATATGTGTGTTAGTGGTAAAAAATATTTTTGAAAGTCCAATCAAAGATTAACACAAAATTCAGAACTATTTCCTCAGGTGGAAAATAAACATGTGATGGTTTATGGGCATAAAACACAAGAAAATGTAAGTTGTTGTCACTAATCGAGTTCTCGGGTCCAGTGGTAAGTTCACAAGTTGCCATCATATTGCAAAACTAAAAAGTAAGTGAAGGCCAAGTGTATGCCAATGAGAACAGTGTATCATAAACTAAGGATTATGATTAATTTAATTTTGTATGCTTGAGGTGTGGGAGATGGGTGGAAGGGGGAGAAAGAGCAATTCAAATGAGACATCTTATTCACAAAAAGATGGTGTTCAATGTTCACAGTTAAGCTTGGGCAGCTTTTGCCAACTAACTTCCATATTAATTCTGGAACTATGTTATACATTTTGTCTTTTAACATCAACATATATATTGGTCATTAATTTTTTATCTTACATTAGTAATACAAAATAAATTTTCCTTTGATTTTGCAGTTGAAAGGACACTTTAAACAGAAAGATTTTTGTGTTAGAATCAAATAAGCAAAATGAGAACAATTAAAAATAAAGGTCAGGCCGGGCCACGGTAGCTCAGCAGGCAGAGTTCTCACCTGCCATGCTGGGGACCCGGGTTCGATTCCCAGTGCCTGCCCATGTAAAAAACAAATAAATAAAATAAAGGTCAACAGACTTAGTCTTTAATTTCTCAAAAATCATACAGTAATTGTTCTACATGACAGAATCATTTTTGAAGAGCCCTAATTCACTGTGCAGACCATGCAATTAATGATTTTCTTCCTTTTAACCATCTGTTCTTGTTATCAAAAAACTAAATGATTGTAATCATTTTCTCATTAAAAAGATCATTTTTCCTTGAGTGTAAAACTTTTCCCATAAATGTAAAATCACTTATGTTTTATTTTACCTTGATTAAATTGAACTGTTTTGTTCTTAAGAGAAAAATTACTCACCCTTTCATGTTTTTACTGAGTTTAGGGCTAATATAATGTTTGTATGTGCATTAGCTATCTATCGCTGCATAACAAATTACCTTAAAACAGCAATAAGCATTTATACTTCTCATGGTATTTATGTGTCAGGAGTTTGGGAGTGGCTTAGCAGGCACTCTGCATGGGGATGCCTTATGAGATTATAGACGTGTGCTAGAAATGGCTCAAATAGTTCACAAGAGCTGATAGCTAAATATTCTGGAATTATGTAAGCCCACTGTTAAATACAGTCATCATTAAACCATAAATTATGTAAATTCAAAATTAAATAAATAACACTAAAAGTAAAGGTTATAAGTGCTCAAATTTCTCTCTTTCTCTTTTGCTACTTTTATCCAAGGTAATATATTTCAACTCAAGAGCAGTCGCCAGTATTCCACCAATGCATAATACACAGTTTTTAAAGAACCTCACGGTCAAGTAAGTTTTGGAAGCAATACGCTCTGCTACATTATCCTCTCTATTCACAATTCCAAAAAAAGTCTTCCTAGAAGTAATTGGAAGACTAATAATGCTTTTGATAAAATACCAGAGAGAGAGAAGTAATAAGTAGATTATCCATTAATGCCAGAATGAAAAATATAGATACAGATATAGAATCATTTTCCCTTTATAAATATTAATGCCACAAAATCTGTATAGCACCTAGAAAACTCAGGTGAACTGTTTTTGGTCTACACACCATAACTGCCCTAGATTTAGGAATATTACATGAAAGAATGAAAGACACAGGAAGGCAGGAAAGAAGGAAGGAAGAAAGAAATCCTATATATAAAGGGTAAAATTTAATGCTGAGGAAATTTTTTCACTTATATTCTAAAGTTCGTTATTAAAAATCCAGACATTCAACTGAGTTTATGATGTTTGAAATATTCATTATATATTCTATTCACTTACCTGAGTACCATTTCAAAAGATCTAAGCTTTTGTCAGATCTGCTCTTGAATTCTGAATTTTATGAATAAATAATTTTTTTTATATTTCTAGCCTCTATTGTTTCACATTTGATTTTCTGTGACAAGATATAATACAGCAAGAGCAATGCTTTGGTTTTCCATAACACATTCCACAGCAAGTTTATAAAAGTATTGTCTTTTAACCCAAAGCTAAATCACATGCTGAACATATGACAGGTGTTTCGCTGGGGGTCGGTTAACGGGAATCGAGGAACACATCCTCACCTGGGAATACTGTGTTTCCTGTACAAGCTTTGTGAGATCTTTGCAAAATGAAAGTTGTCCATCATGCTTGTGTAGAAATAGGTCACAGTCACATTTTTGCAATTGTTATAATCCTTTTTTTGCTAATGTAAACACCCACTCCACATTTGTGGCACTATAATCTCATAATCAGAAGGAACAACTTGGCAAACCATTTTTACCTCGAGGATGTGATTTTTATCCAAACTTGACATAATACATCCACATTCCAAATTCAATCACTGCAGCATCAGTGAAAGTCAGGCAGAGACCTCACCTACAGCCACCATCTCTATGTGCCGTGAGGTCTTTCTTTCCTACAGTTTCCCATGAAGTCTCTTTTTTCTTTTCTGAGCAACCATCATGACAACATATTATCACTGCAAAACCTTCATAAAGAATTGCCACTTAGGGAAACGTGTGGGCATAGGGGACACAGCCGTTCTCACTTCCCCTTTAGCTAAGAATCCACACCCCCTCCACACATACAAACATCAGTAATTCGATTCAGCAGCTCCTGGATTTTAAAATAGGATAATGACATAAACATCTTTTGCAATTGCAATTTTCCTTAGTATGATGCAAAACTTGGGGTCCGAAAAGTAGCCTTTCTCCTTTACATCTTCTCCATTTCTCTGACCTTAAGAAGTATACTTAGTCAGGGGGAGGGGGACGGTGGGAGGTAGAAGACAACTTCATTTAAAGCTTGGGGGTGAGCCTGAAAGAAACATGAATTGAGAGCCAGATTCTAGAAATGCAAAAAAAAAAAGGAAACAAAAAACAAAGATAACCGACAACAACAAAAATTTTCTCACGATGAATAGCTTGAAAAGACTATGCTTTCTTGCTGTCCTTAAAAAATTTTTTTTTTAATTTGAAAATTAAGACAATATGAAATATGAAGCAGCCCATCCAAGCCTTTCCAATGTAATACTGGGAAACAGTAAACAATTACATTATATAAACCAACCATCTGAGCAGAAATGATAATTAAAGTAATGCATCTGTATGCTTCATGGATTTATGAATTTGTTTAATGATTCTTGTTTAGAGTAGCAAAAGCTATTATGCATTCACTGATTTTAAGAGACAATATATAACTGCATGACCTTTTGCTGCACCAATAGAAGTAATCTGCAGAAAGACTCCGGGAGATTCCAATGGTCACACTGACTTTTGATTACACTCTAAACCATATATTTTTTTCTTCACTGGAAGAGTTTAATGGTTGTGTATTCATAACTATTGATTGTTTTGGAAAGAATCATGGCACCCAAGCAAAACTGCCTCCCAGGAGCGAGGGTTAGGCTTAAATCAGTGCAAGCAAAGGCATTAACTGTTGTAGGGATCTTGGCACCAGAACTGAGCACATGTCTCTTCCCTCAGCCATTACAGGAGTGTCTGCTTCTAACTATGGGCTGCTGGGCAAATGCTAGTAGCGTGGGGTGGTCATTCTCATAAGGGAATTTCTTTGTGGATATGGTGTTCAGTTACAAGCTGATCTTTCTATTCATGTGGTTTTGTGGTGTAAATATCCATGTTTGTTTTCATTTCATTTTAACCTGGAAGCCATTAAACCTTAGTACATAGGCTAACCTGAGAAGGAAAAATAGGAACTTACGGCTGAGTGATGACAAGAATGGCAGGAATGTAGGAATGGCATCAGTGCTTTGAATGTTGAACTCTTTGAAAGCTTCCTTCCCTTTCTTTCTCTCCCTCTTCTTTTCACCTTGCCTCATCTCTCCAAAACTCCAAAGAAAGAGATGCTAAAGAAACACCAGTTTTGCAAGTTGTATATATACACATGTCAGCATTCATTCATTCAGTAAATCCACGTATCCTCTCATCAGCATGTCCATGCTTGACTGGAAGCAGATATAAGAAATGCAGGAACAGCTAACTTGCCATATTAGATCAGACCACACATATATCTATTTCTAAACCTTAGCTCTGGGAATGTCCAGCTTCTGATGCTTCATAGGAGGAGGAGGGGGCAGATGAAACAAATGAAACAAGCATTTTCTTCAACCATGTTTTAAACCCTCATTCCCTGGTCAGGACAGAACTTCCACAATCTTTTATTCTCATGCTTTTCAAAAATCTTTTTTAATTCTGCACCTTCTTGACCCATGTCAAACTTAAAATAATTACTGCAAATCCTATCTTAGTAATCATTGAAATATTTTGGCAAACTTACAATTTATCGGGTAGCTTTCTTTCATTCTTCTTGCTTTGAGATTTATCTCTGTTGAAAAGCTGATTGTGTTATTAGGAATGAATTTTTAGGGGAAAAACAACAAAGAACACTATATGACAAATAACTCTCTTTGCCTTTACAAGCAAATAGCTATAACTATGCCACATGCCACTTTATCATATGAAGCAGTGTAGTAAATGATGCAGTGATCCACCTTATATGAGAATGTTCTGATAATAATGTAGGGTTATTGCTATGGAAAATTTGCACAGAAAAGTGTATACAAGAGTTTGAGATTGATTTAAGTGAATATTTGCAAAGCTTTTTTTGTCCTGTAAACTAAGATTAAACTGGATCTTCAAAGATGTTAGTAAAAAGTACCCCAAATCATTTTGGAGGAAATTTGCAAAAAAAATTGTTAAGATTTAAATCTACAGAAAAATTGGCAAAGAAGCCAATGCAATGACATCAAATATTGAAGAGAAATCAGATGAAAACAATTTGAAAATAGAATTCCTTTCATAAATATAGAAAATATTGGATTCCAATAACTAAATTTTGGAACCAGATTGTTTGGATGTATAAAGAAAGCACTGAATCAGGGTCTAGCAAGATAAGAATTGGGGGTAGCAAAATTTAATGACAATAGGGCAGTGTGATGGTGGCTCAGTGGCAAAATTCTTGCCTGCCATGAGAGATACCTGGGTTCGATTCCTGATGCCTACGTGGGTAAAAAATAAATAAATAAAAGGGAAAAAATTTAATGACAATAAAGCAGGGTTATGATACTTGGCAAGTTTTATTCCTCACATTGCAAAAACAATTTTCAGCTTTTTATATTTTAGAATTTGCTTACACATGTGGATGTATGGACTTCACTGAGATGGAATATTAGACAATGTTTTACATGTTGATTTTGTAGCAATAGGATGGGTTTTAAATCAGCTTATCTCTGATCAGCTGAAACATTTTGTCCCATTTTTATTGACATGTCTCCAAGGGATGGTTCTAAACCAGCAATGTCCATTGTGTTTTCATTGATTTTCGTGAATAAACGCAAAGCTACAAAAATAAAAATATTTAAAATCTGGAACATATTTCCCACCCGATTACGACAATTTAAAACTTGGTCACAACTTGACCCTAAATTATTTGACAACGTCCCCTTAAGCCTTTTAAGGGTCACTTAGCATTTCCATTACAAATCTCAGCTTTCAGAGGTTTAACGCTTGGCAGTTTAAAGTTGCAGGAGTCTGGGACCTATACAAGTTGCCAGACCAGATGTTTTTTATTTACTTGTGTGGAGTTCCCACCCTCTCCCCACTCCAGACCCTCTTTTCTTTTCTGTTTCACTAGAAGTGTTTCCAAAATTTCCAAAACACATGAAACCAAAATCTTTTGGGTTTTTTTTCTGTACCAGAGCTATAAATACTGTCATTTGAAAATATTTTATGTAAGGAGATGCCTCCCAACCCATAATGGAAATAAGCTTTCATATGTATTATGACAAAGATAATAAACAAAGATAAATTTGAAGGAAGACCAATGAGAAATAGCAATCAGGAGATGCTAAACCAAATTGAAGCAATTTTATTGAACGAACAAGTTACTCAGCACATGTACAAAGACAAATACACTTACCACATACTGGGTACGTGATGTAAGACCTGCAAGTTTGTGGAAGGAGGTTTGAATCTTAGAAGGAAGGTGCTGAAGACTCTTTATCAAGTTCAAATTAAATAATATTTTTAGTGTTACATTTTCTGCTGAAAAAAATATTCCTGTTAAAGACGCTACTTGCTTTTTAAGAATCTGAATGACTACATAGGTGACAGTGTTATAAACCCTTTCAAATAACTGACAAGTGTCTAAGTCTGTTTAAAAAGATTAAGAGTGGCTCCCTTGTTCTAAAATTATACAAAAGTGGCATTTCACTTTTCATGCAATTTGAAAGCCATTCATTTCAGTGGCAGGTAGCCAAAACACAAAAGCCAGAGAATGGCAGCAGAGATGTCATACAGGCTTATACACAAGTTTTCCAAAGACTTATACTACTTGTAACCTCAAAAGTAGAGTCTCAACTGGTATTAACAAGAGACTCACAGCAAAGATCTGTGCTAGGTGCATGTATGTGGACTGGATGATAGCTCACAATGAATCACCTGCTGATTGCCATCCCTTGACTGAACTCCTGAGTCTGGATGGCAATGTGAAGGGGTTGCTTGTGACAGTACAAAATTTGCATCATCTCAAGTATCTGTGGTCAAGTCTCAGAGGATATTCTGATTTACCATATGTGAGTTATAGTTTATGAAATCTTTTTGCAGTTTATTTACTTCCAATGCATCCATTAGAATGACACAAAACCTTATCAAGATACATGCAAGTATTGAGGACTTCCAGGGAAGGTGGTGGAGTAGGAAGCTCCAGGACTCAATACTCTATAGCTAATAAACAGGCAGAAACTGTCTAGAACAAATGTTCTGGGGCTCTGGAAGCCAGAACACTGTAGTGTATCCAGGGAAGAGTGGGAGGAAGAGGCTGATACACTACTGAAAAGAACTGTGAGTAGCTCTATCAGCTTGGTGGGACACCCAGGGATTCGGTCCCAGGCTAGCTACTGCTATTAGAAAGGGACATAAAAATCATTTTCCCAAGAACAGGGCTGGGGCATGGCTGAGCAGCAATCATGGCTTTCAATTAGTGAACACAAGTCACTGGGTGCCAGCTCTGAGCTGCTCTTTCAACTGCCCCAGAAAAAGGTGTCGTGGCCATTGTTTCAACCCTGCCCCCAACAGGCAGGAAGCGGTGGAGGTTTGAAAACACAGTATCTCCTCACAGCTGCAGAGAATAGTTTACTGAAGGGTGTCATATGCTGGGCAAGCCAGGAGAGTGCAACTTCGGTGTCCCAGTTTGAAAAGGTTTCTGTACCCTAGAAAAGGCATGTTTTAATCTTAATCCCATTTTGTAAAGGCAGCCATTTCTTCTAATTCTTATTCAGCACTATATGTTTGAAACCTTAATTAGATCATCTCCCTGGTGATGTGACTCAATCAAGAGTGGTTATTATTTGGATTAGGCAGAGACATGTCTCCACCCATTCAGGTGGGTCTTGATTAGTTCACTGGAATCCTATAAAAGAGGAAACATTAGGGAGAAAGCAAGAGATTCTGAGAGAGCAGAACGACATAGTCACCAGAAGCAGAAAATACACCAGCCAGAGACCTTTGGAGATGAAGAAGGAAAATGTCTCACAGGGAGCTTCATGAAACAGGAAGCCAGGAGAGAAAGCTAGCAGATGATGCCATGTTCATCACGTGCCATTCCAGATAAGAGAGAAGCCCTGACTGTGTTTGCCATGTGCCTTTTCACTTGAGAGAGAAACCCTGAATGTCATCAGCCTTCTTGAACCAAGGTGTCTTTTCTAGGATGCCTTAGATTTGGCATTTTTATAGATTTGTTTTAACTGGGACATTTTCTCAGCCTTAGAACTGTAAACAAGCAGCTTATTAAATTCCCCTTTTTAAAAGCCATTCCATTTCTGGTATATTGCATTCTGGCAGCTAGCAAACTAGAACATTGGGGAATACCCAAAAAGGCTTTTGACATCTTTCTTGACCCTCCCCCATGGCACTTTGGTCTATCCCCCCTTCAGGGGTCCTCGGATGTGTTCTGTCTACAATATACTGACTTAGGAATGTCCTCTATAAGGTGACTCTACACCAAGAATTTGCCCTTCAGGCAAAAGCAGCTAGAGACAAAAAAAGGAGTATTAAAAAAAAAAAACTATACAGGAAAATCAAAACAAACAGAAAAGATGATGATTCCCAGAGAAGGAACTGAGGAAAGGAAGCTTTCTCCTGGGAGTGAAACAATTGCACAAATAGTATAATCTTAAAAAATTGTTCTGCATATCTTGAGCAAGAATCTGATGAAGAAGAGCTGAAAACATCTCATCAGTTAAACACAAGCTAATTTAAAGGAATAAAATAATTTGAACCAAGTATCAAAGGACAACTTTAACACAAAGCCTATCAAAAATTAAATCTTAGGCAAGAGAGAAACTGGCCTTTAGAAAATTCATTAAAATAGTCAGATGCCTAGATATCAGCAAAAAAATACAAGGCATATTAAGAAACAACATGATATGGCCTCAGTCAAAGGAAGAAATTAAAACTTCAGAGGAGACACAGAATTTGATGTGTCAAAGATGTTCAAACAAAATCAAGTCAAGGAAATAAAGGTAAATATGGTTAAAGAGAAAAGGCTATTAGAAGACTGTGTGAGCTAAAGAAGAATTTGAAAGTATTACAAAAAACAAATTATTGGAATGAAAGACACAATAGAAGATATTAAAAATACACTGGAGGCATACAACAACAGATTTGAACAGGCAGAAGAAAAAAATCAGCAAACTAGAAGACAGAACAATTGAAATCCTACAGACAAAAGAACATGGAGAGAAAAGAATGGGAAAAAATGAGCAGGGTCTCAGGGAATTGAATGACAGCACCGAGCGTGCAAACATATGCATCATGGGTGTCCCAGAAGGAGAAGAGAAGGGAAAGGGGGCAGAAAGAATATTTGAGGAAATAATGGTCAAAATTTTCCAAACTCTTATGAAAGACGTAAATATACATATCCAAGAAGCACAGCATACGCCAAACAGAATACATCCTAATAGACCTATTCTGAGACACATAGTAATCAGAGAATGTCAAATACCAAAGGTAAAGACAAAATCCTGAAAGTGGCAAAAAGGATTTGTCACAAACAAGGGAACTGCATTAAGAGTACATGCTGATTTCTCATCAGAAACTATGGAGATGAGAAGGCAGCGGTATGGTATAATTAAGTTACTGAAAGAGAAAAACTGCCAGCCAAGAATTCTTTATCTGGCAAAACTGTCCATCAAAAAAATGACGAAGAGTTTAAAATATTCATAGAAAAATAGAAATTGAGAAAGTTCATCCTCAAGAAATCTGCCCTACAAGAAATATCAAAAGGAGTTCTGCTGGCTGAAAGGAAAAGACAGGAGAGAGAGGCTTGGAGTGGAGTGTAAAAATGAATATTACTAATAATGGTAACTAAAAGGGTAAAAACAGAGAGATAAAAAAATATATGTCTGACATATAAAAACCAAAGGAGAAAAAAAAGGAAAAATGGTTGAAGTAAGTATTGCCTTTACAGTAATAACATTGAATAATAATGGGTTAACCTAATCGGTCAAGATACTGATTGGCAGAATGGATAAGAAAAGTATGGCCCAACTATATGTTCTAATAGAGCCTCACCTTAGACACAAGGATACAAATAGGTTGAAAGTGAAAAGTTGGAAAGAGATATTCCATACAAACAGTAACGATAAAAGAAGAGGGACAATTACAATAATATCAGACAAAATAGATTTTAGTGCAATACTGTTATAAGAGAAAAAGTACACTATAAATTAATAAAAGGGACTATCTTGCAAGAAGAAATAACAATCAGAAATATTTATGCACCTAACCAGGGTGTCCCAAAATACACAAGGCAAACACTGGCAAAAATGAAAGAAGTGGGAGAAGGCCACACAGGAAGAAGCCAGAAGTCAACAGAAACTGAAGAGCTGAGGGAAGGAGAGGACATTACCATGCAACTGGAAGCAAAGATACAATGCAAGGAATCCCAAGGATTGTTGGCGGCCAGCACTGGAATGCTACAGACTCTGGAATGCTAAAGGCACTGGGAGAAAGCAAGCCCTGCCAAAATCCTGTTTTTGGACTTTTGGCCTCGAAATGAAACATACCCTGGCAAATAAAGTGGGCCCTCAAGAGAGGAAATGCTGCCAGCTGAAAACACTGCATATAATCAAGACCACAAGAAAGATATCCTCAGTTATAAAATGTCAAATAAAAAAAGAGAACATGATCATTGTTTCTTAGGAAAGTGAACAATTCTCATAGAAGATGAAAGAACCTGCCATAGCTTACAAAAGGGAAAGTGAACATTATAGTAAGAACCACTCATTTTTTGAAATTATCCTTTGTTTTACTTAAGTCAGCCATCTTATCCTATCAAGCAAACTCACTGAAAAAAGTAAAAGGAAACATTTTGCTCCTAGTGAGAGTTCAAAATTCCCTTTGTATCAATAAACATGTAGAATGAATTTAACTTATGAAACAACAAGAAAAAAATTAAGGGAGCAATAGAAATCTCTACAATAATAGTTGGAGATTTCAATATGCCATTCTCATTGATACGTAGAACATCTAGACAGAAAATAAATGAGGAAACAGAGAAAATGAATAATATGATAAATGAACTGGACTTAAAAGACATATACAGAACAATGCACCCCAAACAGCAGGAGATATAGCCTCCTCAAGAGCTTGTGGATCATTCTACAAGATAGATCACCTATTGGGTCACAAAACAAGTCTCCATAAATTTTTAAAAGATTGAAATTATACAAAGCACTTTCTCTTAACAAAATGGAATGAAACTAGAAATCCATAACAAGAACGATAGTGGAAAATTCACAAATACATTCAAATAAAACAACATACTCTTAAACAGTCAGTGGGTCAAAGAAGAAATTGCAAGAAAAGTTAGTAAATGTCTCGAGATGAATGAAAACAAGAACACAACATATCAAAACTTATGGGAGGCAGAACGAGCCACCGTGGCTCAGCAGGCAGAGTGCTCGCCCATCATGCCAGAGACCCGGGTTCGTTTCCTGGTGCCTGTCCATGCAAAAAAAAAAAAAAAAAAAAACTTATGAGATGCAGTGAAAGCAGTGAAGAGGGAAATTTATGGCCCTAAATGCTTACATGTAAAAGGAAGAAAGAGCTAAAATCAAAGACCTAACTGCATGCCTGGAGGAATGAGAAAAAGAATAACAAACTAATCTCTAAGCAAGGAGAAGGAAAGAAATAAACATTACAGTAGATATAATCGAAATTGAGAATTTTAAAAAAACGATAAAAATAATTAACAAAACCAAAAGTTAGTTCTTTGAGAAGATCAATGAAATTTACAAACCCTTAACTAGGCTGACAAAGAAAATAAGAGAGAAGCAAATAAATAAAATTAAAAATGACAGGGGTCATTACAACTGATCCCAGATAAATAAGGATCATAAGAGGATACTATGAACAACTGTATTCAAACAAATTAGACAACTTAAATGAAATGCACAAATTCCTAGAAACACACAAAAAATGTACTCTGACTCGAGAAGAGATAGACGATCTCAACAGACCAATTACAAGCAAAGAGATTGAATCAGTCATCAAAAACACCCAAACAAAGGAAAGTCAAGGACCAGATGACATCACAGGTGAATTCTACCAATCATTCCTAGGAGAATTAATACCAATCCTGCTCAAAGTCTTCAAAAAAATTGAAGAGGCTGGGACCCTCCTTAATTCATTCTATGAGGCCATCATCCTAATACCAAAGCCAGATAAAGATACAACAAGAAAAGAAAATTACAGAACAATTTTTCTAATGATTATAGATTTAAAAATCTTCAAAAACTGCCTGCAAAGCAAATCCAACAGCACATTAAAATAATGACACACCATTATCAAGTGGGTTTTAGTCCAAGTGTGCAAGGGTGGCTCGACACAAGAAAATCATTTAATGTAATATACCACGTTAACAAATTGATGGGAGAAAACCGCATGATCATCTCAGTTGATGCAGAAATGGCATTTGACAAAACCCACCATCCTTTCTTGATAAAAACACTTAGAAAAATAGAATAGAAAGAAACTTCCCCCACATGATAATAAACATATATGAAATACCCACAGGTAACATTGTAGTGAATGGTGAAAGACTGAAAGCTTTCTCTCTAAGATCTGGAAGAAGACAAGGATGGCACTGTCACCACTGTCAATTCAATATTGTGCTAGAAGTTCTAGCTAGAGCACTAGAGCAAGTAAAAGAAATAAAGGTATCTAAATTGGAAAGGAAGAAGTAAAACTTTTACTATTTGCAGATGACATGGTCCTATAAATAGGAAGTCCTGAAAAATCTACAACAAAACTACCGGAGCTAATAAATAAATTCAGCAAAATGGTGGAATAAAAGATAAATATGCAATAATTAATAGTGTTTCTATACAGTGGTGAATGTGTTTGAAAGTGGAAATGGAAGTGGTGATGGTAACACATTATTGTTGGTGTGATTAGAAGCCTTGAACTACATAGGTGAATGTGGTTAAAAGAGGGACTGTAAGATGTATATATTACTAGAATAAAAATTAAAAGATAAAACAGAAGACTGAACAGCACAGTGAACCCTATTATAGATGACGGATTATAGTTAATCATACGAGTATAAGAATGTTCTTTCATGGGTTATAACAATTGTATGATACTAATACAAGATGGTAATAGTAGAGTGGTATATGGGAAAAACACACTTAATGTAAGTAACAGATGATAGAAGTATTTTAATACTCTTTCATCAATATTAACAAAGGCAATTTCCATTAAAAATAGTATAATTATCAAAGGGAGAGAAGTTTATTTGCTGCAGTTTGTGTTTTCGGAAGCACATTCTCAGGTTTGGCTTGTATGGTCAGTTTACTTGCATGCCAGAATTGCACGGAATCTTGAGTGGGGCATGGGATCTTGTTGGTCTGTATGGGTTGGTGTGGTGCCCTGGTATATCCCATAGTAATTTGGGCAAAGAATAAAGGAGTTTTTGTGGGGTCTTCTTGGGGGACTGGGGAGAAAGGAGGGAGTATTGAATCTCCTCATCTGGGGAATTCTTGGTGTTCTTGTGGGCATTGGGGACAGCCAGTTCAGTGGGCTGGGCCCTTGATCTTGGGGCTTGCCTCTATGGCATTTGTTCCTGCAGAGGAGAAGCTAAGCCTCCTGATGGTTATACCTGGAGGTCCTCCTGGAGAGCCTCTTTTGGTTCTAGGATGTGGCCTTTCTCTCTGGGCCAGCTTGGTGGGTGAACTCACCCCACACACACACACACACGTGTATGACATGACTCCCAGAGGTGGAGATCTCCCTGGAAACATGGGACCTGACTCCTGGGGATGAGTCTGGACCCAAGCATCATTGGAATGAGAAGTTCTTCTTGGCTGGGGTGGGGTGGGGGGAGAGACATAGAGAAAAAGCAGAGTCTCAGTGGCTGAGAGACTTCGAGCAGGGTTATCCTAGAGGTAGTGCTTCTGCAATGTGTGGATGGAAGCTCCTTTTTAGTTTGTGGTGTATTGGAATGGTTAGGGAGATGGTGCCTGGAACTGTTAAGCTGTATTCCAGTGGTCTTGGTTCTTGAGTATGACTATGTAGCTGTATGACTTTTGCAGAGTGACTGTGTGATTGTGGGAACCTTTTGTCTGTTGCTCCTTTTGTCCAGGGTATGGACAGATGAATAAAAAAGAAAACTGGGGATGGGAAATGAATAAATAATGGGGGGAGATGGGGGTTAAGAGTTGGGTAGATTGAAGTGCTTGTGTTAGTGGGGGTAGGAAGGATAGGGCATATTTTTTTTTCTTTTTGTTTCTTTTTCTGGAGTGATGCAAATATTCTAGAGATGTGAGGAATGCACAGCCGTGTGGTGATATTGTGAGCTATTGATTGTATGATTTGGTGGACTGTGCATATGCGGATATTTCTCAATTAAAAGTATTTTTTAATAGTACAATTATTTTTTTAAATGCTGTTATTAATACTAACAAATGTTCCACATCAATGCAATATATTGGTAGTAGAATAGTGTGCAGAAATCATGTATTTTAAGCATGATTGTTTTGTAAATGTACAACTGGGAAATTGGTATTTTTTTAAAGCCCCATCATTGAATCTTATGCACTTGTCTAGTTGATAGCCATTCATTCTACTCATCAAGAGACTTTCAATGAAGAAAAGGAGAAAGACATGTAAGTGAGTACATAGAGTTAAAACCATAGCAAAAGAAATAAAGAGAAAATAATATTATATCTGACTGGTTGATTCAGAAGGATTCACAGATGAGATGACACAAACTTACTCTTTTAGAATAGGAAGAGAAGGAGCTAGTCAGGTCAATGAGTAGGAAGCAGGGAGTGGGATAGAATACAATACAAATATTTTTAAAATATTCAGAGATGGCACTGTTGGACTATAAATTGAGTGTTGGGGTATGTAAGGATTGCTGGAAGTAATGATAGCTAGCATGCAATGAGTGGTTACTACATATTGGTCAATATTCTACATTTTTTAATGTATTAACTCAATCATTATGAGAATCCTATGGCTAAGGATCATTATTAGGCTCACTGTACTTATCAGAATTTACACCCACAATGCCTCTGCAAGACCTATGCATTTAAGCACTATCAAAACCGCCCGAAATGGTGAGACCAGCCAAGAGTCTCACTTGGCATAATGAATAGTCCACATTGGGTCCTTTTATTCTATAGTGTTAGGGAGTCTTTGAAGATTTTTGAGCAGGTGAAAGCCACTGTTGGATTTGTTTGTTAAAGAAATGAGGGTAGATTGCTAAGGAGAAAATTTGGAAGGAGAAGGACCATAGTTTAGGAGAGAGTCTCTGATGACAGGGCCTCTGAAAACAGCAGAGATCTGAGAAGATGCAGAGGCTCAGGCACCACATCACACCCACAAGTGGGAATTCCTGGAATAATGAAAGCTATAATGATAGAGACAACAAAAATGTTACCGAAAGAATAATGGATTTGAAGAGAAATTTGGAAAAAAGATTTGACATGTTACAAATGTTGAATGGCTATGGAAAGACATTGGAGAGGGAAAAACCTACGCTGGTTCCTACATTTGTACCTACAGCCTCATTAGAGAGCATTGTCTTAAAAAACTAAGAGAACACAAGCGGAAGAAAAAGATAGATGTGATGCATTTTAGATGGATCTTGGATGGCAGTGTGGACCTGTCTAAACTGCTGTGATTCCCAAGATAGGTATTGGGCAAGTTACATTTGGCGGTAGGTAGTCACAGTGAACAGGTGGCAGTTGAACCCCTGTGAAAAAATGAAAGTGTCTCAGAATAAAACATGTGAAGTAATAAAAGAAAGTCAGGCAGGAACCCCTGGAAAGTGTAGCATCTAATGACTGGATAGCAAAAGAGGAACCTAAGAAAGAGCCAGAGAAGGTGTAAGAGAGAAAAAAATGGAAAGTAACAGCACCAAAGAACAATGACATGAGAATTGGGGAAGTGAGATAAAATGATGCTAAAGAGCCTGGACTGTGGAGTCTGACACACCTGGATTCAAAATTATTGGGTAATTGCTATCAGTCAGGCACTGTATGATACATTAGGAAACTACAATTAGCATTCTCATTTCACTTAAAGGGGAAAAAATCTTAGAGAAATTAAGGAATTTGCTCAAAGTCTCTAAACCAATTAAGGGTGAAGCTAAGATTCCACTTCTTTGTCCAGGGCCTAAGCTCCTAATCAAATGCTAAACTGTCTCTGTAAATCCATACTACAAATACAAGGAAATATATATGTTGTTGGACATTGCATTACCTTGCACCTAACACAGTACCAGAAACAGAGTAGGTTCTCAATAAACATGCACTGAATGAAAAATAACAAGAATTGATATCTAACTGTGTGCATGTTCTCTCATAACATCTCCCCCTCCCAAAAAGCTTTCCCTCAACCTTATTTGAAACCAACACATGGCTAAGCCCACATTCACATCATAAGGCCTTCTCTGTTAACCCCATTCAAAAACAGACCATCTATCCTGAACTCACACAACTTTTGGCTGTGCCACTTACCTAGAATTTACTGTCTTTGCCTTGTATAATTAAATCCCTATTTGGGTTCTTATATTTGGCTTCACAGGTGAACTGCAAGCTTTTCAAGGGCAGACTTATATTCTCAATTTCTCACATCAACTAGCCCATGTTATCAGATAGTTCTTAGTAACTGCTTGCTGATTGATTTAACTAATTCAATTTAGGTATTAAAGGGCACTTAACTCATGGCTGTATCACAAATAATATGATTCTCCCTTCATCTTTTTCAGAAAGATCCCACAAGATGAAAAAAAATTATTTTCAGAAAAGCAACTGTATAGGAAAAAAATACATACTAGATACTCACTGCTACTCTCTCTGTAATGCTCTTTGCTACTTACCATTATAGCAGATGGGCTTTTCCTATGTGGTAATAGGTCCAAATTTCCAAACCTTTTATGTCGTAGGTATTTCAAGTTATATCAGGTTGAAACTTGGCAATTTTCAGGGTTTCAAATATTTCCACAAATGCACATATACATATCAAAAGCTCATTATAAACTTGTTTGGATTTATTGCACAAAAAGCAAATTATTCATTACTTCGGGTGCCTAGAATAAGATATAAAACAAAAGGGTATAATCATCCTTAAAGGCAATGTGACATCCTCTAGCACTTGGAAAAGGAAGTATTGCAGCACCAGAAAGTGTACTGCAGAAGACAGAACACAGTATCCTGCATGGGAATGTGATGTGATTAAAAGCAGGTTCCCCCTGGGTGCCCCAGCTCTGCATTCTCTTACATCCATAGCAGCTTCTGAATTCCCACAGGTGCTCTGCTGGCAACAAGGGTCTCTTTTTATCTGCCATTACCCAATGAATGGTGACCTCCTCCTTCCTGGCCTGACCTTGCCTCTGTCTTTGTAACTCCTAGATTAGACAGTTGCTCTGCATTTATAAAGGTAACATTATCCACTGCCTGAGATGCTCATCTTGTGTAAAATACAGAAAAATGTTTCTTTACTACCACATGGCATACTTTTTCCTACTGGTATGTTCTTTTTCTTTTGGTTAGATATGAACATTGTTTGCTTTAGGAATCCTAACCAAATGCCTACCAATTGACATGAGATTATTGCATTGAATAATGATTGTCCAGTGGGTAGAAATAAAAGGACCTGAGATAGCACTGCAAGACAATTAAATATTTCTCCTGATCCCACCCCTAATATTTATACAATTGCTCTCCTCAGTTAAATTTAAAATTAAGGGAAATTGTGTCATCTATGTCAAGGATGTTAAAATAAAATTAAGCATGGGGTGGGCCATGGTGGCTCAGTGGCATGAGAGGAGACATGCTGGAGACCTTTTTTTTCCAGTGCCTGCCCATGTGAAAAAAAAATTAAGCCTGCCAAGTTCAACCTAAAATTTCACAGAACCTTAGGTTATGCCTTATAAAACATGAACTCTTTTCGTGGAAAAAATTAAGGGGGGAGATGTTACGGGTTGGATAATAACTTCCACGAAGACACCTTCATGTCCTAATTCCTGGTCCTGTGGATATGAACTCATTTTAAAGTAGAATCTCTGAAAAAGTTATTAGTTAAGGTGAAGCCAAATTGAATCAGAGTGGTCCTTAATCCAATATGACTGGAGTTTGTATAAACAGAGGAGATTTGAACACTGAGAGTAGGAGACAGACAAGAAGACAAAGACAGCCATGTGACGGAGGCAGATTGTTGGCAAGGCACCATGAGAACTCCACAGATTTCCGGAAAAAAAAAACCATTATCCTCCTAGCACCTTGATTTTGGGCTTTAGTTTCCAAAACCCTGAGACATAAATTCCTGTGAGCCAACTAGTCTTGTTACGGGGACACAGGCAAACTCAACCAGGAGGGGTTCTCAAGTCACATCAAAACAGGGTGTGATACAATGAAAAGAATACTGGCTTATGCCCAGTCATATATTCAGTTTCTGTCTCCCCTTCTTACTCTCTGACCTTGGACACCTGACTGAGCCTGAGACTAATTTGAGGATGATGGAATGGAAGATTCCAAAGATTAGAAAGCAGGAAAGCATGAGGAGAGAGAAGTGAGAAGGTCACATCTTACTCTTTGTGAAGAAAACCATGGTTATTTTCTCCTGTTATTGAATGATGTATAGGAAAGTCTCCTCTGACAGAAGCCTTCTAAACATCTGCCCAGTGGGATGCTTCTGGCTGTCTTCAGAGGAGCATTAAGGTTTCCTTTTGAAGCCCATTAAAAAGTCACAGCTTTTCTTTCATCTAAGGTACAAGGTACTTAAAGCTCATCTGTCCAAAGGATGGCTAAATAATGGCTACCCACATCTAAAGACTTTATGAGAAAGAAGTGTAAACATAGCAAGATGTGTTTTCCCAGGTTGCCCGCTTGTTCATTCTGAAGCAAAATCCCTGAAAGACAAGCACTGTGAGTCTTTTGGCTTTATTCATACTTTGCCTTACCCTTTGTCTCATGCTTTATGTTCATAGACTGTGAAAGACTAGTGCTCTGTGATTGTGCTCCCAGGCTCCCTTTCTCTTCAGTTTTTAGGTTATAAGCTCATATGCCTGAAAGCATACTTGCCTCTCCCACCCCCATGAGTTTTAAGGGCAGCCTCTCTTGCATCCAGTTGATTACTCAGCTAACCCTACATCTACTAAAGTCATTTAACTTCATCATTTTGCTAGCTGATTCAGTCATAGTTTCCAGCACATTGGTTAGAATATGATTTAATTTTGTTTTTACCACTGTATTTTATGTTAAATAGCATGACATTTTGAAAAAAATACTGAACTCAGTATAAAAATATGTAGCATAATTTTGAAAATCCACCTTTTTAATTCACATGGCTGATTTTTTATCTTTATAAAAATGATATGAGATAAATTATATTAATGCCATTCAACAGATGAAATAAATGAAGCTTGGTGAGGGTAGAGGATGGGTAAAGGTGATATGGCACCTAATTAGTAATTTGCCCAAGGTCTTACAGCCCTAAGAAAACCTTTATACAAGGTTTATACAACATTTTCACTAAACTATTGTGCCTCTGAAATATTTCAACTTTAATTCATTGATTTACAAAATGAAGATATTAACTTCTACATATCTCAAAATGATTTTTATGAAAAATAAGTGAAAATGCTTGATAAACATTAAAATATTACAGGAATATGAGATAATAAAGTAAAATTAGCAAATACTGAGTAACAATCACTTTCCTATAAGTCATTATAGACATGAAACCAAAGGTACTTATTAATATTAACCTGTTTACATAGAAGAATCAAGCTCCTAACTGTGGAAATTAGACCTCTAATTCCCTTGTCTTCCTAATTTATTTTAAATTACAAAAACTAATTTATGGAAACAGGGTAAGTTCTACACTTTTTAAACTGTGTGACAGAGGGTGAATTTCCAAGGCAATGTGGGAAAAGACAGATTTATCATAAGCAGATATGAGAATATTTTTCCCATATCATGTGAATAAGGTGCAGTGAGGGAAAGCAATGACCTCGGCCTCTCTTGAAATGAATGTGCCTTGATGACTAAGTAGAAGGCGCTATAGCATGCCCTGTGTGCTCTGGGTAAAGAACAAGCATTGAATCTAGATTTTGTGGAAGCTGATAGTGCCCTAGATTTTTATTGTATCAAATTCAGTCTGAGTCCTGGAATAATTATGATTCAAAAACAGATATATATGCATGGGAAACTCTGATTTTTGTGTTAATGTCTTCAAAGAGACAGCATATATGACATTTTCTTTCTAATGTAGATTTTGTTGACAGTTTGATTAATTTCCAATAGTACAATTAAAAATCAGTCTGAATAAAACAGCTTTGTTTTCATCCTGCATTTCTGAGATTCCATAATTCTTCTCACTTTGGAAGTATGAAAATATTTACATTAAGCACCTAGTGTTGTCCTGGCCCAGATGCAATGGTGAGAGAAACAAACATGTTTAGATTAAGGAAAGCTAAATATTAATCAAACAATTATGCACATGTATAAATAGAAATTTTAATAAATGCAATAAAGGAGAATTACCAGGAGATAGGAGAGAGATCTACTTAGAGAGATCAAGGAGGGTTCCCCGAAGAAGTGATGTTTGTGCTGAGATATGAACATGGGCTGGAGTAAATTAAGAGAAGAGAATGGAAGGGCAGGAAGAGAGAAAAGAATCTAGGGGAAGGAAAACAGCATATTTAAAGCCCTGATATGAAAGGGTCTTAGTGGTTCTACCAAAGAGATGGAAAACACATCTATGTAGCTGAGGGAATAGGGGTATGGAGGAATGACACGTACAAATGGAAGTCAGATCATACTTAGGTGCAGGCACTCCCTTGGCTAAGTACAATAAATATGTAAGTATGCTGGTTCGAAAGGATTTATGTACCCTAGAAAAGCCATGTTTTAATCCTAGTCAATCTTGTGCGAACAATGGTTTCTTCTAATCCTTATTCAGCACTATAGGTTGGAAACTTGATGAGGTTATCTCCATGGAGATGTGACTCAATCAATTGTGGGTATTAAAGTTGATTAGATGGAGATGTATCTCCAGCCATTCTACGTGGCTATACTAATCAAGACAATTACTATACTGGAATCCTTTAAAAAATAAAGCAATTTGGAGGAAGAGAGATTCTGAGAGAACAGAGAATGGCAAGAATGACATAGCCACGACAAGCAGAGTCCACCAGCCAGTGACTTTTGGAGCTGAAGGAGGAAAACACATCCCAGGGAGCTTCATGAAGCAGGAAGCCAAGAGAGAAATCAGGTAGACTGTCACCATGTTCGCCAAGTGCGTGTTCGCCAAGTGCCAGTTGAGAGAGAAACCCTGCACTTCATCGGCCTTCTGGAACCAAGGTACCTCTCCCTGGATGACTTACATTGGACATTTCCTAGACTTGTTTCAATTGGGACACTTTCTCAGCCTCAGAACTGTAAACCTTGCAACTTATTAAATTCCCCTTTTTAAAAGCTGTTCTGTTCCTGGTATAATGCATTCCGGCAGCTAGCAAACTAGACCAACAGGCTTTCAAAATGACTGTGTTATTTCATTTCTGATGTATTTGAGCATCAGCTATTATGAGAATTTGTGCTGAAGGGTAAGCTATAGAGCCAATAGTGAGCAAGACAGAAATGGCTCTTAACCACATACAGCTCAAAATCTATGGTTCCTCTCCATCTCTGCTTTCCTGTGTTCTTCAAAGGAGAAGGTAACTCTGTGAATTGATTTAAATCTTAAATTTCAGTGAAGCCATGTAAATGTAACATTTCATTTATTTTTTCATTCATTCATTTATTTTGTGTTCTCCATTCTAAGAAAAATGATGACTCTAGAAACTAAATAAGTTTCTGGTTACCCTTTCAAATAGAGGCTTCACAAACCATTTCTACTTACAGATTATCTACTATGTGGGCCAATTTATAACCAAATTCCTACTTAAATATATTTAACAAGTCAAGGTGCATGTATATGGGAGAAAGGGTAAGTTAGGAAACGATCTTTTAGACTAAATGTCCTGATCGGTTCTAAGCATCTATCGGTCCTTTTTCAATTAGATTGCAGTCATCTACAGAGATCTGAGTTCAAGTCCCCATTAAGTGTTAGAGCAACTCCCCAAGGTATTCACAGATGATTTCTGTTGTGTGGATAGTTAGAACAATTCATTCAAAGTGTGGCGCTCATCAAATCTTGGTCACTGGGAAGTGCTGATTGCTTTTTTTGGTTATGTTGCTTTAGACTGTATTCCTAATATTTTCCCCAGTCTTTTGTCACTGATCATACAGGGAGAAAGTGAAAGAGAGTGTGAGTTTATCCACAGCACCAGGTAGTGATTGAGAGGAGGGGGCAAGACTAGCTTAATTTGAAATCTGCACCTTAATTACATGTAAGTAATGTCAAATTGGAGCACAATACATAGCGTTAAATTGAATGCATTTACTTAGTTAGCATGACTACTGTTAACATGACTACAATATAACTAAGTGAGCTGGTTTGAAACCATTATGTATCCCAGAGAAGCCATGTTCTTTTTATCCAATCTTGTGGGGGCAGACCTATTGTTTGGGTGGGACCTTTGATCAAGAGATGTGACTCCACCTATTCAAGGTGGGTTTCAATTTGCTAAATTCAAAGCAAATTTAAATTTCTTAAAGGTTTCCATTTTTAAGAGAGACATTTTGGAGAAAGCACAGATGCTTTGAGAGCTAACACAAACAGCAGATACTTGGAGACAGAATGCCAGGGAGATGCTGAGGAAGGACCTACAGGAGCCAAGAGAGCCATCCTCAGACCAATCCAGGAGAGAAGGACCAACAGACATCACCATGTGCCTTCCCCTGTAACACAGAAACCCCAGAGGTGAACAGTCTTTTTTGAATGAAGATATACTTTTGTCGATGCCTTAATTTGGACATTTACACTGTTTTAGAATTGTAACTTTTAACCTAATAAATCCCCTTTGTAAAAGCCAATCCATTTCTGGTATATTGCTTTCAGGCAGCTTTAGCAAATGCAAATGCTAAGCTTCTATTTTCAGCCATGATCTTGTCCCTGAGCTCCAGCTTTGTAAATCTAACTGTGTACTTGTCATTTCCATTTAAAGATCTAGGGTGGCTGCCATGGCTCAGCAAGCAGAGCTCCAACCTGCCGTGCTGGAGGTCTAGAGTTCGATCCCTGGTGCCTCCTGCCCATATGCAAATTTAAAAAAAAAAAAAACTTAAAAAAAAAAAAAGATCTAACAGGCATCTCAAACTTAATGTGTTCCAAAGCAGAACTTTTCATTTACCACATAAGCCCACTTACCCCCCCAACCAGTTTCTGTCCTAGTCTTCCACTCAGTGAGAGAAACCACCATTCAGTTTTTCAAGCCAAACTCTAAATAAGTTATCCTGGATTCCTCTCTTTCCCTCACCCTTCTCACATCCAGATCCATCAGCAAGTCCTTTTTGCTCCACCTCTAAAATTTATCCATAACCCACTGTTATCCCTCACTTACTAAAGTAGACAATTCTCCACATAGCAGCCAGAGTGATCACTTTACAATCATAACTACCTTGTATCATCCTTAACTTCAATCTCTCCTTGTTACCTTTATTACTCTCCTTGTTGACTCTAATTATTTTTGATTTGAATAAAATGGGGACAGCCAACAAGACCTTCGAGACTCTATGTGATCTGCTCTGCCACCTTACTTCACACCATGCATCCCTTTTGTGCTATAAGCATCATTCTTGCAAGTTATTTTACAATTTCTTGAGTAAATCAAACAGGGTCTTTGAACCTGCTGTTTCTTCTATTTAGAACTCAATGCCTCCACACCTTGATTTCTTTTTTTATTTTCTGTCAATTTTTATTTTTAAAAAATTTTATTTTCTGTCTAATATTATTTCATCAAAGATAACTTTCTCAACCGCAAGTATGATGTAGTCTGTTTATCTGGATTGTTCTTACTACCATTCTGATAATGTGCTTTTTATTTCTGCCTATTCCAGGTAAAATATAAATTTTATGAGAACAGGAATCATGTCTATACATTGTTCTTGTCTATGTTTCCAGTAGCTCGGAAAACAATCTATAAATATTTATCAAACAGAAGGAAGGAAATGAAGAAAATACACAGTATGTCCAATAAAAAGTCGGTATCCCTTAATTTCTATATCCACTCTCCCAACTAGAAATAATGCAAGGAAAAAAGTGTTCTGCCCAAAGCATTACAAAAATGTTCTAATGAGCTATGGGGATACTTACCTAATATCTATTTGAAACAATTGAGTAGTAAAACTGTAGATAACAAAGAAGTACAAATGAAAAAAAAAACAGAAAAAAGAAAGTCTTAATTTTGCACTTTGGGCAATGGTAGTTGCATTCTCTTGTCTCCTTTTAGTTTTATTTAAAAAAAAAAAAAGACAATCATCCACTATGACAACTCAAATGCATGTTTATTCTGTTGGGTATCGTTCATTAGTTGGTACACTGGGTTACATTCTCACTGTGAGTATTATTCCCTCTGAGTGGAATTCCATTGATTTCAAAGTCTCTAAGCTGCCATTTTGGGGACTGCTGAGTGCAAATGTTATAATGCCATTTGGGATACTCTAATGTGCTTTCTAGAAAAGTAGTCTCTCAGTAATACTTAAATTTACCCTGATTGGGGTTTGGACTACGTTCTTGTGGAGAAAAGATGGCTCTGGCAGCTCTTATGCTTTATTTTCAGCACTTGAAATTTGACAAATCATATAAAAATTCTTTCCCAGAATCTTCATTGATTCTAAACAAAGTGGAACAAAACCTCGAGTGGATCCATTGGGTCTCTGAACCCAGTGTTATAAATCACTGTATTACAAAGGAAACTGGTACATTTGAAATAGTCTGTAAATGATTGTTTATTTTTATAATAAAAAATGATTTTTTTCAAAATAAATGAATATTAAATCTAACTTCTTAGTAAGAAAAATAGCCCTGACAATCTGATTTTCCACTTTAGACACCAGAGAAGGAAATAGAAACTTGTTTTATAAGTCTAAAAGGGATAAATACTTTCTTCTCTAATCATCTGCCCTCAAAGAAAACCTATTCAGAGACAACCAGCTGAAAGCCCCTACCTATCTTTAGAATTTTTTTTCCTGCCTCCTCTACACTAATTTCCTGCTCTGGTAAAGCGCATTTTTTGTTTTTTAGGAGACAAATTCCCTAAATTTGTGCTTGATCCTCCTGCTCTATCTCTAAGGATAACAAATTGATTCTTCAAGATTTAATAGACACTATCTCTGGATTAAGGCACCTGAAGAAGCTACATATAAAATTTGGGTGGGCCACGGTGGCTCAGCAGGTAAGAATGCTTGCCTGCCATGCCCGAGGACCCGGGTTCGATTCCCGGTGCCTGCCCATGTTAAAAAAAGAAGCTACATATTAGGTGGTATTGTTTCACCCTCTGAAGTTTTGTTTTCTCCAAGATACTTTGGTGTGATGGACTAGGCTTTCATTAAGAGTTGCTACAGTAAATAGCTATGGAACTCACACCTTAACAGCTAATGTGGGGACATTTCTGAGGCTATTTTTTCCCACTATGTCACTGTGTGTCCCTTTTCTCTAAAAAGTTTCACATGAGAATTTGTTTTTTCAAAAGTAGGAGGCTGGTAAATCCTGCTTCTCCCAAAGAATTATTTTCATCATGTTCAAGGTTAATCTTATAACTTTTGCAGCTAACTTTTTATTTTTTGACTGTTGGGAAGCCTTGAGTCAGAAACACAACCAACCTTTAGTCATTACATGATATTGCATTGCCCTTCTATTATTATACTCCCTTCTCCATAGGGAATGGAAAAATAGGAAAGTTCAAATTTATATGTACAAATTTAAAAACTGGAATACAATTTTCAAGAAATAGAAGACGTATCTTTCACTTTTTGCAGGGAATAGAACAGTGATCAGGTCAAACCCAAATTAGCTGTCTTCATAAAACTTACATTATTCATATTTTTCCATACTATTGTTTAACTGAAAGAAACAATGAAGGAGTGCCCATAATTTGGGGACTTAAATGATCGTATATTGCTAATATTTTATGGTTCTTTCTTATAATTTGTTTAGATGTAAGACCTTTCCATGTTATTAAAATCTCTTCTCAATTCTTGATATTCTCACAAGCAGTGGGGACAACCACAGCAATAGGCTAAGCCCTCAGTCTTGGGGTTTGTTCATATAAAACTTAACCCCACAAAGGATAGGCTTAGCCTATCCTTAAAATTAGGCCTGAATCACCTCCAGAGAACCTCTTTTGTTACTCAGATGTGGCCTCTCTCTCTCAGCCAACACAACAAGCAAACTCATTTCCCTCCCCTTCTCTACATGGGACATGACTCGCAGGGGTGTGGACCTTCCTGGCAACATGGGACAGAAATCCTAGAAGGAGCTAGGACTCAGCATCAAGGGGTTGAAAAAACCTTCTCAACCAAAAGGGGGAAGAGTGAAATGAGATAAAGTGTCAATGGCTGAGAGATTCCAAACAGAGTCGAGAGGTTATCCTGGAGGTTATTCTTATGCATTATATAGATATCACCTTTTTAGTTAAGGTGTAATGGAGAGGCTGGAGGGAAATTCCTGAAAATGTAGAGCTGTGTTCCAGTAGCCATGTTTCTTGAAAACGATTGTATAATGATATAGCTTTCGCAATGTGACTGTGTGACTGTGAAAACCTTGTGTCGGATACTCCTTTTATCTACCTTATCAACAGATGAGTAAAACATACGGATTAAAAATAAATAAATAATAAGGGGAACAAATGTTAAAATAAATTTAGTAGATTAAAATGCTAGTGATCAATGAAAGGGAGAGGTAAGGGGTATGGTATATATGAATTTTTTTCTGTTTTCTTTTTATTTCTTTTTCTGAATTGATGCAAATGTTCTAAGAAATGATCATGATGACGAATATGCAACTATGTGATGATATTGTGAGTGACTGATTACATACCAAGAATGGAATGATCATATGGTAAGAATGTGTGTGTGTGTATGTTGTTATGTTTAATTAATTAATTAATTAAAAAACACTTATGTAGACTAAAAAGGTAATAAGCAGTACATTAATAATCAAGTTCAAATAGAAAAAAAAATCTCTTCTCAAACGATCAAAAAATATTCCATTAGTAGACATACTATAATTTACTTAGCAAATCCCGACATCTTAAACATGTAAGTTGTTTCCTGCTTTTTAATAGTTGGTAATATTTCGGGAATATCGGTCTATAGAATCTTAATCTTCTACAACTTTTCCTGTCAGATTACTACAATCATATGTTTATTATCACAGTATTGTATTCATCATAAATGTATTCTTTCATTTAACAGCATTCATATACTGACATATATAGTTATATATTTAATATATGTATTTATATAATATTAGATATTTACTAAGCAAAATTAATATCATAAGTCATTTAAAGTATTTGGATGTAATTATTGACACAAAAATGTTATTATAATAGGAAGACTTAAAATTTGTAATGTGTAGTATTACTGACAGTCATAAAGATCCAGAGGAGAGAACTTTTACTTAATTTTGGAAAAAGAGGCTTTCTGTGATACTTCAATAATACCCTTGTTATAGTCAAGCATGCTAAAGGGTAACTTAGTCATTATTCAAATTAAGCTATTAATAAGTCAATCCTATGGTAATCCAGCTGAATAATTTTTTCTCTAGAGGATGCTATACATAAAAATTTTCCATAAAGCTGGACAATTTTCAAAAAAAAAAGTACTCATACAGAATTATCCTCCTTTTGAGGGCCTGCAGGAAGACCAAATTCATAGAATTCTCATCTGGAAAGTCACCAGAGGATTCAAAGCTATGTTAACCCTAGACCAAAAAAATTGGTTCATTTGGTGAAATACATGACAAAAATCATCCTGCATGCTGCTAACCAATAAATTCATTTTGTGACAGCAACATTTTAAAGGAGTTTTGTTTTACTTACTTTTCCCACTTCAAAGAGAAAACCCTCTTACTTGTTAAGAGATTCTTTGAAATATGCAGTAGAAGGAAACTGCATATTACTGAGGAAACTATAGCCCAATAAAGGAAGCCTATAAATATTTACACCATGATATAGCCCTTGGGCCCCTATGTAAATATTCCATTAGTACCTTCCTATCTCTAATAAGACGTAGAGAAACTCTTCAAGTAAACTGCATTGCAAATTTGATTAAGGGCATTTGATATTGTTGTGTAGGTATAGAGTTTTAGCTATGCTGTCCAGACCCAATCATTCTTAGCATGAAATATAGTAAAACAATTCTTTGAGGACTCCAAAGGTTAAAGTTGGAGTGCACAGATAGTTTAGTGGTTGAATTCTCTCCTGCCATGTGGGAGACATGAGTTTGATTCCCAGCCCATGTACTCCAAAAAAAGTTTTGTTATCTACATTAACATAAAATTATAGGGGTGAAAAAATCATTAAGAAAAATTATAAATAATATACCTGCATCAGTCAATAAAACTTTCACAACCAAGAGTATCTTTATTGTGCCAGGAACAATAGGATACTGGACATTAATATTTTTAATCTTTTATTCATCTGATACTTGGATTGCAATAATCAATTGTTCCCTGATTTTATCTGCTTTTATTTATTGCTCCGTCCATTTGACTGAGTCACTAAGACTGAAATTTGAGTAGGGGCATTCTGAACAAAGCTTAACTGAGGCTTCTCATTGGGATATCCCAATGAGAATTTACTAAATTTAACCAAAAATCAGTTTCTGTGAGATCAGTCAAACAGGGTCAAGCCAGACGAAAGACAGCAAATGGTGAACTGAAAGATGAAGTGGTGATTTAGACAAGGTGGAAATCAAAGAGAAGACTGGAAGAATACAAAGTAGACATGAGGTGCCAAGTTGTTGAAAGACAGGAAAAAGTATTGAATGAAACTTAAAGACACTAATCTTCCACTTGTTCATCCATTCATAATATTAGTTTAGATAGCCTACATGTTCCTTCAAGTTGGGTATTAACAAAGGTTATATATGGCACCTTCCCTCTTTACATCACGGTTATCCTCACACTCATTATAAGTACTTATTTCTATCTAGACTAAAGGAAATCAAGTGTTTTCTTCATTCTTGAATGAAAAGAAGCAAGAGTCTACAGCTTCGGGAAATAAAGGACATCTATCCATGGCAATGAATTCTCTAGTAATGTTGATTGGAAGCAATAATGAAGGATCTTTAATCGATGAACACAATGCCTGCAAGTATGATTGGGATACCATCCACATTCCAATGCCTTAGTTCAATGTTGGCACCTTCTCAACTGAATTTGAAATCTGGTGGATGTTGAGTGATACCATTGACATTGGAGCATTCAACATTGAGTGGTATCTATCTCTAGCAATGACTAGCTATCTGATTTGCAGCACTTTACCTGATTCTCCCAAGGCTTGGTTTCCTCATTGACAAATGAGATAAAATACTGTATAGAATTTCTTTAAAGCCTAAATGTATCCATTTAGGGTTTCTGGCACAGGGCAGACTCTCCATAGGTCCTTAAAGGACAATGGTTTCTTTCCACTCTCTGCTACTCCTGTGAATTTCCTTTTCTTCTGCTGAATAAGGAAGACTTTAGGGATAGTATGTTGCACTTAACAGATATCTCATTCCTTCCTCCTTAAAATATCAATAAAAATCTTTAGAGACTAGTTCTTTC
This sequence comes from Myrmecophaga tridactyla, assembly GCA_004026745.1. Lineage (NCBI taxonomy): Eukaryota > Metazoa > Chordata > Mammalia > Pilosa > Myrmecophagidae > Myrmecophaga > Myrmecophaga tridactyla. The sequence continues at coordinate 162,560 of PVIY010000665.1, forward strand.
AAACATAAATCTCCTGTGTTTTCCTGTTTTTTGAATAACAATTGAAATGGTCACTATAATAATATTTAAGAAAAAGTCTTGTAGGTAAAAGGAATCCCATGCCACTCCATCACCTTCATGAGCTCTTTATTAGGGAGCCCACTTGGATATGATGCATATGGTTCCAAAAAAAGAAATAGTAAATCCAATTTGGCAAGATGTGTTCTTTTGAAAATCCCATTTATTCAAAGAAGCAGGTTCATGCACAAATATTTATAGGAACATGCCAGAAACCCTACAAACCACTGTCACCAGAGAGTAGTAAAACAAAGGCTGTAAAATTCAATGCGGAACTTATTTTATACAGATGCTAGATTCACTACGTAGTTTTCTTGCTTCACTATTGCTGTCTTAATGCTTTTCATTAACCCAAGATCCCACACTCTTTAATACAGACCAAGAAGATATTTCTCTATTAATCTCTCAAACTCTCCAACCACTGATTTAACATAGGAATAAATTTTGTATTAACCTGAAATGCACTCATGGACTGTGGATTCAACTAATCTTCTTTTGAAATGAAATAATATGAAATGCTACAATATTTAAGGTTTAGCCTTATGTATCTCCTTTTAGTCTTTGTAATGGGTTTTAGTTTCCTCTCTTCACATTCATGCTTTTTAAAGGCCTCTGCTTCCTTCAATTCTATGATACAAGGCTCTCTTCATTTTTCTTCTACTTCTTAGATCACTCATATCTCTTCTTGTCCTGTCTATACTTCAGTGTTGTTGTATCATTGGTGTTTTATCATTATCATCAGCTTCAGTCTCTTTTCATGCTACATATTTTCCTGAGATGATCTTAAACATAAATGCTTATGATTTATAAATTAAACTACTATGAAATTTCTTCCAAGTTCTAGATCCCTGCTGCCAACAGGATAGTTCCCCTAGCTATCTCACAGCCACGCAAATTCAACGTGTTTAGCAACTTTTCTGCTAACCCTGGTCTTTACATATCCCTTATCTTGGGGTCAATAATGTCTAAGCTTGTAGTCAGGCAGTAATTCTTTACTCCTTTTCCCTTTCCTCTCTTATTTAATCATTTACCAAGTTGATTTGTTTCCCTAGTGTGTTTCAAAAGGGTCCGCTATCGCCTTCTCCATCAGCCACTTCCTTAGCTACACTTTCCGTACTACTCCTCGCCCCATTCTTTTCTATTCGCCATACATCTGCTGGAGTGATTGATCTGCAGTATGTATCTGGACACATAAATCCTTTGTTTAAAATCCTTTATTGACTCTCTGTCATGTGTAAGATAAAACCAAAACTCCATGAATGGCATGCTAAGTCTATTACTATCTAATATCTAATTATTTCACCATCTGTTATTAACATATCTTCTCCTCATCCTTTTTCCATTCCTACAATACTGAACTGCTGGCAAATCTGTCCCCTTACTTCTATGTATGGGGATCCCAAAAATTCAATATTTGACAAGAAGAATGAAATTATCCTTAAAATATTTACTTTTGGGGCTACTGTTTCCCCTTGAAACAATACTTTACCAAGAAATCACCAAATGAAAATTCCTGAATATTTATAATCAGCAATAATATAATGATTTAATTCATGTTCTGATAGCTTAGTTGTAGTTGGTCTTTCATTTATTTAATAGATATTTTTTAAGTAAGAATTAAATATAATATGCAATATATTTAACTTCATGCATTTTTTGACAAATGATAGGTAATAGAAAGGTGTACTTACTCTTCTATCATACTAGATGTGTCAGAGATGAAAAAGAATGTGTGCATATATGCATGCATATAAACAAGTACATACACATGCGCGCGCTCATGTACACGCAGTTACCTGAGACTCATCGCCACTTGGCAGCATGCAAAGTTTCCAGGATTGTTCTTTATTTGAATTTGGGTTAAAGGATTTTTCACAAAGTGTTCAGATATAGTCACTGCTGGCAAAATGCATGCCTCCATTTATAGGGCTATTGTTGTGTTTCTAGAAGCAGTCTTGCTTCAACTGAATGGATGACCTTATTCTGAAGTGATTGACTATTTGAAAGGCCATGTATACTCATTTTTCCATGCACAAAAGAAAGCTAGACTAAATCAATTTATATTTCCTATGAACATTAAAAAAAAAAAAAAAACACTTTGGCTCAGAAAAGCCATGGCAGCAAAACACATTAAATAAAACAAGCCATTGTTGAGCTGAGCATTAATTTACATGAAGAATTTTTAATCTACAGGAATTGCTAGACTACATTTCATATGGGGATTAGGTATTTTAAGTTGTTTCATTATCACTAAGCTTTTTGGTACTGGAAGTATTGCAAACTGGACAGCAACTTCTATTTATTTCCAAAGCCAGTGGAATAACCTTGAGAGTTTCTTCCTTACAGGGTGATGGCATCAGTTACCCAGTTTCCATTGTGCCCCATGCACTACCAAAGTTTCTCTCTGTATTAGTTCTACCTTCACCTGCCAAGAAAAGAAAACACACAGCTTCCTTTATTCTACAGCGAAACAAAGTGGTTTGGACACAATTTAGAAGAGAACAGCCAGAAAAAACAAAAAAGGGTTTTAACTTAATAACGTTTCCATACATTTAGGTGCTCTTCTAGAATATATGACTTTAATTGATTTTTACCTTTTTTATGGAATACAACTGGTATTGTAGAAATTGGACTTTGGCATTGACCCAGAATTTTAAAGGAAAGATATAAAACTTTATAAAATTCAAAACTATTAAATTGATGCTGGAGAGATTTATTTTTCTCTTTTGCCTCTCACAAAACAGCACAATACTTGTTGTTAATAGAAAATAATCCTAATTTTATCTGAGGTAACGCTTTTGTCTGTTTTATCTGAGACAAAACTCTCAACAAGAGTATTCATTAAAACCATATTGTGTATCAAAGAAACTGAAATAATTTCATTGTTTCCTTAAGAAAATCATTGCATTCAGAACATTCTTTGTACAATTCAACATAAGCACCTTACAGATACTGGTGTGTTTTGTTCTCAGAAGCCTGCACCACCCAGCCTCCCAAAAAGTTTTCACATATTAAGCTCTGAAGATGGTTAAAACTTGACTTACTATCAGAATGGTTAGGGTAGAGTGCTTCAGAAATTTTGAATGACTCGATTCCTTTTAGGAACATACTGTAGCTCTTCTCATCCCTCATTAAATATGATTTTGGCCCCCTTGTGCTTTTAAAAATCTTCACTTGGATGTAATAAATTATCATTTTGGAGATACAAGAAGAATTAAGTTACACCAAGTATAATGGAATCATTGCTATTAAGATGAGAAAAACGTATTAAGTCTATCCTTTGAAGTCTCACGAAGGACAGTTTTCAATATCGTGTGCGACTTAGTGAGTTCTCTAGTCTAGCGTTTAATGGGAATTTTCAATATGTTAATAAAATGCTTTAAAAATTCTATTTGGGCCATGTGTACCCAAGCAAGGCAGATTTACTGAAAAATGGAATAAGTTCTCATTTTTCGTAGTTCATTAATATTGGTCGTGAGTGGAAAAGGCATCATCTTTAGGGGCTTCACCACCTACAAAGCCATTAAATCAGCCAAGGCAACTAGAATCAACCACTTCTCCCTTTTTTGCCTGTTTGGATCATGCTTGTAGGGATAAAGTCTTAGTGTTCTGCACAAATGGAGTAGCTATTTCTTCAAATTCTATTTTTATATATGAAATTAGGTTGGAATAGCATAAGGCTGAGAAATAACCTCGAGCTATAGAGAAAGACAATTAAAAGTAAGAGGAGTAGAGCAGTGCAATGGTGGCTCAGTGGTACAGTTCTCACCTGCCATGTTGGAGACCCGGGTTCAATTCCTGGTGCCTGCCCATGCAAAAAAAAAAAAAAAAAAAGTAAGGAGAGTAAGATAGTGAGAAAGGAGAAAAAATAAATGGAGAAGATGAGTTTGTGGAATTAAACTAAAAACATTAAATATGTCTACTAATATGATCACTTGTAAATACTTGCTTGTTGTGAATATAAAATGAGATGATAAAAGCTTGCAGCACAGAACTTGACATAGCATAAGTATTCCATAATTAATGAGTTTTGTTCTTTATAAATGAGATTTTCTATCATATGCTACAAGTAACATGAAATATAGTATAAAGATAAAGCCTTAAATCTCTATGATAGTTTCTATAATAATTGCTTACCAGGAAATGTACAGGCCATTTTTCAAAAACCATGTCATGGTTTTGAATGGGGAAAAATCATGCCCTTGATCATGGATCAGTGGATCAATGGATGTGAGTCATTTATCCATTCATTTATTCATTCTTTCAATGAATACATATGGAACAAGTTATCTCCCCAACATTGTATTAGTTCTTGGGCTTATAGAAAAAAAGAGAAAAACTCCATACGCTTAAAGTTTAGTGGAGGTAACAGATATTTAAAACAGATAAACAAAGAACAAAGGAATAAGCGCTGAAATAGAAGTCAGTTATAGGTACAGCTGAGGGACACCATGAGAAGGACTGCGGCAGGAATTTTAAAACACTAATGTCTCTGTCTCCTCCCCTTAGTGAACTGGAAGTATAGAGATCTTAGATATCACATAGTAATGTGAAACAAACAACCCATCAGTTGTTCATGTGAAATGGGAGGCCACATTAAATCTGCCATGTCAAACTCTGCATTAGTCAATTTAAAAAATTGGAAGACCGTTAAGGCAATAACTTCGATTAATGAATTATTTGCAGACAACACTGTATAAGCCAAACCCTGTTTAAAATAAAAAAATTGTGATCAAAAGTCTTCATGAATCATTCAAAGAATGTCAGTACATGTCAGTGCATCAAAGACCTCAAAAACCATGGTCCTTCTAAGATTTAGGATGCTGGGCAATGCCAAAGAATCCCACCTTGTGTAAGGATGGCAAAGTAGGCAAATACAGGGAAGAAAAACAAATGCAGCCAAGTTTGTTTTTCCCATATGGACCCTACTTGGCTGGCACCCATCCTACCTGGAAAGTTTAGCTGTTACTGGATTAGCTGAATATAATTTAGTTTGAGTAAGTTTCAATATGTTACCTCATCAGATTTTTACTTCCTTTGCTATAGGCACTTTGACTAATCAATTCATTGATTAGTTTATTCTGTGTTACCCAATTGCATTCCAAGAGCATTTTAAGGTGACCACATCTCTAATAGCTTAATAATAAACTTTGCCTCCTGTTCAAATTATGTACAACATAGGCAGATGGGGAGACCTTCTTTCCAAAAAAGAATCTGTGAAAACAAACTATACCCATCTACTCTTATGTATGACTATGGCACATAGACTTAAAATATATTCCAATATTATTTTGGTTGATCACTCTGGCTTTTGTTCTCAAAAATCACCTTGGCAAAAATTTTACTAGCCTTATAATTTCATTGTATGTGTCTTATTTCAATGGTTCTCAAACTTTAATTTCTATCAGAATGACATGGGGAAGGGGAGGACTTGTTAAAAATACAGCTTCCAAAAATTTTTAATTCACTATGTCTGTAGTGGGACACCAAAATTTGCATTTGTAACATGTTCCTCAATGAAGCTGATGCTGCTAATCTGGGTGGGTATCATGCTTTGAGAACCACTGTCCTATCCAACACTAATGATGGAACCTGTCTTATTTCTCCAGAGAGCCTTATGAAAGTGCTTAATAAGTTGAAAACATTGAATGAATCAGTGAACAATTGGCCTGGTGTAGTCCCTCTAGGAAGAAAGAATAAATAGATCCTTATCCCAATTTTCAAAATGTTGGCTTTTGAAAAACCCTGATATGTATGAACCTAGAAGCCATACCATAGTGATAACAGAAAACTTGAGTCTGGAAATGTCAAACATCATTTCAATTTTCAACCTCTCCAATGATAGACAAATGAGTTCCACATAAACCTTTGGCAAGACTCAAAGCAGATCATTAAAAGGACAGGTTGTGAAAACCTAGAAAGTAAAGCAGTAAGGACATAGATCTTATGGGGTTCATCACAAAGAAACAATAAGCATTTTTCCCCTTAGTAATGGTATATATGGAGTATGTCAGGGAAATACAATAGGCCTAAGGTATTTCGGATCACTACCAGATCTTGCTTCTCATGCACAACATGAAAAAAAAAATAGATTCCCAAATAATTAGTTGTAAAGAGGACCTAGATGAGTACAGTGATGTCAGCCTGGAAGACGAGCTCTAGTTTTGTGGCACAAGTGTAGCACCTAGTCACTTAACTTTAAATGTTTGTTTTCACCAAGTTTTTTGGTGATGACATAGAGGTTGGGCCACCACAACTGCAGACAACTCAGAGCTTGGAAAAAAGGAAGTGATTTAGGAGACAGAATGTGGATCTGACAGTATCTGGACAGTATGAAGCAATAAATTGAAGCAAAGATTACATTTAATAAACTTTCTAATGTAAAAATGTAGTAGGTTCAAAAGACTAATCACATAAACCTCAGATGGCAGATAATTAGTTTCATAATAGTATGCATGAGAAAGGCTGATGAACGGCAATAGATTTAATAGAAGTAAAAAATATATTGGGACTACATTCAAAATTGTGTATATGAATATATATAAGAATATGCATTAATAATATGAATCTTATGCCTTAGCCATACATAAGTAGACATGTATTATGTACGTGTGTGTAACATCTCATATATATGTATATATATATATAGGAAAAAGGAGAGAAAAGTATAATATAATAATGAGTAGGATAGGATTAAAGATCCATTTTACACGAAGGTAGTTAGACAATCATACTAATCAGAGTGCTTAATTCCATCCTTGTATACAGTTATTGATTCATTATTAAAGCATACACCAAAGTCCCAACATAACACATTGAAGGGAGTGGAAAGATTTAACCCCATAAAAGATAAAGTTGCCTTGCTAGGAGACTAACGAAATGACTGGGACAAGCCTGCCCAGCTAACCCAATAGTGGTGCTTGCAGTCTTGGCATGCAATTCAAACATGTGCAAGTGCCAGCTGTGAAAGAAGTCCACTATGGCTTACATATCCTTAGGAGCTTTTAGGGACCATGGGACTTCCTGAGACTTCCCATTCAGTGAAAACTATTTCAGGTCTCTTCTGATTAGTTGGTACCCATGTCATTGACTCCATCTGGAAAAATAAGACAATTGAGTATTGCAGACCAAAGATCCACCCTCCGCCTCCCTGCTTCCTGAATCTAGCATGCTTCTTCTTTTCCCAATTGGTCCTCATGTGAGAGCTGGAGCAGGTGGAAGGCTGTGCCCATCCCCAGTCATGTTACGTCTGCTTTAACGTTTTCATGAGAGGCAGTTATCATGAGTTTTTGTTCCGTACACCATGCTAGCCCCTCAGGCCACACAATGAACATGACATTATTCTTGTCCTCAGGGACCTTGCTGACAATTAAGAAGATGTGAGCAAGAATTAGCTTGATGTCTGTTTTTATAAGTTTATACAAAGTGCGGTGGTGGCAACAATGACCACTCAAGCCTAGCTGGGGGAGTCAGGGAAGTCTTCATTGAAGCGGTACCATTAAAGCTCAGAATTAAAAGATGAAAGATGCTGGCTAGAAGATAAATTACCAGATTTTGCCATTCAAAGCCAGTTGATGAAGCTGAATAATTAAACAGGATCATATTATGAAGGGCCTTGGATTCTATTCCAAGGAATTTAAGACAATAAACACTAGCAAGAATTGATCATCTATAATAATAGATGTGTGTAAATAAAAGGAGGAATTTTATCAATGAAGAAACCATGAATAAACTAACTGCAGAAAGAACTATCAAACTGAACATCTGTCTTTTCAAAAGCATCTCTTCAAATGAAAATAATATATTATTGCTTGCAGACATATATAGAAGGTAATCATCTGTAGGTGCTTCTAACATTCTACTTTTAATTCTAGGATTAGGGAATTTTAAAGTGGAATGTTGCAAGACTATCAGTACTTGGAATCATTTCCCATTATTTACCCAGCATCTTAACTTGAAAGACTCCTTTACTATGCATGCTTAAAAGCCATCCCTTAGTAAATGGACTTTCTGGACCCCCTCTAAAAAGTCTTGCACTAGATGTATGGTATAATGTAGTGCTGGCCTCAGGGCAAATTCCAGCTCTGGTTCATCACTTGAACTTAATGATGTTTTAAAAAATGCTATCCTTGATGCTATTTTTAAAAGCAGAGATATATCATTTTACATTCTGTTAATTAGAATAAAGAGACCCATATTGGGCCTTATACTTAACATGTTCAATAAAATAAATGAATTCATTTTTCTTAATATAAAATGACCTCATTACTAGCACAGCAATGAACACCAGCTTCCACCCTCAGGTGGAGAAGCCCCTGCCGGTGATGGCATTGGCCGTGTTGTGTCTTCCCTTAGACTGAATAATGTAGTTATCCTGAGTCTTTCATCTCAAGTCACTTTACAAACTTTTAAAATTCAATTTTGATCAGTTAGAAACTGTGAAATCCAAAGCTGCACATACTAGTTATTGCTAACCTATTCCAGAGAACCATTAGGCATTAACCCAGCTGCCCTGGGGTGGGAGGGACTTTTTACTTTTCACTATTTTCCAGCACTGAGACAGGAACAAGAGAATGCTGCCAACCAAGGAACACTGCCTAGTGGCCTGGTATTCTGGGCAATTCTCCAGCCTGCTTTGTGAAGGCAGCCCAAACACCATAATGTTCCCAAAATGCTTGACTGGGTTGCCTAGCCTATGGTAATTTCACACAATTGTATGTTATAACCTCATTAATAGAAAAGAATCTCAATACTTCTTCCATTCCTGCTCCCCTCTCTTCCTCCCCCACCTCCCTTTCTCTTCTCATTCTCTTCTTTCCATATATACATTATCCACCCCCCAGTATTTTGCTATTTGGCATGAGGCCCACTTCACTCAAGCTCTCCAGGAGAGGTTAAGCACCCCAGAAGACTTGGCTGGCCTCATCGCTGAGATCCAAAGAGAGCTAATGTGTGCTGCAACTGCTGGAGGCCTAAGGTGTTCAGATACGGATTGCCGGCACTAATGGGACAGTGCAGAGGCCAACAAGATACATGCATACCAGTTTATAGTTTTCACCAAAAATAACCAAACTGGGGCGAAGAAACAAAGAACATTTTCAGAAAAAAAATATCCATCATCTAAAATACATTTGTTTTTCTGGAATAAAGATAAAAATATTATAGTAAAATTTCTCTGGGAGCTGAATGAACAAACAATGCAAGTATTTAGCATAGCGTCTGGCATTTAATAAATGTTCCAAAACAGTACTGTCATCAAAAATCATTATTGCCATCCTTACCCTTTGATTGTTGTATCAGAATGAGCAAAATCCTAAATTAGTTCCTATTTTTGGTAAAATCATACCCAAGTAGCAGGTATTTCCCATATGTTGTTTGGTATGAGCTCATGCTAAGAGAGGGGTTATCCCTGAAGCAGCTTAGGTTTGAAAACCTGCAAATTCATTGAGGCATATCATCGTGGGCTTCCTGAAGCCCAAATCCAAACTGCCCTTTAGACTTCCTTTTAGTGTGACAAATTTAAGATTGGACAACATGTGCAAATATGGACTTGCCTGATAATTATTCTTCATTTAAAAATATTTTAAAGTAAAAAAATAAATTAATTAAAAAAATTAAAAATATATATTTTAAAGTGATATACTCGAATTAAAACAAAAACTTCAAAAAGAAAAATAGTGCATTATCTGCCCCTTACCTTAGCACCACAAATCTCAGCATCTTAAGGTATTTCATTTCAAGTTTTATGTACTTTTCAGAGATTGGGTATATGCACGTACTATCATACTATGCCTTTTCACATAAAGTAAATTGTAGTGAGTAAGAGCACGCTTTGGCATCAGAATGCCCAGGTTCAAAATGTGGCTCAGTTAAGTGTTTATAGTGTTGTATTTTTGAGTCTCCTAACTTTTCCGAGACTCACTTTCCCCTGATGTGAAAAAAAAAACGTGAGAGTATTAATAACAGCAATGACAATAATATATACCTCATTGTGAGAACTAAATTAGAGAGTCCCTGGAAAGCGCTTCCTGCAATGCCCAAGATGCGGCGCTCGATAAATGTTAAACATTTTAATATTGCCAAGTAGCCTCTAATCTTTTAATTATGTCTTACTCATAGGTGTTTAGTTAACTTCTAATAATTCAATATCATAATTGATGTTTAGGTACCCCTCTTAGATTTATTAACATTCTTACTGTATCTCAACTAAGGGAAATAATATAATGCTTGACAGGTTTCTTCTCCATCCAAGTTCTCTTTTCTTCCCCATCACCCAGTCACCTGACCCCAGGCCAACCTCATGCCAGGAAACCGCAGAGGATAGCAGGCTGTATCTCCTACTTTCCCTAACACACAGAAATCCCAAGACTCTCTCCTCTTTTTAGATGCTCGAGCTACAGAAACAAACTGTTTTCCAGTCTAAGTTCAATTTGCATTTCTTTGACTACTAATGAGGTGAACATTTTCCCATATGTTTGTTTACTAGTTGTATTTCTTCTTTTGTGAATTGTCTGTTCATGTCCTGTACCCGTTACTCATGAATTTGTATGGGCTTTTTTTTTAATTACAAAGCTATTAACCCTTTATCAAATGTAGAGAAGGGATATTGTTTTTGAAATAAAGACTTTTCATGTTTATAAACCAAATTTTCTGGCATTTTTCTTCTTTACTATTGCTTTTCAATCATTTGTAAAGTCAGTCACTTCACATCCAGAAATCTATCTACTTCTGTTTTTTCTAGTTGAACAATGATTTGATTTTTTTTTCTAACATTTTAATCCATCTGGAACTTATTTTGGACCATAATATGAGGTGAGTAAATACACGGATTTTTTCCCAATTGCTAACCAATTTATACAATGCTATTTTTGACTAAGTGGTGTTCACTCCATTTTATTCATTTGCAATGACTTTTTCATACGTGAAGCTCTATAAATAACACATTTCTGGGCTTATTCTTTCTCCTTTAGCTGTCTATTTTAATATCAAAACCATGGATTTACTTTTTATAAGCTTATAATGTGTTTTGTTGTGGTGGTGGGGCTTGTGGTTGCTTCACATTTACTTTGATAGTTTCACCTCTTTATTCTTTCTAAGTGAATGTTAGAAACAATGTCTTTAAATTTTCCTCCAAATTATTTTATTTGAATTATATGAAACATATAAATAAATGTTGGAATTGTCTTAAATATATAAATGAACCTCTTTCAGAATCATGTTTTGTCTGTAATTATAAACCTCAAGAAGGTTTTAAATTTTCTTTATATATGTCAGTTAATAGACATTAATTATATTTCTAATTTTCTTTATATATGATTTAGAGATTTCTTTTTAAGATTATTCCTAGGTTAGTATTATCTTTTGTTGATATTTTGATTGCCATGTCTTTTTAAAGTTATATTTCTAGTTTTATATTAAATTTAATTATATTTTTAATCACATTCCTAATATTCTATTTTATATGACTCTTTAGGTATTAAAACCTCACCCAGTAGTTATGCTCATATTTGGTCTCATGTTACATTACATTGGCCAGAAGTTCCTAAATAATAGTAAAAAATAATGATGGTAATGGGCATTCTTGTTTTATTAATTTTTATGGGATTGCCTCTAGCTTCACCATTAAGTAAATGCTGGCTGTTCTTTTAAACTAGAGATTGTTTATCATGTTCAAGAAATAATCTTCTTTTCCTTTTAGGGTTTTCAAGAAGAATGTCTGTAGAAATTTTTAGTCTCCTTCTTAGCATACTTTGACATAAACATATGATTTTCTTTTAATATATCGACTTGCTATTCTCCATGAAAAGATTTTATAACAATGAATCATGCTTCCTCTCCTGAGATTAAACTTCATGTGGATTGTGTTAAATTATTTTTCACAACACTCCAGGATGGATTTATAACTTAAGTATTTAAACAAATAATAATTGCTATAGCAAACATTTCCCTAAAGTCCTGCTCTATAACCCCACTTGCCTTCCTTTATCCGCCAATTTAGTAATCCTATGAAAAAACAAACTTGTCTGATCTGATCTGTGCTGAGGGAGGTCATGCCCTGCCTTACTACAATTTCTTTGTCCAAAAGTGGCTTAGTTTTTCTCCCTTAATATTGTTCCATTGTTTCACTAATTATTGACATTAATGAATATTGTAGATATTCTTTCCAAATATTGGCCTAACTGAGCCTTTCTATGTATTCAGGTTCTAAATAAGTCTCAACACAGTGTGGCATACATTATATAATCATCGTTACACAGTATTTTTCTAAAGGAGTTATACTGTCACTCACCAAGAGTTAGCAAACCCTCAGCTCTCACACCAAATCACATCAACATTCATAGTTATAATGTGGGTTTTTTCTCCTCTGCCTGATAAAAAAAAATTCAACATATGGGATTATTCAATATCCCATTATTATTGAGACCACTATTGATAGTTGTGTTCAAAGTAATAATCTGTATATTCACTATGTAAAGAAAAATCCACCAAAAGGGTAGCTTTTGTGAGTTGACCACTTGCTAGGCATATTGTGTGCCAAGTGGCCACCAATACCTGAGATAAAAATGAAACATTTTCAAAAGCATGCCATTGTCTATATCATTTGCTTTTTAATTAGCAAGTTTAATTTTTATTTTAAGATTGAAAGAAGTTATGAAGCCCTGGAAAAAAAACAGGGGCAAATCAGAGACATAAACTCAGAAACGAATTTGATTAAAGACAAAACTGCATTTAAACATCCTGGTTCCATTACCCAAGCTGAAAGTCAGCCAAAAATAAACATTGTGAAAAATGAAGAGAAAATTGGATTGCTATAATTGTTCCTATCTTAAGATCCCAGGATTATTGGAAGTTATAGGAAATAGGGAAGATTTTATTACGTGTGTAAGGAGACCCCATTCTGTTAGTCTGATAATTATAAATCTTGAATATTTCCATGGGGACCCCAACTAACATTAATTCAGAGGTGTGTGTATTTATTTTGTAGAAATCCCATATTCTTCTTCTAAAATAACTCCCTAATTGCTTACCTTACATATTTTAGCATCTACAATTGTTCATTCATTCATTTAATCCATTTGTTTTGAGCACAAACAATAACAGGCACTGCCACAGGCTGTGGGATATACCAATGATGATATTTCCTTATGTTTCTGATATTTTTATCAACTACGCCATCTGCTCTTTTTACCCATCAAGTCCAATTGCATCTATTGAATCATTTTGGAAGAAAGTCTAGTTATATAGAGTTTATTCCTTTAGTATTACTTTAAATGATACTCAACTCTTCTAATATTATTTTTAAATTGATTTTAGTTGTGTATCGTAGTGATTGACCTGAACTTCCACCACTAAAACACTAGATTTGCTTTAAAGTGGTATGACTTTAATAGATTCAACATCTAAAAAAGGCTTTTGAATTGTGAGTACTCCATTTCAGTGGGTGTGAGTATGAGAAAGAGGGAGAGCAGAGAGAGAGAGAGAGAGACAGTAAATGAGTGTGTGTGGTTATTTCTTTTTTATTTAGCAACAAAATGTTCTCCAAGGAATAGTTTGTCAATGATGCTCAACTTCTCTGATAATTAAAGAAATGCAAATTAAAACAACTATGAAATACACCTTGTAAAAATGAAGTGGTTTTTATATCACTCAATATTGAGTAAAGCTTAGGAAAATAGCCTCTCTCCTACACCATTGTGGACAAACAACTTGCTACAACATTTTTGGAAGGAAAATTAACAATATCTGTCAAAATTAATAATATGAAAACCCTTTTACTCAGTATCTTTATTTCCAGGAATTCTTTTTTATGGCAACTCTCATATAAATGTGCACAGATATATGTAAAAATGTATATTGTGGCTTTGTTTACATGGAAAATAATTAGAAGCTAAATGCCTATTATTTGGGAACTGGTTACATAAATTCTCAATAAGGGTATGTTATGCAACCCTTGAGCTGAGAGAGATCGATATGTATTATATGCTGGGAAATATATTTTTAGGTACTAAAAATAAGTTGTTCAAGTATAATGTAATCTCACTTGTATAGACAGAGTGTGCATATCTGTGCATATGTGTGTGAGAGAGAGAGAGACAGAGAGAGGGAGAGAGCAGAAAATTGCCAGAAAGATATTTAAGAAACTCTTAACACTTGTTACCTTGTTCACGAGGGTGGTAGAAAAAGGTAGCTCTAAGAAGGTAGGGAAGGACAATTTTACTTTTCACTTTGTGACTTTCCCCTATGTTTAACTATTTTTACCAGTTTAAATTAAAATTTTAAATAATGAACCATCCATTTCTCCTTCTTGAATGGTATGAAATAAGTTTATACGAGATGTGAAATTAGAATTATTCCAGCCACTTTCACCATAATTCTATATATTATGCATTTTAAAAGAAGTTTCACTTGTGTATGATCCGAAACATTTGAGTACTTCCTGAACATTTAGAATATTATAACTGACCAAGTATTAATGACAACTAATATTTCAAAATGTGACTTAAAAAGGCTATTTCATAATATGCTTGGTAAATAGATTAAGGTACAAGAAACAGCCAAGCTATCGATTTTAGTCACTCACCTTATGTGCTAGAGATTTTAAAAATATTTCTTAGACATATATAATTCCTACAGAACGTTAATACTTAGGAAACAATGACTTCACCTTCTTCCTATTTACTTTCTACATCGTTACCCTTTTCCAGCCATAACTGCTGCAGTTATCCGATAAGATATCAGTTGTGGTCAGTTCTAAATATGTTGCCTCTAGTCAAGGAGTCTTTGATAAACACATAAGAAAGGTGAAGAGCATTCCATTCCTTTGTACTTCTGCTACAGCTGAAGAGAATACTTAAATTTTATCAATAATACTTCCACATATTTTTTTATTATATGGCCATATAACATCATGGTCCTATAAATTTCTTTAAAACCCTCTATTTTTCTTTAGTGAGATACAGCTTTTTGGGTTTGGGTGAGTACTAGAAAAATCATAATGCTCTGTGAATATAAGCCTAGCATGACAATATCATTTTTAAACTGGCTCTATTTTCCAAAGGTGAAATACATTCCAAAGGCAAAAATCAAAGGCTAGAAAGATGTTCATGTGACTATATTTGTGAAAATTTTTTATCATTTCATAATTTCTGGTTGACATCAAGTAAATTAAATCAAAGGGGAAATGCAGATTACGTGTATTGTTGAGAAATAATAAACACAGAAGTGATTTAGCTAAGACATAGAAATATCTCCTAGGATGTAGGATTATTAAATGTTTTAGGAGGAACAGCAAGGAAAAATATCTTTAAAAGTTAATTTATGAAGCTAAAATGCCTATCCTGGAATTAGAGAAAGTTACGGTAATCATTTAGAAGAATAAACTAGAAAATGAGTTAAGAATGTGTTGATAATGAAATATGTACTGTATTTTACTATGAATTAAAATAAAGACTAAAAAGTTCTGCAAAATCTATACCAAGATGGTTCTCTACAAGAAAACTAAAGAGATGATTCTACTTTTCTAATCTAGGGTTACTGCCAAGTAAACATAAAGCTTTCCTCGGAAGCAAAAAAAGGGCATGTTTTCTGGAATAATAGCTAGAGAAAATGAAAGGCCTTCAGAAACCAGGAAAATAAGTGTTAACTTGAAGTCTGAGACTACGTAGCTGAATATATTTCTATACTTCTCTAATGTCCTTTAGGAACTTGTGGCTAATTACAAAAAAAAAGGGGAAATGGCTCTAGAGCAGTCCTAATTTGTTTGCTGTTTAAATCTATTTAAATCTAGCACAATCCATTGCGTTTGAATGTCTATAACTTGAAAGAATTTTGTTTCTTTTTCCTGAAAAAAAGTCCTATTCTTTACCGTTAAAAAAAATGACAAGTACAAGGTCAAATTCAAAAGTAATCTAATGACATGTCTGACTGTTCTTCTATCTAAATGAAATAAAACAGACACAGTCCCTTTTATAAAGGACTTAATAGAATAAACCTAGTAAGCAGGAAATCACTTCATTTAGTTTAGTTGATTTGGCTTGGTTTCAAAGGTGACCAGCAGCTTTTAGTATGTGGGAAGATGGTAATGGAGCTACTTTTATTTGCTAGTTTCCATAATGCCTTCTTTCACAGCTTTCACTGTATTGTGCACCAAAACATTCTCAAAGTATTTCTTCTTTATCCCCAATTTGACAATAGACAGGAGAACAGATCCCCAAATACAAGCAGATAAATATTGTTCACTATGTTTTTCTCTCATCCTAGAAGCGCGTATTGTCTGTCCTGGAAACCTACATTTTTGGTTGCCATGCCTAACGAAAGTATGCATACTGGGCTAATAAAAACATGTTAAAGGAGATGATGTGATATGTATATATGAGTTTAAGAGGTCCTTGCTCAATTTGGTGCAACTAATTGGTGCTAAATAAGTATTTATTGAATCAATGATTATTATGAAAAATGGCTATTGCTACCACTTTCATTAATAGAACACACTTTCAAATTTACACCGTTAGATCTTATTTCAACTTTACTGTCTTTGATGCTGTCTTTTTCTACTTTGTTGTCTATGAATATTCCAGCTATATTGTATGAGGACAGCTGCGGACAAGTTTTCGTCATTACCTTAAGGAGCTGTTAGGCAATATGTTACAAATATTAGACATCTATAGCTTTTTAAATTGATTTTAATATAGTTCTAACTTTAATGGAAGTTGGTCCTCATTTTCAGAATTAACATCAGCTAGTATTGCTTCATCTTTTGAAATCCCACTGCACGTTACCTGTTCTCTAGAATTTGATACAGTTAGCAAAATCAGTCATGGACTGGTGCAGTTTCAGGCACTCTGAACTTATAAGACAATATACCAATGTGAATTGTTATCATTGTTGCTTTTTGAGTCTGTGGCAAACCTTGTAGAATATTTTGCTCACCACGATTTTATAAAATAATCCATGATCACAGAAGCAGATTAGACTGCAAAGTGCTTGTGTTGTAGAGAGAATCTTTTAGACAATAAGGAAAATAAAATGAAGGAATTGTTTCATATATAAGTGCTGAATCACTCAACTCAACTAGTCATTTTACATCTTTGTGTTACAACATAAAAGGTTTTCTTTTTAAGCAGTTTACATTTGTTCTGTGCTCCCCATGTAAGGCACTGTTCCACATGCTTTAAAGCCTTTTTTAATCATTTCAACTATCATATGAAGTAAATACTATTATTCTCTTTTACAGAAGAAGAAACTAAAGCTTAGAGTGATGAAATAATGCGTTCCATGTCATATGACCAAATGAGGTAGGCTAACCTCAAAGGCCACATTTTTAACTATCATGATTAGTTCGGTTTTCCAAAGTTGATAATAAACTGCTCTAAGCTGGGCATGGCAGTTGCACAATGATGTAGGTGGGTATGGCTTTCCTTTTATCCTGCCTAGGAATAGGGGTGAGCAGGCCTCTGGAATCTATGGATTAGCACCTTTCCTTAACTGAAAAATTCTCAGCTCTTTTCTCTTTTTTTTTTTTTTATGAACCCTTTTCTCTTTAAATAATGCCTCTGTTTCATCCTCTCTCAACTCTCCTCTGGAATTCTAAAATATATTAGAATTTTTATTCTATGCTCTGTATTTTTACCTCTCCTTTCATATTTCGCATCTTCTCCTTTCTCTATGCTTTGTTCTGAAAAACATTTATGGCCTACTATTATCGGTGTTTCGTGTGCTATTAAATCTGCCTGTTGAGTTTTGAGTTTTAATGCTGACTATTGATGTTTCCTTTCCTAAACATTTTTTATGTGGTACTTTTTCAAACTTACTCTCTCAGTTTTTATAGCTCCTCTTCTGAACAATTCTTTTCGAAGTTCTCTTCTAATTCCCTAAGTACAGGAATAATAGCTTCAGATCTTGTGACTCACAATTCCATTATCTGAAGACTGCAGGTCTGTCCTTTCTGACTGATGTTTCTCCTGGTTCTCACTCATAGCACCTTGTTTCCTTGTATATGTAGTCATGTGGATTCCTTGAGGCCTAGAATTCTGTCCTCCAGAGACAATTTATGTTGATTTCTGCCAGACACTTATGGGTACTAAAGTGTCTGGGACCACCTTAAATCAAGTCCATAGATTCAAGATCCCTGGATCACCAAAGCAATGCTGAGTGAAGGCTGAGAATCTGTAAAAATAGTAGCTACAACTTCTCTGGGACAGATTGTATTTCTCTTTCCTTTTCTCTCCTACTCTGTGTTACACCAAATCCACCTTTTCTACCATCCCCTGGGGGCACAGGATGAAAGGGTAGAGATATGGTTACTACTGGTTCCTTTATTCTTTAAAGACTGAGGACTTACAGGCTATAGCTCAATGTATGTAAGATGCCTTTTATACTCTCTAGCAGACCCCTCCAAAACTATAACTCCAATGAGGCACGATGTAAAAATACCCTTGGGGCAATGCAACTTAAATACGTCATTGCTCTACTTCTTTGTATAGAATGCTACTTTTTCTTAGATTTTATCCTGTAGGTCTTACTGTTTTGTCACTTCTTAGATGCTTTTAAGAAAACTTTTTAATTCAGCATTTTAATTTACCTTCAGTATGTGTTTTCTCCGTAATCTAACCGCCCATTATTGAAAAGAAAGGCCCTGTGAACAATGGAGACCAGGTCTTTTTCATAATAAAGATTATATTCCAGCCAGAAAATCATAGCAAAAGGAAATAAGTAAAAAGACAAATCAAATTATTTTGAGTTATTATAAGAGCCATGAAGGAAACAGACAATAGCTGAGATGGATAACGGTGGAGGTATGCAGAGGAGGGGAATATTGCATAACAGCTTACTATTTTTCTTAAATTTAAAGGAAATTGGAAAAATCAACAATAACCTAAACAAGAACTTAAGGCTATAATGACATTAAATTAAAAGTCTCATGAAAAACGACAGGCTAGAAATGATGACGTTTATAAAGAGATCTGGACCGGGAGTCAGGGTTTCAGGGATTGGCTCCGTTTGTCATTTAGCTGCTGAATGTTCCTGCGAAACCCATCTAACATATTCAGTATAATTCAGCCATTAACTAATTGTACATTTGTTTGTTTCCATGAATACAAGACGCCCATTAAGCACTGGGAGGGGGTGGTGGAGAAAGTGAATGTGAAGGTGAGCAAAGCATGGCTCCTGCCCTTCCTGCAGTATAGAACTAATGTCACGTTAAACTGACACTGTTTATATACAGAATTTCACATCTGTTCATCTGAATTCCACTTCCAATTCTGTAGTTACCTTGTTTGACCTTGAGTAAATCTCTTAGCCAAATGATCTGGTAAAATAGGTCAAAGCAGTGGTTTTCTCACTTGGATCCTTGGAACATTGACTCTTTTGTAGAGCGACCCTTCTACCCTTTACCTGCACTTGCAGGTCCTGCCCCAGAATAAGGGAGGACAGGTTCTGAACCTCATTCCGGACTCAGCCAGGAGAGTTCTCCTTTCATCTGCTTTAATATTAGACTTGTAAATTTCATGAGCAAAGAATGGTTCAGCTAGCAAACATTAGAAATCGCATGGTTAACTGGCTTATTTCTTAGTTTGTTAAAAAAAAAAAAAGGTGAAAGGATTAGGAAATCTGTCTAAGACTGGTATTCATCTTGGTGACCAAGGGAGAGCTGCAGAATTACTGCAAAGTATATGGACATAGAGGTATCTGCCAAATGTTAGACATGCAGAATATATAGGTCTCAGGTAAAGGAAAGTATAGGTATAGAGAGAGATAGAGGTGTAATACATACATAGGCATGCTATTTAATTTTTTTTAATAAAAACAATTTATGCTTATGAGGGGAAAATTCCAATAGTATAATAGATTACAGTGTGAAAAAACAAATGCCCATCTTCCTATTACACTCATCTCAATTTATTATATATTCTTCCAGTAGTTTTCCATTCATATACCAACAGATTTGTGTAGGTTTTCTTACACAAAAGGAATTATACTGAATGTTCCATGCTGCAATTTGATATCCCCCCAATATATCTTGGACATTTTTCTGTATCAGTATATATTGATCTGCTACCCTCTTTTTTGGTCCTGCAAAGTATTTCACTATATGAATGTAGCATAATTTTATTTAACTAATCCACTATGGATGGACATTTCTTATGTTTTCATAATCAGTTTTCAGTTGTTTCACTATTACAAAGATGCTGCCACGGATACCCTTTATATTACCAGTTTTGAATATATGTGGAAGCTGCTTCAGCAGTTGTTATATCATGTATCTTCTCAATCAAGAAATAATTCAAAGATGGGCCATGGTGGCTCAGTGGCAAAGTTCTTGCCTGCCATGTCGGAGACCCGGGTTTGATTCCTGGTGCCTGCTCATGAAAAAAAAGTTTAAAAAAGAGAGATAATTCAAGTACGAATACTCATGAAAAGTTTTGACACTTAAAAGGAAGTCCTCAGGGGGTGCAAGGGTAGGTTAGTGGCAGAATTCTCGCCTGCCATGTGGGAGACCTGGGTTCGATGCCCAACCCATGCACTTCCCCTGCCAAAAAAAAAAAAAAACCAAATTCAACAAATGATGCTGCAGTAATGGGATAATCACATAGAAAAAAGAATGAAATGTGACGCCTACCATATAGCATAAAAAAAGAAAGTCCTCATCCTAAAATTAACTATTAAGAATTTGTTTTACGTTTTAGTTCAGCATATGCTATGCTGAATTATAATAGGCAATCAAATTTGTTAATAAATGAATGCCTTCATATGGGATTCACCTAAATTGATTCATTTATGCAGAAAATTCTTTTTTTTTGAGCACTTATTCTGTGCCCAGGATTGATGATTCCAGCATAGGCTGTGGCCCTGTGCTTCTATGTCTGGTACTAGAGACAGCCATGGAAACATAAGTTGCAGCACAATGTAACAAGTGCTGATCAGAGAAGCAGTCTACTGTGATTTGGCTATTTTCATGTAAACACTGAAATGATGAACTAGAGCGGCTGCTCTCTCTCCCAATGTATACAATGGTTCTCCAGGCATTTTCGGTAACTATTCCATGTTTATTACAGAAGGGGGAAAAAAGAAGAAAAAAAAAAAAAGCAGAGAACTTGGCAAATAAGCTTCAGTTTTCATGTACTTAGCAATCATTTTCTATCTGTGGCCCACATATTTTTGCCTCTAAAATAAAGGTAGGATTTCTCTCTCTACCCTTACCTCTCTGACAAGTCCTTTGCTCCTTTATTTATCTTTATGTGCCCTTTGAATGCAGCAGAGCTTCATCCTCACAGACATCTTTATATGGCAAACTCAGACTAACACCAGCCAGAATTTAGCCACTTACGCTTTACTCTCTAGCCAAACAGATGCCACATTGAATGCTATTTAATACATTTTCTCTGATCAGAAGAAGCCTGTCTGGCTCCCTTTTCTCTAAAAGAGAAATAGACTATCTAGGAGCAAGTACCTTACTGAGGTGAATGAAGCTTGGGAATAATTCTAAAAAATAATAATACTAGCTACTGTGTATGAAAGCCTAACCACTGGAATAAGTATTTTGTTTGTGTATACCACCTTATCTAATTTTCATGACAATTACCCATAATTTACTCATGAGAAGCATGAGGCATGGAAGAAGGTAACTCACCAGGTCATACAACCAGAAGACAACAGAGCCGAGATTTATATCCAAGTCTGTCTAATCCCATTGTCCTTACTTTCTACCATGACCCTCATGCCTTCTCAGTTAGAGGTTGTGTTCAAATATGAATAGTATTGAGATCTCTAAACCATGTGTAAAAGCCCCAAATGCACAGCTTTCTCCTTCCCCACCTCCCCACTCCCACCCACCAAAATCGACATTTCTTGCTTTAAAGAAGAAACTTCCTGTCTAGACACGACGAAATAAAATAAAGTTTATTTCGGGAAAAAGGTCGTGAATATATTTGAGGTATTTAAGTTTCATACCTGACTCCCCATGTATCTTGACTGCTGTAGGGTCTTTATGGATACTAAGTCTATCTTTACCAATTTCTACTAAATTATGCTGGAGGAGCGAGCTAATGCTAACAAAAAAAAAGCTAGCTTGACAGATAAAGCCTCAAGAAAGAAAAAAAAATTATCTGTATTAGAATAGTATTAGTCTAATCCTACATCCCAAAATGCCATACCTGGATTAACCAATCTCCATTAGATAAGCAGGATATAAATTAGCAATGGAAGCCTTGGCGCGACCTCTCTGCTGGAAGCATATTATTAAGAGAGCATCCCCAATAGTATTAGGGAGATACGTGCTTGACTATGATCTTAAAATCCAGTGGGAAGTAGAGTGCCAACTTGCACAGTTTCTTTTTATTAGTTCAGCCTCTCTTCCTCTTATAATGTGGTGGAGTTAAAACCATTCACATTTCATAAAGTCAGCCATCTAGTTTAGACTGTATCTATCACTTGAGTTAGGAAATCTTTTGCAAAACCTTGCTCTGATATAATCCATCTCATCTTATTGATTCACAATGTTTTTCTGAAACCAAACAAGTATAACTTTGGCTGTCCCATCTAACCAAATCACACATCTATAAAATTGCTTCCCTCTTTCATTGTTTGTACACATTTTTTGATTGTCTGATAGCATCTGCACATTGCAGTGTAAACATCAACAGTGTCGATATTTACAGTTATAAGTTCCAGCTGTCTATCCTTTTCTTTATAATGGAGATCTAACATCACAAAGGGGAAGAGAAAGAAAAAAATAGGTAACTAGTTCCCCAGTCTCTCATTACAGAGGAGGTGAAATTACAGAAATCAGTTCCTGTTCCTATCGCTCTCTACACAGGATATATACCAGTTTAACCTTCAGTAAGAAAAGAATATTCTACAAGTTGTTTCTCTCTTTTTAATTATTTGAGGGCTACTGTCTGCTTTAATTAGAAGTGAGGAGAAACACCAATTATAAGCACATATGAGTCAAGAAATAACGAGGTGCTAGCATTTGCCCACCTCCATCAGGTAAGATCCTCATAAAATCATCTCACCAAAGTTTAATGTTGAGGAGGGCTGTACCAAATGGATACATTAGGATGTTAAACATACAATAAAT
Organism: Myrmecophaga tridactyla; assembly: GCA_004026745.1. NCBI lineage: Eukaryota > Metazoa > Chordata > Mammalia > Pilosa > Myrmecophagidae > Myrmecophaga > Myrmecophaga tridactyla. The sequence goes on from PVIY010000665.1 coordinate 185,697, forward strand.
ACACGTCATATAAGAAATACAATAAATACATGTCAATCAACCAATTAATAATTAAACACCCATTATGCTAATACCACCCTCCTGTTCATTTTGAGACTGCTTATAAGGCCAGATTTCTGAGAATCTTTTTCAATCTACTTCAGGAAATTTCTCAGTCATCCATGAAGTAATTAAGCAGCAGAATCTTCAGCTACTTGCCCTAACTCACTATGCATTAGGGATTGTCTATTTAGGTCAATAAAACCCACATAATTGGATCCCATTTTGAACTTTCAAATTTAAAAATAAAATAAACCTAAACGTGTATTATGGCTATATCCCTAGAACATCCTCCCCTAAAAGATAATCACCCTTTCAGCCATACCGAAGAAACAGCTATTTTTTTTTTTTTGGCAATTCCAAGAGGAGTAAACTAACAGATATTGCATTGGCAATCAAAGACTTAGTAGATGACAAACTTTCTTCCAAAACAGGTAACCAAATTACCCTCTTTCTTCTTTCTCAAATGCCAGGGAGATCTAAATGAGAAGATAACTATCTCCCAGTACCACTGAGTTCTGAAAGGATCCTTGCTGTTTCTCTCAGTCTGGTGTTATTCCCATTCAGTATGTTATACACACAAACAGAAGGCACAGTGTCTTTGGGAAATTGAGGTCAGGAGGGAATATGCCACTCTGCCTGCCAGGCTCCCTAGTATGTTATTTCACCTGCTGGGTATAGAAACTTCTCTCCAGAGTTCAACACAGAAAGTGCTTCCTTGATTAATCACATACCAGTTCCTGCACCCAGGGGTCACTGGGTGATTTCTTGAAACATAGCAAGAGAATCCACCATATAAAGGTGAATATTACCATTGCATCAACCCTCCT
>PVIY010000666.1:0-46667 GCA_004026745.1 Myrmecophaga tridactyla
CGTTTTCCTTCTTCATCTCCAAAGGTTGCTGGCTCGTGGACTCTCTGCTTCGTAGTGTTGCTCTCTCTGAATCCTTAATTCTCCAAAATATTTCCTCTTTTATAGGACTCCAATAAACCAATCAAGACCTACCCAATTGGGTGGAGACATGTCATCCCTTAATCTAGTTTAACAACCACTCTTGACTAAATCACATCCAGGGAGATGATCTCATTACAATTTCAAACATACAGTATTGAATCGAGATTATTCTACCTTTATGAAATGGGATTTATATTAAAACATGGCTTTTCTTAGGGGGTATACTTCCTTTCAAACCAGCACACATGCTAAGTGCTAAAAAACTGTTACTCTTTTCTAGTGAGATTAGCACACCCATCACAGCATTTGCATTTGGGGTCATCATTTTATGTTTACAGTGCTTCACTTTCTTTATCCATATTAGGTTTATACTGACTACACTGATTAATTGAACAGAGATATGAGGGAACCAGAACCTGCATATCATTTAAAACTTTGAAGGCTGCAACAATATCTATAATTTCACCTGTGAATATGTTAGGTTACTTAACAAAGAAGTAGTAAAGTGAATGTTGCTAATCAGGTGAATTTAAAATAACAAGATTATTTTAGATTATCCAGGTAGACCCAATGTAATCACAAATTAGAAGTGGCAGAGGGAAGCAGAAGATAGTATCAGGGTAATATGACCCGAGAAAAACTTAACCGAACATTGCTGGCTTTGAAGATGAAAGGGGTCGCTAGCCAAGGAATGGAGATGTCTCTCAAAATTGGTAAAAGGAAGGAAATGGATTGCATCCTGAGCCTTCCGAAGGAATGCAGTCCTGCTGATTTCTTGATTTTACTTCATTTCAGATTTTGACTTCCTGAACTGTAAGATAATAAATTTGTGTTAAGTCATATAGCTTCTGTTAATTTGTTACAGCAGCACTAGGAAATGAATGGAAGCGTTATCTTGAAAACAGCCTTGTGCTTAGATTGAGTCCAATGGCCTCAGAGAAATCCCTGAGGTGGACAAGTAGAGAAAAACAACAGACTTGTATTAAAACATTCTCAAAGTACATGGGAATTGTCCCCAAAACTCCAAATGAAATCAGAGATAGCCCAAGGGGTAAGGCACTGGGCACTATACCTCTGCTGCTGCATCGTGATGTCCTCTTTGTTGTAGATATTGAGAAAGTATCTAATTTATTTAATCATTCATTCATCCATAACTATTATTTGAGTGACTGATAAGTAGAAGCCATTTAAATGAGATATTACAAAGTTCTATCATCCTTAGAAGGAAACTCTATGTAGAATTATTTTATGGCATTATTCAGCAACTAAGCACACTTCTATAATTGCCAGAGATTATAATGGGAAGCATTGAATGTCTTTCTGCACATGTGAAAAATTAGAGCTACATGACAAACGATATAATGACCAGGGCTAGTACATTTTAAACCAATGTGCTAGAAGCAACAGCAACTTGTGAAGATGTGCAGGGAACGTGCTTGATTTGTTGTTCTCAGAGTTCATTAAAAGGCCTTTTAAAGCAAGATCCAAAAACAACCAAAACTAAAAATTGATAGATTTTACTACTGAAACAATAATTTTTGTGGCTCCCAAATCATGAACATGAAGTAAATTATTACTCTGTGGGAAAATAGAATAAATAAAAGCAATCACCACACTAAATGTTCTAAAGTATTCTCAACATCCCAGTGGAAATGGGTAATACAGAAAGGGAAATCTATATAAAAGAACTATAGATAGCAAAGAAAAAATGAAAAATTTCATATACAGTACTAGCCTAAGAAGTTAAAGTTAATGCAACAAATGTATTAATATACAAGATTACAAATTTATTTAAAATTATTGGTAATGTCTAGTTTTAAAGAAGGTGAAGGAAATATAATTCTAGTAAACTGGGCTAATACATTTGCACAGCCTTTATAGAAGGCAATTTAAAAGGTTGGACCAAAATGTAAAATAAGCATATCCTTTGAGATAAAAATTTGACTTATCAGTGCAGACAACCAAAGCTATAGGCTGAGTCCCCAATCTTGGGGTTTGTTCATATGAAACTTAACCCCACAAAGGATAGGTCAAGCCTACTTAAAATTAGGCCTAAGAGTCACCCCCAAGAGAACCTCCTTTGTTGCTCAGATGTAGCCTCTCTCTCCAGCAAACACAACAAGAAAACTCACCACCCTCCCCCTGTCTATGTGGGACATGACTCCCAGGGGTGTGGACCTTCCTGGCAATGTGGGACAGAAATCTTAGAATGAGCTGAAACTCAGCATCAGGGGATTGAGAAAACCCCTAGAATGAGCTGAGACTCAGCATCAAGGGATTGAGAAAACCTTCTCGACCAAAAGGGGGAAGAGTGAAATGAGACCACATAAAGTGTCAATGGCTGAGACATTCCAAACAGAATCGAGAGGTTATCCTGGAGGTTATTCTTAATCATTAAATAGATATCACCTTGTTAGTCAAGATGTAATGGAGAGGCTGGAGGGAATTGCCCGAAAATGTGGAGCTGTGTTCCAGTAGCCATGTTTCTTGAAGATGATTGTATAATGATATAGCTTTCACAATGTGACTGTGTGATTGTGAAAACCTTCTGTCTGATGCTCCTTTTATCTACCTTATCAACAGATGAGTTAAACATATGGAATAAAAATGAATAATAGGGGGGACAAATGTTAAAATAAAGTTAGATTGAAATGCTAGTGATCAATGAAAGGGAGAGGTAAGGGATAAGGTATGTATGAATTTTTTCTATTTTCTTTTTATTTCTTTTTCTGAATACATGCAAATGTTCCAAGAAATGATCATGATAATGAATATGCAACTATGTGATGATATTGTGAATTACTGATTATATATGTAGAATGGAGTGATCAAAAGTTAAGAATGTTTGCGTTTGTTTGGTGTTTTTTGGTATTTAAAAAAATAATAATAAAAAAACTTGACTTATAGGAATATATTATGATGAAAAATAGTCACAGAAGTCCACAAAAATATATGTGCAAATATATTCATTATAGTACTGTTTATGGCAGAGCAAATATGGATTCAATTTAAATGTCTAGTGGTAAAGTATTTCTGAAATTCTAATGGCATATGTAGAATGGAATAATATATTATTAAAATATCATGGATGTGTTCATATGTGTGTGTTTATGTATGTATACACTGCACTGACAATTAACGTCGTAGAAAGGGTTAGTAGTGATTATTGAGATATATCCTCCTGTATTGACTATGAAAATATAAGGCATTATTAGGTAACATTAATTTTATAATATACTATTATTCTATTATTATTAAGACTTAATCCTGACCATTAAGTTTATCTTTCTCTAATATACAGATATGCTATGGCGATCTTGGAAAATGATGGCATTTACTAAATCTATTTAAATTCTTTTATGCAGTTTCTTTCCCTACTTGATGTCTTTTTTCCTTTCAATGTTTTCTCCTCCTGGATAAGTCAGTCTGCCCGTCAAGATTCAGTTACTGAAAAAAAAAAGAAAAAAAAAGATTCAATTACTATCTAGATTAAGTTCCTTTCATGTGCTCCCCGATAACCTCTCTGCCTCTGTGTACATAGATCTATCATAGGACTTACCACTCAGTCTTTGTGTCTCTAATTGATTAAAAACTTTTCACTAAGCAAGACTATCACAAAGCAGACAGTTTGTAAATTACTTTGAAAGAAATAAAAAGGAAAAGAGAAGAAAGAATTAAAAAGAAAGATGAGAAAGAAAATAAGGAAAAAGAAGGGAGGAAGAGAGGAAGAATAAAGAAAGAACAGGGAAACTGCTCTTTGGTGATGTAAGTCATGTCCCTATCCAAGGATGGAGCTGCTGGAGGGAATGAGTCTGCTCTGGTGGAAGCGTTTAGTCTGAGGCCGAAAGTTAATGATGGAATTTTGTTCTTTCAAGTCCCCACCAGGGCATCAACCTACTTTCGTCTAAACCCACCTTATCTCACAACCATGACCAACCTTCTAAACTATGGGATTCTTCTAGACCAGTAATACCCGACTTGTTTATGCATCAGAATTTCCTGAGTAGTTTTTTAATTGCACAAGTGCTCAGTTCCCACCCCTGCCATTCTGACTTATTAGATCTGAGGTAGGGTCAGGAATTAATATTGTTGTGAAGTAAGAGACTGGTTTTTGATGTTAAGTTTGAAAACTGCTGATCTAAGCTGAATACTTCTGTTCGTAAAGCTTCTTTTAATTTGAAATTCCATTGTGACCAAATTCTCTGATACTTAATATCCATACTCATTGACTCTCTTCTAACTTAATATCCATACTCATTGACTCTCTTCTATTATATGCTAGAACTACATGAAACATATTTCTGAAATAACTTTTAATTCGTTCAGGTCATTTTCCTAGTTTGAACTTCATTCCCTCCTTAATTTAGACATCGTAATTTGACATTTCAAGAATTCTACTATTATCCTAAAATGTCTACAATTCACTACTTACTTCAAAATTGCCACCCATTTTTTTTTTTTTACTATTTCTCACTTTTACATTCTACTCTTCTAGACTGCAATTTTTTTTCTTTTACCACTCCACAGTTTTTACTTTTTTTTTTTTTGCTTTTGCTTTGATATAGAAGGCCATAAATCTCTATTGATTTTGACCAATACAAATTTATATTACTTAATTGATTCTGAGCCATAATGCTTCTTGGCCATTTTTGACGCCTCATTATTGGTCCTTATTGCATTTTGCACTGTACCCACCTCAAACCTTCTTCTCTACCTCAATATCTTCATTGACACTTGACCTTAGCAAATGACTTTAACACCTACTTTGAGGAGACAAAAATCAATCTGACTCTTTGCTTTGGCTTTTCTTTACCACAAAATCCCTCTTTATCTTCAGTTTACATTTCTTTTTTTTTTTCTCTTAGGTGTACCTACTTTTTTTTTTTTATACTAGAGCTAACTCCTAGATTTGTGCTCTTTATCTTATCTTCTCTGTCTGATTCCTATTGCATCAATTATTCTCCTTGCTAGCATCTTCAATCTTTTGTTCTCTATAGGATCCCTCCCCTCTGCCTTCAAATGTTTTGGTTCCCATCCTTAAACAAAGGAGGTTTCTCCATAAATATTTAATGAAGTGATATTGAATTGAATTGAACTTATTAATTCCTCAAGCTCTAGGAGCTACTAGTGGCAGATCCAAAATTAAAACCCATAATTACTGATTTTAGTTCAATACTCTTTCCAAAGATAAAATGTTTCTTGTAAATATATCTAAATATCTTCCCAAATCTAAATTCAGTGACCATATTTGTTGAAGTAAATGTTTAATCCACTGAAATATAATATTGTTTGTGTACTCATCAGTAAATACTATTGATCCTATTACAATATGAGAGTTGGTCATTAAAATCTCATATTGTACATCATACATATAAAAAATTAGTTACAGATTTGGAAACATATTAGTCATGTATGATAGATAAACTAATTTGAAGACCTTATTTTATTAGATCATTTAAATGCTGTTATAGGTTAATTTAATACCAAAGACTTTTTATTTATTACTAAATTGATTATTACTTAATAGCTCACTGTGTTTATCTCTTGGAGATGCTTGAGAAACTGTCACTATTAATTTAAAATCAATTATAGTAGTTAAATAAAGAATCATTATCCTTTATTCCTGTCTAGAAAATAAAGTCCTCAGACCAAAACAATGCATCACTTTTTAGAATTAAAATCTATTCTGAGAAGACTGATGCCAGTCACAGACATGCAGAACAAACCTCTGACAAGACATAATTCTGTTATATTAATTTATTGGTTAACTCTTATTAGGCTGCTGTAAACAAAATAGGAGGCAGACTATCAATCGCAAAACATATTCACATGACATGGCCAAGTGTGGAGCATTTCTGTGTTATAAAAGGGAAATTCTCTTCAACAGGGATGTCAAGTTCTGTTTTTTTTTCTGGTGCTTTCTTCTCCGAAGCAATTAATTAAAACATAATAGTAATTTTAAATGAAAGTATTTAGGGTAGTATAAATCGTCATATTTGCTAAAACAGGACTTACGAATTCCGAATTTTGGTAGTCAGACAACTAGATATTTAGAGCTAATAAATACCATTTAGAAGACATCAATGCATTTTAATTTGGCTATTTTTTGCTTTGCAAATCTCAAATTTTCTAACAATTCATGATTTTCCTAACCCCTGAAAACTTACTATCTAGACGGCTCTAAAGTCATAGTTTTTATGTTTATTTAAACCAAGTTTTCTAATTCTAAGACATTTTTTGCCCAGAATTTATATTAACTTAAAACTCAAAAAAAAAGAGGAAGTTTAAGATGAATGAGAATTGAATTAAACTTGTGTCTTAGATTACACATGCTATCTGCTATCTACACATGACATTAGTAATAATACTTGATACTTTTACCACTGGGCCAGATTATAGAGTTGGTGTAATCATAACTTTCATATGGCTTTGAGACTATGAACTGATGGCTTTACAAGACCACAATGGGTCTTAAGTAGACTTAGCTAAGATAACTATATGTTTTATCAAATCAACTCTAATATTTCCATTCTGTCATGAGAACAGGAAAGGTTTATACAGAAAATCTATTAGGGAAAGCATATTCAATATTTGCAAAAGAATTATTAGAATAGATATTAATTTTATCCTGCTATGTCATTAAAATAAGGATCCTGAATAATGTAACCAAGCACATCATACAATGGGATGTGTGCTTTCACTTTATGGGGACATCTATTTCCTCCATCATCAGTATCTCTCTACTAATATTTACATCCTGTGTAGAAGGGAGGAGAAGCACAAGAATGCCATGTTGCACTTTGGCATTCTTGTGTCTATTTCTTACATAAGTAATATCTTTCAGTATCTCCTAATTAACGTCTCCAGTTCAGGTATATGGAGAGAATGAGAGTTGATGAGTGACGCAGAGGATTCTCAGGGAACCGTGAAGATTTGCCTTATAGATAATGCTATTGTTTGTTATAGTTCTAAAACTTCAAAGATCACTTAAAATAAATTGAGAATATTTATTCCTTCCTTTTTGACTTGTCATAGTCTCACAAAATGTCTAAAGATAATCATTTTAATATGATGTTTAAATTACAATGTAATTTTGGAAAATATTTTACATTTATAAAAGAGGTCAGATATTTTGAATATATTATCACCACGTTATATGTGCACATTTTTAGTCATTCAGTGCTTTCATTTGCACTGTTAGGCTTTAGAATTAAAAAAGATAAAAGGAGACCTCTTAGTTATTTGTTCACTGCTTATTCCCTATGATTCAGTAACACTGCCTCATTTTTTCTTTCATTCCTTTTTCTTTTTCCCTTTAAATTCATCGAGCCATTTCTTGTCTCAAGAACTTTTGCATTTTCCCCCTCTGCGGGACCATATTTCTTCCACATCATTGTGCATTTGGTCTCTGGTCAAACTTCTCCTTCTCAGCAAGTTTTTTTGATTGCTGTTTCTAATCTTGCCTTCCCCACCTACCCTATCTTTATGAAATTTACTAATATGTGAAATTATTTGAATTCGTTGCTTATTGTCTTTCCCACTAGAATGTGAGATCCTTGAGATGAATAGTTGCATCTTACTTACTGCTCTATTTGCAATACCCTGAGTATCTGTATTTGGCATATTTTAGATATTCAACTATTACTTATTAAGTGGACTTAATACATGGTATCTTGCCTAATAATTAACTCACTATCTAATGAGCCTGGCAATTACTCTTAATCTAAAAATATTGTGAATATCACATTTCTTTATTAAAACTACCATCTTCATCTCCTGAAAATGGTTACCAGCTCCAATTGCTTCTCTTGAAATTCGGATAAGACAATAATATTATCTGTCTAAAATGAATATCGCAGTTTTCAAATCCTACAAATACTAATATGAACTTAAGTAAAAATGTCACAAGGAGAGGCAAAGTTTATTGAATTTCTATTGCTTGATACCTTTAATCTGATTCTTTTATTTTTTTTTCAAGCTTTTGCGTATGAACACGCACTAATCCACATGCTCATCAAAAAGGCATGCAGCTAACAAAGGATGTAGCCAATTTGGAGTTAAAAAATCATTTACCAATTCTCTTTAACAGCATTAATCAGCATATCAGAGCAGATTAATGAAACAGAATGTTTCTCTAAGTATAATTACCTTACATTTCACAAAGTTTTAATAAAAAAATAAGTTGTCAAATGTAGAGTCTCTAGTATAGCTCTTTTGTCACAATAGGAATTCAATTTATATTTTTAAAGAAAAAATAATTGTGTTTTAAAACTGTTGTAGACTCTCTTATGAAACTCTAAGGGAATTTTCACTGGCTTTGTTAACAAAGGAGAGCAACATCGCCCAGTAAGACTTTCTATAATGAAGGAAATATTCTATATCTTTACCATTCAATATGGCAGCAGCTGGACACGTGTGGCTCTTTGATTACTTAGAATGTGGCTAGTTTTACTGAAGAACTGAACTTTAATTTTATTTTAATTTTTCCTGAAAATTTTGCTTTAAATATAAATAGTGGCCTGTGACTGTTGGCTACCGTTTTGGACACAGCCATTTTGATTGAATCTAAAGGATTATGTTTTCTAATCTTTTCATAAAATTGAAAAATATTACAGAGTTTGGGGTGTGACCAAGATTAAAAATACAATTAATCTAAATCTTGAAAAAAATAGCTTTTAATGCTACTGAGGGACACAGGACACTTGGTTCCACTTCATATTCCATTCTTGCACATTTTTCATTAGGGTTAGACAGGATGCCCACTAAGTTTATTTTGGTGATAGTCTTAAAACTAAATTTGAAGTCTCAGTTCTCTAATTATTATTATTTCTTCTGTGTTTTTTTGGGAGAAGGTGTTGAAATATAGCAGGGAGCCAGTATATTAATCTAATAAAAATTCCATGTGCTGCATATAGAAGCCTAAATAACTCCTAATTTCACTGTGGGTCTTTTCTCAGAACTATTATCCAAATCACTAGAAAATTTTGAATAGCAAGGGATAATTTTAGTACAATGGATCAAAAGCATTTCATGATGAAATATGTAATTCTACAGTATTGTAAAACATTTGTAAGGAAATAATGCCCCACCTCATATAATTGTAGAAATACAATGAACACAAACCAAGTTGATATAAACGTTAAATACTTAGTCTGTTTCCTTCAAGCCTGGGCTATGGAGTCAAACACTACCACTGCCAGTGGTTTTTATATATTAGTTAATTTCCTCATATGTAATATGATGGTAATAAACATACCCACCTTGCAGAGTGTCTTGAAGATTAAACTGGAAAATATATTAAAAGCATTGAGCATGGTGCCTGACACATAGTAGGAATAGAATAAATGTAGCTTTCCATTTTTCTTATTTTTCCACAAGCTGATATTGCTACCACTGAGTGAGCAAAGTGCAAAGCAGGGTTAAGCAATTTGCTTTTCCATGAGTCCAGTTTAGTAACTTGACAAATCAGTGGGCATAGGTATGGACTTGTACAAACTAGAAGAATCTGCTATGTAAAAGCAACAAGAGTACATTTACTAATTCCACTGAGATGTCACTTATTAAACAGGTTTATTTGCCAAGTAAATTAAGATTTAGAAGAAAAAAGTCACTTGGTCACAGCAAAATATTATCCATATAACAAAAACACCTGAAATAAAACTTATTTTTATTTTCAAAAACCCACATTTAGAAGATAACAGAAGGTGATGTAATCTCCGTAAGACTTCCAATAAAATTTCGTGGGGAAAATGATGGTGCTGTAGAAAGAGCAAGAAACTAAATTAGACAATGCTTGAATTTTCTGTTTCGTGTCATTTTTACCTTAACACATTTTTTCTGAATGTTCATTTCCTTTGTGTGCCTTTCTTTCCTAAAGAATAAAAGAAAGATCTGCCTCATGAAAATGCAGGAGAGTCATCCCACATAAAGACCATCTTTAAAATGCGCATTATTTATTTGACAGACTGTAATGGCTGTTTCAAGGATATTATGGGCTGTCACGTGAATATGTATTTTAGAATGAATGCTACAGTACAAATATCAAGGTTGCACAATGCACATCAAAGATATAGCCTAATGAAATGTCTTTTGAAGATTAAGAATATATAAGGATATCCTGGAAATGGACAACTCAGTTGAGTTAAAATAGAAATAGGAGAATACTCTTGCAATTCTAAATGATGCATAGGCTAAGTTCTTTGGGAGGCAAGAGAGTGGAAAAGGAAAAAAAATTAAACCATAGCTTAAATTTGAGTGGTAATTATAATTTCAGTTCTGAATTCTAACATCAAATAAAATAGAGCTTTTTAGAATTTCATATTTAATTTATATTGATAAATTGATTGTTTTAGAATTATATTGCATTTATAAGGTTTCAGTTACAGTTATTAGACTCAGCATTATTAATAAATTAGATGATTTAATAATAGGAAGTTTATTTTGGGTCACCATTAAATAATTCATTCACTCCTCTAATACATTTTTGTGAATGTCTTCAATTTCTATGACCATATTAAGTTATATACATAAGTAATATATTAAGTTCAGTAGAGGATATAAGATACACTGAATCCCAGTCTTTACTTGATAGGACTCAGAATCAAGAGGGAAGTTACAGTATGAGTATAACTTACTATAGCACTGGACTGTGAACAGTAAGAGCTGTCAGAGCCATATAGATAAGATTCTCCAGTAGCCCTATAGGAAATAATAAATAAAAAGAACAATGTGGCATATCTATAGTAAGTACAGATGAAAGTGTTTGCATCACATTCCATCAATAATTGTGACTTGAATTTAGAATCATTTTCACCCATGTTCTTAAACCCACATTATTTACCTTCTTTAATGTTCCAAAAAGTGTTTCTTTTGAGGGGGGAGGGGGGAAAAGAGGAAGAACATGCATGCAACAGATTACCCAGAAGTGTTGTTATACTTCAAATTATATCAATTATTGCCATGTTTTTTTAAATTTAAGTTATTCCAATAAATCTACAAAATCAGTGTATTACACAAACTTCAAATAAGTCATTGACTTTAATTCTTAGTAGATACCCTATGTCTTGATCTTTTTTCTTTTTAGTTTTCTCCCTTTATTCCTTAAAAATTGTCACAAAAGAGATATGCTGAGATGTAGATGATTCTGTGAGCCAAAGCGCCCTTTTTCCTAAACTTCTTCAACCTATTAAAATCTCTCTGTGATGCATCTTCACTGGACTTCAGAGAAATTCCCAGAAATCAGAATAAAGACCAGAAATTCCAGAAAATAAAATCTGACAACTGTCAAAATTATTGATATTTAACTATTTTCTGAGTGCCTCATGCGTATCAGGCATTCCTTTCGCCTAGCTCTAACCAATAGGACTGTAATGTGATCCATATGTGCCCTTCCAAATTCTCTAGGAGTCTCATTAAAAAGGAAAAGGTGGTAAAATTAATTTTAACAATATATTTCCAGCATATTATCATTTCAACATAATAGTGATATAAAACATACTCTTTTCCTACTGACATTGATGTTTTTTGCATTTACAACGCATCTCACTTTGGACTAGCACATTTCTAGTGTTCAACAGCCTCATGTATGTGACTAGTGATTATCCTACCGAAAAGCACTGGTATAGATATTTTCAGTTGTATTTAATTATTTAACACCCATAGCAATTCTGCGAAGTCACTAGCATTAATTCCCTTTCGCAGAGGAGAAAACTGAAATTCAAACAGTGTAAGTGACGTAGCAAATAAAATGTGGAAATGACTCATGTTACAATCCTTGCCATACCTTTTATTATGGTAATCTTTTATTTTAATTTTTAAATTTTTATTTTGAAATACCTTCAAAGTTACAGTTACAAAAATAATATGAACAAGAACATCTCTACCCCTCCCCACAGATACCCAGATCCACCAATTTTAACATTTTCCACATTTGTCATATCATTCTATATATTTGTCTATCAGTTCATTTTCTTAACACTCGAGTATAAACTGTAAACATCATGGTCCTTGAACACTTAATACTGCCATGTATATTTCTTAAGAGCAAGGATATTCACTTATATGATCATCTTAAGTACAGTTAGCAAGTTCAAGAAATTGAACATCACTATACCTTACAGTACATAGTCCATTTTTTTGTGTGTGACCCAATAATGTTGCTTTGAGCCTTTTCTCCTCCCTGGCTAGATCCCATTCAGGATCATGTATTGCATTTAATTGTCATTGTCTCTTTAGTTAGCGCTTTCTTTTTTAAAAAATTGCAGGGGGTGTACGGGCTGGTTCAGTGGTAGAATGCTCACCTTCCATGAGTGAGACCCGTGTTCGATTCCCGGACCACGCACCACCCCCCCCCAAAACTGTAGGAACATGATAACAACATAAATTTTCCTATCTCAACTACTTCTAAACATACCATTCAATAGAATTAATCACATTCCTGATATTGCAGTACCCTCATTACCTTCCATTACTAAAGCTTTCCCGTATCCCCAAATAGAAGCCCTACACCCATTGTGCATTAACCTGGTGTTCTCCTTGCCCCACACCCCTGGCAACCTGTCCTTCTAGTTTCTGTCTCTCTTTAGCTTTCACATTCTCTGGTGTTTTCTTTATAGTTATATGGTGATCTTTTTAATGAGGCTAAGAATTTGGAATTTACTTCCAGATAATTAACTTTTAAACTGAAGGACACTCTTCCTTGATTTTTTCTAAAAAGCAGAGAATATTTTTGAAATTGCAGTCACCATATAACTTTCAGAGGCAGACAAAGTTGGAAGCGTCTCCCCTGTTTCAAAGGGGAAAAGTCATGTTTATTGACTTCTGATTTGCTCCACTTCAAAGCATGAAAGGCATGTAATTGAAATTACTCCTTTGACTATGTAACCTTTCCCAGGGCTCTATTAAAGACATAGCCTATTTACTATTGTATTCTTTTGTTCTAAGTTGTGTGAATTTTCAAAATGCAATTTAAAACTTATGTGCTCACAAGGCTCTGCTTGATTTGATTGTTTCCTCTATTTTGGTAGTTACTTGTGATTTCTTATTTGTATGGGCTTTGTCCTCATATTTAAGTGAAGAGACTCATAGTCTAAATATGAAATATGGCAAAAAATAATTTTCCCTGTGTAGTAACCTGTAATCAGAGAAAAAAGGGCCAACATTCTGCAGAGGAGACATGAACAGGTTAATTAAGAGGTTTCCATTATTGATAATTGTTGTCTCACCCTGAAAGTACCTGTGATACACTGGATTTTTTTTTATGAAATATCATTTAAGCAAGAAGTTTTAATATTTCTTAAAAGATTGTCCCAAAATATGTTCAAAGGAAAAGAAGCCATTTTCTGTTTTCTAGGAACTTACACACATTGTGAGTGACTGACACAACTGACTCATTAGGAAAAGATAATCCTAGTAGAAGCTATAAATTCTACTTTTAAAATAGTTACTTGAAGAATACATATATATATATATGTATGTATTGAACACTTAATACCGCCATGTATATATATATATATACACGCACACATATATATATACATGTTTTATACATATATATATAAAACACACATCAATTCTAAAAAAAGTGAATTTGAGACACAGAGTAAATTGGAGGTGGTGAAGAATAGACCTGGGGGGACCAACATAAGACATTCACCACAGGTAATATATGGACTACCTATATCTAAATATATGATATGTACCAAATTGTTAAATTACCCAGACTCCCTAATTCAGCTGTTCTCCAGTAGGGGAGGTAAACTATTTGAAGTCTTAGATATGTATTTCATTATTTGCTGATTATAATCAAGAGGCATGTCTTCCTAGGATTTCAACTATACAACCCATTTTCTTTTTATAGCCTCTTTTTAGTTATTATTATTGTTCCTACATATTTATTCATTCAACAGATATTTAAAAACAGGCAACAATGAGAAAGCTGTGAATATTTCTTCTTTATTTTGGATGAGATTATTTCTACAGATAGAAAATCACTTGGAGTTAGTACTTGGGTTGCGTAAAGTGTAATCACTCTCCTCAATGTAAAGTCTGATTTTACAGACCATAGATAATCATTTTCCTTGCCTTAGTTGCTTTGGTTAGTTACTTTCTTTTTCTTTCTTTTTCCCTTTAAATTAAAAAAAAAAATAGGGGGGTGGTAATCAGGATCCATATCCATACCATTTGTCAATCTGATTTCTGGTTGGAATTACCTCTTCCAATTTTGTTATCTTGTGGCCAGTCTGTTCTTAGGGGACTCATCAAGCATAGGGCATGAAAGACAGACTAGGTCAATTGGATGCTCCCTTACCGGAATTTAAAATTTGATCAGAGTGAGACAGAGACTGAAATATTTTTGAAGTTTGACTCTTTTCAAGTTGTGGCACATGATCTCTACTGTTCCATCCATGAAACATCTGTGGTAGTTCCTACTAAGTCTTTTTTTCTGGACGCTGCCAAGTTTTAGTCAATTTTGTGAGCATTTAACATCTTTTTAAAATTTCCCTTTGCATAATTTAGCCAGAAACAATATTTTTTGCTTCAATCCAAGTAACCCTCTGTGCTGGTCTGAATCTGTGGTGGACCCCAGAAAAGCCATGCCCTTTGAGCCTCATTCAATATTGCTGGGTGGGAGCAGTTTGATTGTTTCTATGAAGATGTGACCCACCCAATTGTGGGTGGTAACTTTTGATTAGATGATTTCCATGGAGGTGTGTCTCCACCCACTGAAGGTGGAGTTGCTTGCAGGAATCCTTTAAAAGAGAAAACATTTTGGAGAGAGTCCCTTTTGGTAGAGCCATATGAAAGCCAGCAGACACCACCATGTTCAGCTTGTGCCCTTCCAGCTGGGAGAGAAACGGTGAACGTCGTTGGCCTTCTTGAACCAAGGTACCGTTCCCCGGATGCCTTAAATTGGACATGTCTATAGACTTGTTTTAATTGGAACATTTTCTCAGTCTTAGAACTGTAAATTAGCAACTTATTAAATTCCCCTTATTAAAAGCCATTCCGTTTCTGGTACATTGCATTCTGGCAACTAGCAAACCAGAATACTCTCTTTGATATACTAATCATGTTAACAGATATGGGTTGAAATTCTGGCCTTGAGTCCTTGGGCAAGTTACTTAATTTCTTGCTCCTGAAATAGGGCTATTAACTAAACAATTTCTAAACCCAAGCATGTGTTTCTAACAATTGTCTAGTGGCAAAGGTGCACACAAACAAAACTTATTCAGCCAGAACTAGTTTTGATACTTAAAATAATTTTTTTGGATTCAAATTGGCACATTTGAATATATAAGAAGCTTGCTAGAAGAGCTTCTTTTATATAGGTATATGATAATTAATTATAAATAAATATTATATATGATACATATCTATATCTATATCTATATCTATATCTATATCTATATCTATATCTATATCTATATCTATATCTATATCTATATCTATATCTAGCTTTCTCTATCCTTCAATCTTACCAAAGGGCCTTAAATACACATACACACCTAATATACATAACCTACTATACACACACGCACACACACATAAATACACACACACACACACACACATATATAGCAGGTATTGTGACAGTCTATGGTTTTGCAAATTTTAGAATTCTCTGAAGTTGTATGTTGCAACAGTGGCAAACTTTGAAAACATTAAGGGTTCATGTTGATTTCTTGGTCATGCCTTTTTCTTGGTTTAGCATAGGAATTTGGTGCTATTGTAGGCTTCTCCTGAAGTTCCAGGCAATTTCTTTGGATCTGATTGCTACAGTCCTGCTGCTAATTGGTATATGGATTCTGGTCCTAATTTGGTGTTTTGATTGGTTTATCTTTATTGGCTGATGCTATATTCTGTTTCTTATCTATATATCAGAAAAGATTTCAGTGTGAATGTCTAGAAAAGCAAAGTGTAAGAAAAGTCCTTTTTTTTTTTTAACTATGACTCATCTTGTATACATACCCTATTTAATTAGGCATCTTTATAGGAGACTATAATTGTGGTCTCATATGAGTTGCTAGACCTTGTGTTGTTGCCTCAGTATCACTGTGCCAAAATTGGTTGGATAAAATCAGGTTCATTACTTCCTTCACTTACTTTAGAAGAGAAAGTAGTCTATAGGCCATCATCAACCAAACTGAATTGTTCACAGAATCTGTTACCCAAAGTTTGAGTTTGGTAAATTTATATTTATATTCTTTGGAGAGATTTCATTTTCCAGGCTGAGGACCAGAATAGCTGGGGAATATCCCCTGGGGCTTTTCTATGCCTTGCTGAAAGGAGTAATGCCTTCTGGGATTATGTTGCTCATGTCCATATAAATGATGGGGAAAATGATCTTAACTATATTTCTAAAAACTGATTGTTCAGGTGGATTATTAAATACAGCTGATCCTAGCAGTTGAAAAATATTGAAAATTTAACGATCAAACCCAAAATGCTTAGATTTACTTAGTTGAATAGCAGAAAAACAGCAATAATCCATCTATCAATCTATGCTTTTAGAATGGTTGTTCCTGAAACATTTGTTTGCAAAAATTGAGGTTATAGTGAAAGGAAACTAAGAATGTACTAATGAAAAGTGAGATGATAAAGCACAAAAACATGAAGGGAAACACAAATTCCCAGTTCATTATCTTTTGCCTTTCATGCTATACAATGTAAATTTCTAGATTCTCCCAAACACTAAACTCACATAAACAATATTTCCATTGTCAATATGTCCACCCTTTGGTGCAATTGAGCATGACTGTTAGCACTGGCAGTGCCCATATCATGGTATTTAAGAGAAAATAATATAAAGTGTTCGAACGATAACATTTTAAGAATTAAGAATTGTAACACAAATATTGAAAGGCGTATACTAGCCACATTTTCCAAAAAGATATTCTTTGAAGAAAAACAGAAAATGCTAACTCTCACAGGAGTGTTACTTTTTGTCAGTTGTAGGGTTACATTAAAAACGCCTTGACTACCAAAGAAAATGAGAGAAAGCAGCACAACAAATACAGGTTAATTTATTGTACATCATGGTTTACTTTAGAAATCAGACACATGCACACACACAAAGCAATTAAATATTTAGTTCTATTTGATATATGTCATTTAAAAAGATATAGTTGAAATTATGCTTTGCTCAAAACTTTGAGTGATTAATGCACTGATTTATCTTTCCAATGTAGACTGCTGCTAGGCAGATTCTGATATTTATTTTTATTAGCTTATAATATGTCAATTTTTCTTGCTTATCTGTCAACTCCCAGAAAAATACATAAATCGAAAATGTAGCAATGTGGACACTAACAAGGCATAATTATTGTAGGGTCTGTCCTACTTTAAAGAAAAAATACAGTTACCTTCCAGAATGCTGCTGGGATTAGGTCAAAATTTGCATAATACTGACTCATATTTTCTTAACAATGTTAATCAGACAATAGCTTTTGCAAATCTATAATCCTTCACTATTTTCTTGCTTTACTTTTTGGGCTCAGTAAATAATTCAGTCAAATCAAGATAATTATTAGAACTTACCCCATAGAAAACGTTAATTACTCAGTGTCAGGTTGTTATAAGATTTTTATGTTTAAAGTAACCCAAGGCAATTAAGCTTGCCTAAATGTAATATTTTGCAGTTAAATTTATTCATTTTCTAGATAAATATTTAACAGAAAATACTTCATTTTATAAGCTTAAGGAAAAAAAATTCTACTTCAGCATCATCAGCCACAACAATTCTAAGACCAGTGTTATTAAGCAGTAAGAAGACTAACAGTCAAGAGATGATGAAAATTTGGAAAATGTAAACTACTATAAAATAATAGCTGCTAATGTGGAGGATTATGAAACACCCAGTAGCAGAATAAGTAACAAATAGATCCTTTCTGAAGTCTTGAAGGCTGGGGGGGTGGGATCTGGGGTTAAGTAACCGTGATATATTTATAGAGGGCAAGGGATCACCATAAAGTAAAGCAGCAAATAGTAAAGAAGTCAATGTAAAAGAGAGGCCGGGGATTTAGGGTATAGAGATCATAAATTTTCATCGATATAAACAGCCTGTGTACCTCAGGAGTTGAGGTTTAGCTATAATTTCAGGCCTGACCTATAGGCCCCCGCGTTCACAGTGTATGCATGATCAAGATGCCATCTAAGGAGGTGTTAAAAAAAAAAAAAGGAAAGAAAGAAAGGAGGACAAATGTTTCAGCCCTGTGTGATTTACTCATTTAATCATCCCCAAATCCATCCCAAACACAATAGCACAGTAGTTGAGAAGATTTTATTGTCTCACTAAATTACATTTAATTCTTACCATAGCATATCCTATAAACAAGAAGAGTGAATGATGTCTCCTCCACTCTGTTCCTCCAAAGGAAAATTGTTAACTTTTTATGCTTAGCTTCTCAGTCATTTTCACTTTTTCTGTACAGCACAGACTCCCACATTTGCATGTCTAAATTTTAAATATGTATTTTTAAACCAGTTTAAAACTTAGTGGATTAAAAAAACATGAGTGATAAAATGAGCTTGTTTAATGGTTTAGCAGAAGCAATAAAAGCAAGCAAATCAACATGAAAGGAGAACTATTAAGCATTTAGCTTTTAGGAATTACTCTGAAATGGAATAGTGAGTAGTTTTTGTTTTTTGTTTTTTAATAAGTAAGCCTTATGAAGACCCTGACATTTTATTCAGGGACATTGACTTTAATATATGTAGGCACTAAAATAAGCTTTCCGTTCCAAATTGTTCTTTAATGAGCATATTATATTATTGCAGTGTGTGTTTGCATGTGTATAATATGTCTAGGTATATATGTAATCTCTCCCTATCTTCCTCCCCCCTTCCCCTTCTGTCGTTTCTCTCTCTGTGTTGGGGACATAGAATACACACACACACACACACACACACACAAATAAATTCTCACAGGATTACTAGACTGCAATAGGCAGTAGTTAGCATAAAGGTAAGGAAATGATGTGTATGAATTGTTCTTATTTCTTTCCTGTGAATAGCTTATCCAATATTTTTTAAATTAAGATCTCAGAAACTCTATTGCCAAGACATTCGAGTATTCAGTTATTAACTAAAAAATATGTTTTCTAAATATTTAGTTTGTGTAATCACCTGTATTCCCATCCTAACAATGTGATTTATTTGTTTTATCTAATTTTTCCACTGTAAGAAATGAAATATGTTAGATGACTTTGGACAGGCCTTCCAAAGCAGAAAATGGCCTGAAGAGCTCTCTCACTGCGCCTCCCTCAGTGGCCTTAGGTGGCAGGGCTGCTTCTTCACCCACTAGGTTGCACTGTTGTATAGAAAACAAAACAGTCATTGTGTTGGCTGCACAGCAACAGCCGCGTGCTGTGAGGAACCTTGTGAATACTGTTAATACTGTTTCCACTAACAAGAGAAAGAGAAAAGATAAAGACAGAAGACTGACATCTGAACATGTTTTTGATTTTTTTTCCCCTTAAATCCAGGTTTAAGGGTTTTATGTGGAATTTCCTCCATGGTAGTCAAAAGGTGCTAAATTTTAAATTTTGGGGGAGTGAGGGATACATGGTGAAAGGGAGTTAGGACGACTGGGAAGAAATGTTGGTCAACACTCTACAAACTAGGATGTACTGTCCTCCGAAATATTTCAGCAGATGTTGGCACTTTTAGGAAGTGACACAACTATTTTTCATAACTTTTCTTAGCACCCAGGCATTGTTTGAATGTAAAATTCCACGAAGGTGGACTACAGGCTTTTCTATTGGTGTCGAACTGTGGTGGATGATGTTAATGTTTGAGTAGG
Organism: Myrmecophaga tridactyla; assembly: GCA_004026745.1. Classification (NCBI taxonomy): domain Eukaryota; kingdom Metazoa; phylum Chordata; class Mammalia; order Pilosa; family Myrmecophagidae; genus Myrmecophaga; species Myrmecophaga tridactyla. The sequence goes on from PVIY010000666.1 coordinate 19,883, forward strand.
TAGTTATGGCTGTATCATTTATTCATGCTTTCCACTGGCTTCCTCCAAGATATTGCTCTCATTATATGCATAAACAGACAGACAGACAGACAGACAGACAGATAGATAGATAGATAGGTAGATAGGTAGATAGGTAGATAGGTAGATAGGTAGATAGACAAATAAGGAGAAATAGAGACCCTTTACCCTAGTTGATTTTATCCAAACCATCTTAAGGAAACATTCATAGGATTGCCTCTGTATCTTCTAGCAGATTTCCCTGTATATGGGCTGCACTTTATCAAGGAAATTACTTACAGAGGATCTAGTAGGAGACAAAAAAAAAAAAAAAAGTTCTGGTAAGTCATTGGAAATTTTTGCTTCATGGATTAGCACTTTTTGAATCCTTCATCTCTTCAGGGCAGTAAGCTGAGACAATAATAATGAAGACCAGAGCTATTGGCTACCAACACTGAAAAATTTTTAGGGAAATAGGTCATCCAAAAGACTTGAGTCTGGAATTGGTTAATTCAGTTTACTTGATATAAGTCTCACATTTGGTAACTGCTGTACTTGAAGGTTTTGAATATTTCGCTAACAGCTTCCAGCCTGCCTAATTAATTTCTTACTGTGCTATGCATGTGACAATGAAGAGCTGGTACAGTTTTGGTCCAAACGGCAGGAGGAAAAACAAATTCCATGAGTTATGTAAATATATACTGCTTTGTGTATTAACCCATTTATGGCACAAAGTTTAGAGAAGAAATTATATTTATAAAAAATCAAGTGTGTCATCTGTGGGAATAAAGTCCTTATGGGATTTGAAATTTTCCCCAAGGGACTCCTTTCCCTAAGCTACTATCTTCAGATAAGGTTTCATCTATATGTTTGTATTCAGTTTTTAACACTTCTGGGAAATAAGTCTTATATCATTGTCAGCATTTCCCTTCCTAGTTGAACTATGGTCTATATACTGTGATCTGCTTCCTTTCCAAGTGTCCTCCAAAAACATGGAGGTTAACATTCTCTGTTAACTATGGGCCTAAAGTTTGTCCATAATTCTTTTAGTTTTTCCTCCTTTTCAATGTGCCAATTCCTTTAGCTTCTCTTTGAAAGTGCTATTTATTGTCCAAAACTTAAAATATGGCCACTGGAGTGCATAAAATATGGTTGACATTCAATAAATATTGAATGGAAAAAGGTATGTATTGACCAGATAGCTATTATTTAATGAGCTCTCATTAGTCACCATGATAAGTACTTTATATCTATATGATATGATTCATATTGTTGGTGAAATGAAATGGGGTACTATTTCAATTTTACATAAAAGAAGAGGCTTACAGTGGCTAAGAAATATTCCAAGTTAGTGAAAAATAAATTAAGATTTGAACTCAGATCTGTCAAGTGTCTGTTATTAACCATTCTGGAAAATTAGTATTTTTCTCTCAAATTTTCCTTGACATCAAACTCAATCAAATAATAAATATATCTTTATTGAATACTATTTACCAAGCTCTAATGAGATTACAAAAACTAGAAAAGTATTTTCTAACCTTGAGAAGTTTGTGATGCAGTTGATGGACAGAGAGAAAATGCACAGAAAGAGCGATTCTGAAAGCAATAAGTAGGTACTTTATCATATGGTATACATTCAAGTACTCTTGGCATTCAGAGAAGAGAGAAACTTTGTTGAACATCAATTTATATTGACATATATCAATTTATCACCAATTCATTCAGGATTCAAGCCTTTCATTAAGCTATTCATTCATTTAACAGTTATGTAAAATCCAATCTGCCAGGTGCTGGCTGGATACTGACCAGGTACTAAAGGTAGAAAACATTAACTTCAGAGAGAAAGCATTCAAAGCACATTGAAATAAAGGATTCTGGAGTGGGCCATAGAGAATCAAGAGAAGAAATATCAAACTGAGGCCAGCTCCTTCAGAAGTGGTGGATCTAACTTGGGACTTGAAAAAAATAATTTGGTTTTATTTGTTGAGGCCTTTGAGAGAAGGTTAGGATGAAAAATTGAAATTTTGCAATAAGATGTAACACTGAAGATTCTTATGAATACTTAAGGGATACTTAAAAATCATTGCTATATGGCTGTATGAGATGGATTCATTGAGTTTAAATGTATAGGATGTAAGGTCAGCCGGCCCTTGAATTTTTTAAAAGCATGTGTTTTCTGATTATTCATGATTCTCACTAATAAATTTTATAATGATATATGATTATTTAGGACCCTCCTTTAGGTAAAACAGAATGTATTAAACACCATTATATATCCAATGTCTGGGTTCATGCTCACTAAGTACTTACATGATTGAAGTTAAGTTTGATTTTACTCAGATTTGTCCAGACCTTAAAATTTTTAAGTATATGAATCAGTGACTGCAAATATATCAATACTAAATAAATGTTTCCATGCTTTACTCTCTATTTTATGTATTGATTTTAGTTACTAATTGGATCCATGATTTCTTAAGTGAGTACAATTCTTATTGATAATATATATTTACAGAAATTTACCCAGAATTGATACTTGTGTGCTAAAGTCTGTGAATTTTGATTTCTTTTAAAATAGAAGGGCTGAAAAAAAATAGAGGGGCTGATAACTTTTCTATAATCTGACATAATGATTTAATTTAAACATTTACTGAATGCGTGTTAGATAAAGATACTAAGTGTATAAAACATGATAGAAACATTATATTTGTACATTTGGACAAAAGAGAACAACATTTCATAACATGGATATAATTCTGCATCAATCTTTTCATAAAATGACGTGTATTAAGAATACCAATTGCATTTCAAAATGTATGTATGGGGGCAAATATTAAATAGTAATCTGTGAGAGACAAATTTTGGAATTTTTCAAATTTTGGAAAATTGTTCATCATTTAGCATGGACTTGAAATCATATTCATTTTCTGTTATTTTTCCAACATGAAAAAAGGATCCATTTAAAGACCACATTCCACATCAATCAACAGGGCTAGATAATGTAAAATCAAACTGGACATATTCAAAAAAGTTAAAACTCTTTTGTCTTGTCTTTCTGTTCAGAACTGGTTAATGATTATACCTGGTGCAATTGAGCTATTGTAATGTATTTATTTGATTGCTTTTGCAAATGCACAATATAAAATTTGTAAGAGGAAATATTCATTTTAAATACGGAAGTTTGGTGAAATCTCTAATGCTTCATTAGCATTAAGCTAGTTTTAGAGCTCCAGAAATTAAAACAGATGGTAAAAAAGAAAGATGGTAGTTAAATTGACCTATGCCTTTGTGCTGGTTTGAAAGGATGTATAGACCCTAGAAAAGCCATGTTTTAATCAAAATCCCATTTCATAATGGCAGAATAATCCCTATTCAATACTGTATGTTTGAATCTTTTTAGATCATCTCCCTGGAGATGTAACTCAATCAAGAGTGGTTGTTAAGCTGGATTAGGTGACGACATGTCTCCACCTATTTGGGTGGGTCTTGATAAATTTCTGGAGTCCTATAAAAGGGGAAGCATTTTGGAGAATAAAGGAGATTCAGAGAGAGCAAAGCAGAATGATATAGCCACAAGAAGCAGAGTCCATCAGCCAGTGACCTGTGGAGATGAAGAAGGAAAATGCCTCCCAGGGAGCTTCATGAAACAGGAAGCCAGGAGAAGAAGCTAGCAGATGACTCTGTGTTTGCCATGTGCCCTCCCAGATGAGAGAGGAACCCTGACCATGTTCGCCATGTGCCCTTCCAGATGAGAGAGACACTTGGACTGCATTTGCCATGTGCCCTTCCACTTGAGAGAGAAACCCTGAACTTCATTGGCCTTCTTGAATCAAGGTATCTTTCCCTGGATGCCTTAGATTGGACATTTCTATAGACTTGTTTTAACTGGGACATTTTCTCAGCCTTAGTACTGTAAACTAACAACCTATTAAATTCCCCTTTTTAAAAGCCATTCCGTTTCTGGTATATTGCATTCTGGTAGTTAGCAAACTAGAACAGCCTTCCACAAATAAGCTATTATTTTCTCATTTTTTTTTTCTTTGAGTGTATGTGTGTGGACCGATATTAATTTCTTCACATTTTATTTTTGTGTGGAGACTGTATTAATATCACTAGGTTCTCACCTACTCAGAAAATATTTTATTCCTTATCTGCTAACTTGAAGGTGGATTCTGTAAGGGTATTCTTGCTACCAAGAAACCTAGTCCTAAGCATTTGATGAATGAGGTAAGTACACCAACAGAAAAGTCCTCATATGCCTATTCAAAGATGTTACAGGCTTTATAGGCAATCACTATGGAGTATAAAAACAATTACTTTGACAAATACAATTCACTTGTATGTACTTGCTTTATAGACAAACTCATGGAATTATGGCAAGCAAAGAAACATAGTGAACTAGTCTAGTAACAATGACCCTCCACTCCTGCATAATGATTTACTACATATTTCACTGAAATGTAAAAAAAAAAAAAATGCATATAGAAAACTTTCACCACAAAGCAAATAGTAAATGTTAATCTGCTGACACTAAATTTAGGCATGCACACCCAAACACCTACTCACACAGAAACTTTACTGCACATAACACACATATGGGAATGTGGAATCAAAATAAAAATATAAATGAAAATTGTTTTTTTTTAAAAAAACTACATATTTTAATGTACTGCCATATGACAGATTTTATTCATTATTGATGTGGATGATATGCCTTATTCCTTCAAAACCCTCTCTGTGCACAATTCTGCTCACCCTTCCCCCTTCACCATCCTGCTTCCTGATTTTCCCCCTTGACCTTCCAAGTGTAATTTCCCTTGGCTAAAGCTACTTTATATTTATTATAATAACTCTCACTCTTACTCTCTCTTTCAATCTCTTTTAGTAGGAACAATAAGCTGACTGATGGCTAGAAAATTAGCTCAGGGAACTAACTCTCTCTCTCTTTCTCTTTACATACTCTTCTTTTTTTTCACTTTCCTTGTTAGAGTAGTGAGCAAATTTAGCAGGTGACTTTATCACATACTCATTAGACCAGCACATTTCAGTCCCATTTCTATTCCAACATGTCTATGCAATGTGACTGAGGTTTTACATTAGAATTCAAGAGGGAGGAGAGTCTGTTTATAAAGTCTTGTTTATATTATGCCCACAAAGTTATAATTTAAAATATTTCAGTTTTCTTCCCTTCTAACACCTTCATGCTAGAAACATAAAAACATAAGTACAACTTTCCTGAGTTTCTGAAAAAATTAAATCATTTTAACCTCTGCCTTTTTGTGTTTCCTGAGGGGGAAATAGCTTTGGCATCAACAAAATAGGGTTCCTTTTATTAAGGAAATCAACTGTAAAAGTGATAAATATTAACAATAGTGGACAAGTAATGGCAACACAAAATAGAAATAGAATTTTGAGCTTGAATGCTCCATTGGCTATACACTAACACCACAGGGAGATAAACCATGGCTAAAATACTCAATTGCATGTTGAAATGTAATGTTCAATGTTTATAATTTCAAATACTACAAATTTCTGTGTGATTAGGAATATGAAGAATGCCATGAAGTAACTTTTTGCAGTTTTGAAGTTTGACACATATTTGGCTTGACGGCTTTAGTCACAATTTTAACTGAGATAATCTGTATTTCCTGAAAGTTAGATGTATTTTTTAAAATATCAAATTAATACAATGTGTGTACTTGTTGAACATCCTTAAATTTAAAAATTATGTCATTATAGGATGAAATAATTAAATCTGTCTAAATAAGAGATATTTGTACATAGTATACTTCGTCATATGTCATTATTTACAGCAGACAGATCTGTATTAGCTCTAATGTATCACATACCCCTGGTGATGGAATGAAAACTAAAAGGAGTCAAGAAGGACGTATGTGGCTGTTTTGCACCGTGTCTGGAAAAGCAGTACCATATCGATACTTCCTCAGATAATCGTCTACCAGCGTTTTACTCCTTACTCCTTCCGTTTCCAAGAGAAACCCCAGGCAGATTTTGACATGACATTTCTTCAATATCATCAGCCTTAGTTTCAGTAAAGTTAAATTTTTTCTAGAATTAGAAATTTGGTAGGTTTCATAAAATATCTTAATATTATATTTTTACTAATTTGTTTTGTGTTTAGCAAAAACTTGCCCCAACCCTGAAGAGGCTGCACTGGTAAAATAATAATCTGATGTTCTAGACATGAGGTTGCAAATTAGAAGCTTGTAACCTCTATCTAGCCTGGAAGCATGTTTTCATTGGCCTTCACAGTGTTGTCTGAGGCAGTTTTTTTAAAAAAATATCGCAATAGTTGCCAACATATACAATTAGAAGCTCTATCATGGGAAACCAGATTTCCAACTTCTTTTTGTTTGAAATATGAAAAGCTCTCGCAACAGGGGAGCCACTTCCAACACAAGGCAACAATCAGCCACAGGTAAATGACAGCTGCTGTTTCCTACGAACTTGATATCTCCAGGTTACCCCAGTTCCCAACCATGCCCTGTGCCCAGAATGTTGTAATCCAGTGTCAGTTCTACTTACCATATCTGCACATTTGTTTGTCTTGTATTGGCCCCTCTTTATTCATTTACCACTTGATTCATATAAAAATTTATATTTATAATTAGCCAGAATTTATGTGATAGGTTAAAGAGAATATTAATTATTCTAGACTTCTTAAAAGGGAGAAATAAATGGTACATCTAATAAATGCCCAAACTTGGTGTAGAATTCAAACCTTTACAGCTCCAATGCCCATGCCCTATGTACTGCCATATTATCTCTTTTAAATCCCCATCCATTCATTCTTAACTCATTTGACTTGGTCCCACATTATCTAGAACATTTGAGTAACTGCATGAGTCAGATTTAAAAAAATATGATTTTAGGATTTTAAGATCCTGTTCTGTATATCTTAGACATATTGATCAGCTGGCCTATGAGATATAGAGAAGATTATCCTCTATACATTTAAGCTTTGACATTACCATAAAGTTTTTTTTGTGGTAGTTAGGAAACACTCTCAAAATATATGTATATACTTAAAATGATATCATGCTATGCTACTGTGGGTTATAGTAATTCTCATATTCAATCTGTCCAACTAGTTTCAGTGGGACCACATAGTAGAATGTTTAAACCTGCATTACCTCCCCTAATACTTTGAAAATACTTCTAGGACATTATTTCTCACATTACATGTTTACTATTTGCTTACATGACTCTTTCACTCAGGGCTGTCTTAAAAACTTTCCATGATGATGAAAATGTTCTATAATTTGCACTGTCTGATGTGGTAACTGCTAGCCATATCTGGCCTTTGGACACTTGGAATGATGACTGAGAAACTGAATTTTTAATGTTATTTCATGTCAATTAATTTAAATTTAAATAGCCATACATGGCTATTGGCCACAGAATTCTACATAAGAGAATAGTATGGGAATTTGGGCTGTTTCCCAAAAGAAGGATGTGACTAAGAAACATGTGATGATGAATAGCGGCCAGCACTTGGGTTTTACAAATCTTTGTGAATTCACTTACTATCCAGGGGGAAACACCGATAAATTGTCAAAGCGTTAACTTCATTTATGATCTCCTTGTTTTCTGGTATGTCCCATGTTAGAATTATGAAAATAGAGGGAGCTTTGCCCACATATACGTTATAATTGAACATGCATTATTCTTATGAAACTTTTTAGTTTTGGGATTAAAACAAATAATTATACATTAAATTATTTGGGGGTATGCAACTGAGTTACGCACTAAAATATTAAAAAATTCCTTCATTCCTTGCCTTTATACCATTAAGCTGGGAAAGCAGAAGTCCAGCTGCTGAAAATTCCTTTTAACCTTAAGGTTACATTACTGCAATCAGTCTAATATTCCAGTCTTTTTAGTTCAGTATATTCTACTATGCAGAACATTTAATTATTAAACACCTCAACTCCCATTTTCTAATCCATGGGACTGAGAATCACAGTGAACAAGTAAATGGGAATAGCTGGGTTCCAGGAGAGAGAGGGCAGTGTTGCACTGTGAGTTTACTAGTCATAGAATTTGGCAAAATGTAATTTCTCAAAGGTGGTTCTTCATAATTAGCCTCTAAATTAATCTTACTTTCTATTTGTGCTAAAGTTGGACCTCATTTTTCTCAATATCTCTCATTTTGGAGAGAGTCCTATATTTTTCATTTTCAATAAACATCTGAAAACTTTCTGATCTCAAAGCCTTTATACTATGGGATTTCTCCTGTAGCAGATATGTTTGTTTTTATGTGGGTCAAATTATTAATTAAGGTATTTGAAAGCAAGTGCCTTTTAATTATAAATTGGAAAAAGGCTTACTACCAAATATTTTCTTATTTTTAATCATAAAAACTTTGATTGACAAAAGGGTAAGAAAATAAGAGGCTTATTAGATTTTAATGTAATACAGATACAGCCTGGAGGACACAAAAAATTTCAATACTTATCTTTGAGGTGCCATTTTGAATTCCTTTCCATTTTCTTTAAAGCTTTCAGGTCTGTTTCTGCTTAAAAATTTTGGGCAAAATAATTTCACATGAAATTAATTTTCTTTACCCAGGGGACACTCACTTTAGTTCAAATACAGTGAGAAATTAACAGGAACTTGTTTTTCTCATTTTTCTATTAGCTACTGAAAGAGATAGTTTTGATAAACTTGATAGGAAAGTCTGTAGATTAAAGTTCTATGCCCCTTTTCCAAGATTTTCATTATTGCTCAAATGCATTTGTAGTGGAAGTTGTAATAGAAAGTGATTATAGTTTCAGAAATCAAAGCTGTTCCCTGCCTAATTATACTGCTCAACTATTGCTCTCTTCAGTGGACCACATATATTGTTTTGTAGGAACATGATGATGATTCTCATTTTAGTGTGCTTCATTTCTTGTAGGCTGACAGTGACTCAAGTTGTGGCAAATTCCTTGGTTCCAAAATGAAGTTTGAGTTATGTGATCCTTTATAAATTGTTTCTTTGTCTTTGCTTACATCAGGCATATGCCACACATGCATTACTAACAGTGACCTGAGCACATTTGAAAAGTTAAGTTACATTCACTCATACTGCAGAAAAGATAAAGAAAAGTTCCTTCCTAGAACAAGTAATCCAAAGCTAATAACTGATAATGTCTTTCTCCACCATAAATGATTTAACCTCTGTGGCATTTCCATATATGAATTCTTCATTGAAGAGTCCTTTTAGTGGGGCACAGATAAAATAAGCCACTGTTTCTAATGACTTAAAATGTTACCAGTTGGTAAAAATGTTTTGGAACTAGGTGGCAGCAGTGGTTGCAGAACACTGTGAATGTACTAAATGCCACTGAATTGTACACTTTAAAATGGCTAATTCATATGTTATGTGAATCCTGCCTCAATAAAAGAAAATGCAAAATGGAAATCAAAAAACCAACCAGAGATCTAATAATAATATTTAAAAAATGTTACCAGTAAACCATTAAGGGGTACCAAGAGTTTCTTCTGACTCGTTTATGCTTTCTTTATCTTTCTTTTACATCCATAACCTGAAATTAGATGGGGCGAAGTACTGGCCAGTGTTGTAAGATATTCAGTAAATTATAAATTTATTATAGGTATTATTTCAAATTAAGTGCTTATGTAAAGAATCTTTCAAATTTAATTGTTTTTTCATATTGAGGTGTTTATGTCAATGTTTTGATAACCAAACATGATCATGGTTTTATGATTATGATTGTCCTGCTTTGGAATTCTATTTATTTGGCTGAAATGTATTATTTATAAGAATTAACTGTATATATACATTTAATTGAAGTCATTTTTTTCGGATTTATTTATTCGTCTATTTATTTTTTGCATAAGCAGGCACCGGGAATCGAACCCGGTTCTCCGGCATGACAGGCGAGAACTCTGGCACCGAGCCAGCGTCGCACCGCCCTTGATTAATTTTTTTATTTTTTGAGAGTGCCAAATTATTCAAGAACCTTCATAAATCTCAAAATGCTTACACCGCTTTGTTTCAACTTTTATCCTATGCTTTAAGGACTGTTGAAAGTAATATAGAAAACACTGATACATTCTAAATAAACTTGACTCAGGAGCTATATGCATTCCCATGTTGCTATCTGATAATTAGTCCCTTTGTTCTCCCCTACGCTATGCTTCTGAAGTAGTCACAGAATGATGCCTTTTAGAAATACATTCAGCTATTTCTTCTACAACTTTGTTGTTGATAGCACTTTTTTCTCCAGTCAGTTTGAAATATGCGCGCATGTACATACTTCAATTTTGAAACTATTTATTTTGTGAGTTTCATCATTTGCTATATTTATTATAGAAAAACAATACATTCTTTTTTTCAAATGAAAGAGCTGGATAATTGAAGAACGTTAGGACTATAAGAGATGTTCTGCTTCTCCAATGTCACAAATATGCTTAATTTTGCTTTATGCCTCACTTAAAAAGTAGTTATCTGGCCTCTTTTTCAATACACATCAGCAAATACTTATTATCTAAAATGTATGAGAACTCATGTAGATGTTGGGTACACGAAAGTGAATAAATAGATCAGCTCTCTACACTCACTGAACTTGCTTATCCTTCATGTCTCTCTCTAAATTCATTGTAGTCTTGCTTTCAACATTTGATTGAGGACTTGAATAATAGTCACATCTCAAATTTTGGATTTTTCTGTCTTTTAAATTTGAAACTATTTAGGCTTTTAATTGTTAGGAAATACTGTATCTTTGTGCTTTTTTACTTTTATTTAATAATTAGATATGATATAGTTATTAAATAATCCTATTTTCATTTTTTTTAAAAAAAGGTTTTTTGCTTTTCTTCTGCTTTCTGTAGAGTAGCCTTTCATTTTCCCATGATAGATTTCCCATTACTTTCAACTTGAAATTAAACAGTTAATATTCCCTTGTAAAATAGTCTCACCAAACCTTATCTTCCTCAAGATAAGATAATAATAAGCCCTCCTGGAAGTTTATCAAGCAGGTGAAAATTCTTCGAATATCACTAAATGAATTTTATTTCCCCCCCTTTAATTTGTTTGGCTGGTTTTACCTATAGCAACTATTTTATGTCCTAGTTCTGCTCCCTGGAGTCATACAGAAAAAAGATAATCCTTTATCCATATCAAAATTTCTCACAGATTTTAAGTCTTTTCTTCTGACTAAACTTCCTTAAATCCATCATATATTCCTTAAAAGCTACAGTAAAGCCTTTCCTTATCATACACTGATAATAAGCAGCTGATGGGAGTTTAGTTTTTCCATGTCAGTGTGGCACATGATATAAACACAATTTCCAGAAGTGATATGAATTGTGCAAGGCAAAACAAGGTTATCACTTATCCTGTTCTGGCTGTTGGATGCCTGTGAGGGTCACCTTAAGGTAGAGTCATATTTTAATAAGCTAAACTGTTCTATTAGCACATTCTGAACTTATGGTCAATGAATTATCCTAGGTCCCTTTTTATATGAATTTCCCTAGGGACTTTTCTTCTCACCCTTTACTGTACAATTGGTTTTTGAAACAAAGAATGTCATGATGTGTATTCTGTGTCAGTTCTTTATTCATTCAATTAATGAATAATTAATATGTCACATATATTAATATATAATTCTATAATATAATAATAATAAATTAACAATTAATATATTAAAGGTAACTTTTATGTACCAACTCTATTCTAGGTAATCCTCTAGATCCAAATGGTGGTTGCAAAGAAAATTAAGACATAGTTATGTTCACATGGAGCTTACATTCAAATGATGGATATGTAAAAATATGAAGTCAGTGTGATAGGTATTCATTTTAAGTCTCAAAGGCTATACCGATGGATCCCGTGGGTCTGAGACTCTCCATGTGAGTCTGAGAAGGTTTGGATTGAATCCTGAGTTAAATGTTTAAGGTGGCAAAGAAGCAGAGTGGGACAAAGTGGGGGTGGGGCATGACAGGCAGACGCAGGAAGAATGGGCAAAGGATGTAGAAGTAAAGTTTAACATAGGTTTGGTTTAGGAAACTCGAGAGGAAATGAGATAGAAGTATAGAGGGTGTTTGAACAACAAAATAAATAAGTAAACAAATTAGTGTGTATTTTAACCTGTGGGTGATAGGCCAAGAATGATTTTAGGACAGGAGAATATATTCAAAAGCTTTTAAAATGTTTTATGTAGCTTTAAGTACAGAATGAAGTAGGGGAAATAAGTGATGGAGAAACCAGTTAAAAGTCTATGATAATAATTCGGATGAGAGATGATGAAGGCCTGAATTGTATTGGGTATGTTAAATTGCATTTTTTTCTATACACAATACACACAAAGTTATCGAAAAAAAAAGACTTCATTAACTACTTGCCTATAATACTTGTATGGCAGAAACAGGAACACTATCTTAGGCTGACTTCTACTTTTTATAAGCACCTTTTGCTGCAGTTAGAAATCCATCTAACTTATTATCATTTGGTTCCTATTTCTGCATTTTATCCATAGATGTAATAGACTTGTCCAATCACTTATGTTTCAAATAGTAGTTTGTTTATTGTTCACTCCATGAAAGGAAATTTTAATTTCCATTTAACTAAGTAGCTTTGAATGGTTATGTGAACAATAGTAACTGTAAACAATTTTTTAAAATAAAAATTTTGTGTATATGTCTGTATGTGTGCATTTATACCCCCACATATATATGTTAAATATGTATATATACATGTACAATTATATATGTTCCATACATATAGAAATGATGTGACTTTTTCTTAAACCTTAAAAGGAAAATTATTTCTGAAGTATACTTTTGGTTTGTTTAATCCTCCAAAGAGGCATGACATAATCAAAATATAAGTCTTGCTCACTCATTGATATTTCATTTAAATTAATGTTCTGGATAATCTTATTTTACTATGTAAAAGGACCAGTTCCTTATAGACCATAGAATCAAATAAAGCCACAACTGAAATATCACCTGCAATTATCTCCAAAGTGTTTTATAAATTGTTTAATGGCATTTGGTCATTTTAAAGAGTTTTTTACAAAGCCCGTTGTTTCAATTAAAAACAATTGAACTATGCAGTAAAATCTTAGAAAGCTATACTTTTATAATTCCAAAACTAAACTCAGAATAGACTTCCAAAGGGATTTACAGAAGCCAAAACTTTTGCTGCTATCACAGAACATACAAATGAATTATTTTCCATAATAAGACTCAATAAATATAGTTTGGGAATTTTTTTTTTCTTCTTGACCTTTGCTTTGTTTCTGTCTCACATTTATTCTTAATCATCTCCGTCGTCTGTTCTCTGTTGTTTTTTTTTTTTTTCCTATGTGTGTCTCTCTATGTATCTCCGTATTATTTTACTTTCTTGTTTTTTTTTTTCTGTGGGCATCCCTTATATCCACGCCACTCGGGACTCATTGTTTCTTCTTCCCCTCTAGCAGTTTGCTTATTAAGCAATTTGGCTTCTCTCTTTCTTTTTTTTTAATATGTGCTTCACAGTTGTTTTTCTTCACTTGGGTATTTTCTTACATGAATTATATTTATTTCCTTTTCTATTCCTCTGTTGTTCTCTCTCTCTCTCTCTCTCTCTCTCTCTCTCTCTCTTTTTTTTTTTTGCCCTGGACTTTAAGTGTATTTCCCTCAGCCTATATTTGATCCTTTCTCAGACTTTCTTATTTTAACTTTTTAATTATTTCCCTGAGGTGTTCCACATTTTCCTTCCTGTTTCTTCATTTTTTTTTCTCATTTTCCTCTTACATCTCTTATCATCCAGTTATTAAGTCACACTTACACTGCAATAGTAAATTAATTTTAAGTTAAATTTAAAAAGCATAAGAGCATCCATTTTTATTGTTCTGTTTTCATCTGAAGAACTTCAAAGGATGCATTAAAATATTCTTTTTTACAAATTCATAATTTATCCAATTGTTTAAATATTATAACATGTGCTGTATATCCTGTTCATCATTCTGTATCTACCTTGAGAAACTTAACTCTTTACTTAGAAGACAGAAATATTAATGACAAAGTTCAGAAACCAAATTCAGATTGTTCTTTGATGGAATTGATTTATGATTTTTGTTTTTGTCTGTGTGATTCAGGGAAATCTTAACCCAAACCATATGTTTTGCGCATGCATACTAGTAGCCTTTCACCCCTTATTGGTGGGTGCTCTGAATTTCTCAGGATGTTTGAGTGGAATATGATGTTCATTGCCCTCATCAAAGAACACTTATTAAGCTTACTTAACATGTGATGCTACATTATGCCTGTCTGAGAAATATTATCTAAAGAACTGCTACTTATGAAAATGGTACAGCATTGTTGCCTATCCTTGCTCCTGAAAATTAGAGCACTACTCTTGCCTCCATTAGCCAGTTCATACATTCTGCCCTTCATCATGTTCCAAAATATATGTTCGTGTATTTACCACAATCAAGTCATGAACTATCATATATTCAGGGCTGCCAAGATTGAAAATACCACATGGCTAAAATGCCCTGCAACAGTTTGGGAAGTAAGAGTATTAATATTGTAATATTGTGATAGAGATACAGGCTTCTGGGGTTTTGGATTCTTTGTAGTGCTGGAAGAGGGCAGATTTTCCATTTTTTTATGCTACTTTACATCCCAAAGGACCCATGCCTACATTGTGTTATAATGATCACTGGTCTTACTCTATTTTGCTTTTATATTAAAGCAAGCTATCAAAATAAATATGCAAACAGAGAAATTGATAAATAAATGTTGGCATACAAAAATAGGAAGAATTTCCCCTGCTTGCCTTAAAAAAGAAGAAAACTGTGAGGTAAAAATGGTAAATACAAAAAAGGCAGTTGTGTCTTCTATGGAATGTTTTGGTTTTAATTTTTTATTGAGGAAAATTGAAATAGACTATTAGGACATTTTTATTTAGAAGTTTAAAAAACTGACATCTATATATGTTTAAAGTATTATATATTAGTCTATCTATCTACCTATCTATCTACCTATCTATATATATCTGGTGGAATTGAAAGCATTCTGTTCAGATAGAAGGAGAAATACACACATGCACAGACATTGGGAAATGGAGCAGCAGCTGAAAAAAAAGCATGTATCCTAAACAACCTAGAGTTTTTAAAATAAAATTTTAAAAAAGTAGTCATGCTACCAAATAGTACAGACTAAGTAAATAAATATTACTCTCAAAGACTACATGTTAAGATTAAAACTTTATAACTTCAGAAAAATAAAAAAATATGGAAAACTTTCCATTTCAAAAGCAAAATTTACAGTTTTACGAAACACTGATGCTTGCCAGTCACCTAGAGAAAGATCACAATACACTTCTCTTCATAGTTGATAACAAAAACATGAAAATTTTTTACCAATAAAATATACTATATGGTACATATGTTAAAACTTTTCATTTGTCTAAATATATGTAAAATCTTTTAATATTACTCTTTTAGCACTTACCTTATATTTGACCAGCTGGATGTCATTTTTAGTTATTGGGAAGGATGAATGATTGATTATTGAAGAGCAGTTATTTCATAACCATAGTTTGGTAGAAAAAGAAATGAGAAGTCATCAAAATACAACTTTGAAAATAGGAATGTTTTATTTGATATGCCACGATAATTTATCCCTTGATGTTTGTACTGCAAAAACCCACAAAATTGCCTGCTAAATGTTATGCTTTCCAGAGCCAAAAGAAACTGCAAGTTAAGCTGAAACCGAATTGAGGATGGAGATATGCAACTTTATGGAGAGATACAAGCAACAATTCTTAGTACAATCAAAGTCCACATTGTGTACTAATACTAATGGTACAGTAAAATATCATTTTATTTTGTTTTTGTAAAATTCTGATTTTCATGTTCTATCCTGGTTTATTGTCACACAGTTCATCTTACAGCTCTCAACCTAGTTTCAGACTTCAGTATCATGGTTCAATTTCTGACCAATTTGTTATAAGGAAACAAACTTACTTTTACAATTAAGTGAAATACTCACTGGTAATTGAAATTTTCAAGCTAGAATATGTAGAGCCCCTTTCTTTCCTGAAATATTGTGCAATAGAAATTTTTGCTCTTAAACATAACTTTAGGGTATACAGTTTTTTTCTGTGCATGGACACAAGAAATCCCGGGTATGATTTAAAAATCAGTAAATCCTTTGTGCTTCTGCTTCTCTTTTGCAAATTTTCACTAGGATGTTATCTTAGATATTATTTATCTTCTTAAAATAACACCCTATAAGTAGATGTCACTCTTTTAAGAATGATTTGTTTGTATTAATATATTAATTCATTTTGTATTTTTTTTTTGTAGTCAAAGGAAAAGTTTAAATAGGGGCAAAAACCAATAAAGCATTGGTTATATTTCAGTTCCTACCAGATAACGGTAATGCAAGTATCTTTAGGAATATAGTCCTAAGATATAAAACATTTATGAATTCTTTTAATTGAAGAGCTTCTTTTTTAATAAGCAAAATGATCTATTAATAGCCTTACATCTAAAGGCTTATAGGTATGCTAAATATTGAATATGTTTTATCACTTTGCTTTAATTTTATTTCAAATTTATCATTTTAAAACATGTTTCAAAATATAAAAAACTATATTTTAAGGCTTTGTTATGTTTTCCCCTCTCCCCATCCCTACTTACTAGAACTACAAAAATGTTTTAGGGAAAAGGAAGTTGAAAAAAAAAAAAGACAGTATAACTGAACATCTGGAATTGTCAGTGATATGAAATATTGTCTTATATTTTGAAGAATATTGAGAATATAGAAATGGGGGAGTCAGTGATGGTTAAAATGAGATTCATTCACAGATTTTCACACTGTGTTTGAAACAGGGTGTGCTAATTAAACCAGCAATTCACACTGCAGCAATGTGCTGCTAAAGCTTTACATCACACCACAACTTTAACAAAACATTGTTCCCGTTACAGATTTGTAAGGAGAAATGACTCTGACTCACTTTCTTGGCTTGGTTCTCCAGTGACAACTTATCCTGGTGTGTTCAATGTGAAGGTAAAATCATTAAAAGAGGCGCACACCAGAGGTTTGGTTTACTTTTTTCTTTTCCTTTCCTTTCTTTCTTCCTCTCCTCCTTCTCCTCCCCCCCATTCTTTTTTAAAGGAAAACTACTTTTTATCAGTGCCTGGGGATGAAATAATTTAAAATGTTAAAGTCTGAATAAAATTTGTGTCATTTCTTTTTCTTGCTGTAGCCTTTGTCGCTGAAATACAAATGTCATGGAAGTCAGAATAAAACATCTCATGCACTAGGACTGAATGATAGCTCATTCATATGACAATGACTGCACTGAGGACAGACATTTCTCAGAATGTAGCTATTCTTGTGGCAAAGATTATAATGACAAGGAAAAATGGTGCAAAATTAACCAATTCTTGGATCTTTATAAAGAACTCTTTGAGTCTCCTTTTATGTGGTACTATTTGTTATATTAGTGAAGGAGTTAAAAGAAGCGGTGTTGGGGGGGGGGGAGGCAGGGGGAAGCCCTCTTTAGGTCCAAATCAAACTTGTTCAGTTTGATTCATGAAAGAGAATCCTGTTTGGGAAGTTCTGTATCTCTACCAGTAGATGTCACTGCAATCAACAAAAATACCCCAGGGGCTTAGAGGACTGGTGTTTAGATGATACAATTCTAAAGGGCACAATGGAAATAAAACAAAGAGATCATCAATGGTAAATTCTGTATAAAATAACAAAATCTCTAGATAGTTTAGGTTGTAATTTTCCCTAATCAAAATTTGATACGTTCTGGCCACAAAGATGGAGTGTCTAATGAAGTTCTTGAAAGCATGGCTTTAGAACTTGGTGCCGTTTGGACCTTTGTAGCTACTGCTCTTCATTCTCCTGCTGGATTTATCGGGCCTGCTGTTCTCTTGGCAGGTAGCTGGGATTGCTTTTTAACCCTTGCCTGGGCTTGGACTCAATCTATGATCTGAGTTTAAACTGAATATGAAACAGATTTGCTGGGAGGATTTGTGTACTATTCTGGGGTGGGGGCGGTACAGGGTGTCGGTTGCTGACATTTTGCCCTCTAGTTCTCTTCTGCAGGCTTAAAGGAATTGGTGGGGTCTAAAATATTTTTTTTTCTCTTTTGTCCATCTCAAATATGGCACTATAACTGAGCATTATTATGAGTGTTGTGTTTGCACACTTGCACATGTTGTGACATTTTGCTCAATTGAGCTATTCTTTTATAAACTATAAATCAGCACCTCGTGAGCAGCTTCTGCTTGAAATTAAATGCCACACAAATGCAAGTTTCTTCTGAAACAAAAACCGCATGCGGGCTTTCTTGTAGACTCACAGCTCTACATCATTTCATCCTGGGTTAAGTTGTGAAGTTTTAGAGAAGATGCCAAATTAGAAAAGTTTATAAGGTCATATTGCTGCTCTCCTGCCAGCACCATCTAGGCTCTTTCCATGCATTTTGTAGACTGCCTTAATGTCTCCTTTTGATAAAATTAAATGGATGGACCCAGGCAAGGGTGACTTTAAACTATTTGTATTTCTTAATCACTATTTTCACATCTTTTCCATAAATGCTAGATAATGGTTTTGCCTATCCTGATTGCTGTGGGTTAATTAATTAGAGCCGAGAGTGTATTGTCTCAGCCCTTGCAGCCAGAGCTATCTCAATTCCTCTGCAGAATGGTAACGCTACTTTCCACCAATTTAAAAAGGATTTTTAGGATTGATTGAAATTCAGATAACCTGAGGTGATACGTTTAGCTTGTCCTGAAGCTTGTCCTAAGTGTGTTCTGGCTTTCTCCGTGTCCCTTGAAGTGCTGGTCGAGGTGACAGCCTCACAGATCTTTTTTGTTCCAGTCTAAAAAAATCAGTCAGATTTCCATTAGTCCTCCTGACTCTTTTGAACACCAGGCTTTTATTTCACACTTAAAAGAAAATCTGTCAAGTATTTTGGTCACCAAGTATATCCTACCTAAAAGTGTCACATGGTGATTATTAGATCCCATATACTAGACATCCTTTAAAATAATCCAATCTTCTGCCACTAATAATGGTGTGCCTTTCAAGTAATGACCATCATTTGCAATACTTAGAATATTTTGTAATCTGGCTGAATTGAGCAATGAGAAAAGGTTCAATGGTAGAAATTTGTAATACAATAGACAATAAACAAAGCTATTGTGTTTTATCTCAAAAGTTGTAGATGGAAAATACAGAATAGTAGATGAACCTACTTTCTTCTAGATTCAAAATAATAGAGCAGATTGATAATCATTTTCATCTGAATGTTGAATTTACTGAAATTATAAGAAAGAAACTATCTATTGCTAAGCTAAACTTGATATTGTCCCTTTAAATATTCTATCCTTTGCAGCTTTGCTTATCTGTCTGCCTCCTAAGATTTTCTGATCCTCATTTCTGGAATTCTTTCAATTAGTTTTGGATCTGTCAATGTAAAGTCTCTGAAATTGCTTATTTTAAAGAGATTTCAATATTTACTCTGATGACATTCTTTGATTCTCAACACATAGGGATTCTTAGTAGTTTTGAATTTATTTTGTATCCTTTAGTCCATATAAATCTGGCAATCAAGATTTCTCTCAGTTTAATTTGCTTTCTGTTGAGGATTTAAATGATATTATCCTGAAGCTTAATCCAGCCCCTTCCAGTCCCTAATCCTTGGCCTTCCTCACCGGTGAAAGGCTGTTCTCAGTTTTCATGGTTCAGTTGAACTCTCCTGGTTAATCTCTGACTTCTGGTAAATTGCCATCATGTTAAAAATCTGCAATTGTAACTCTTTTCCTAAAGAAAAATTCTGCTCACAAAGGACAATATCACTAACTTATATCACCTTATTTTTTAGTTTAACTAAGAGCAATGGGAGAAAGTCGCCGTCGATCAGCTCTAGGAATATCTTAACTGTCATCAGATCTAGAATGCATTTCAGTCAGGATTTTTGTCCTTTCATAGCACATAAATTGTACTTCTTAAAGTTAGAAATGGTCTGGCTGTCTTGCTGACATCATCAGGCTCTTTATAGAGCCACTGCTTTTAGGCCTTTTGGCTGGGTAGCTGTTGCTTTCCAATAAGAAATTTATGAAAATGTTTCAATCCTACAAAGGTCTATCTGGCATTGTTTGTTGGTTTTGTTACTTTTTTAGTTCCAATTTTTCCAATCAAAACTCGCTAACAGATTATGTCCGTTGGATCACAGGGCCCCTTAAGGTTAGAGCTGCTTTAGCGGTTTATACATTAATGCACACACAGCACTAGAAGACACAGTTTGCTCAGCATATATGCATAGATGGCATGCAGACTGTTTGCTCCACTTCGGGAAATATTATACAAGTTCTTTTCAGTGGATCTGTTTATTTGGCTGGCTGAATTACTGTGGGGAAATTGCCAAAAGTTTTCTAAAATTGAATCCAGATAAGACAGAATTCCTTTTGATTGGATCTTATCCCTAGGTCGATCAGCACTCTTCCATCACGTTGAAAGTTGGCAGTTCATTCATAGCACTGGTCCCAAAGGGAGAAACTTTGGTTTTATGCTAGACTCTATTCTGTCATTTATGAATCGTATAAATATAAATATTAAACTGTCATATTTTCCTTTGAGAAATACAGCAGAGAGAAAGTAAACGATATCGATTCAAGATCTAGAAGTATTGCTTCCTGATTACCTATTCATTCATATTACTAAAATTCCTTATAATTTGGATGGATTGAGCAGCACCTTCTGAATGCATACATTTTAGTATTAATTTCAGGGAAGCTAAGCAGTATTTTACTTTCTGAAAAATAGAACATTATACCTGATTCATTCCTTGGACTTGATTCATTCCTTGAGCTTCCTTGAGAGAAAAATGGATTTAGAGATTCCAGGGTGAAAAAGGTTTTGCTCTGCCCTATCCTTGTTACCAAAATAACTAGAAAATATGATGCAGAGCAGAACTAAAGAATCTCCCACAATGGAAACCCTGATTTTGACTGAATTATGATTAGAAGAATTATAAATGCATGCAACAGGTATAATCCATGAATGCCAGTGAACACATTGACAGTCAAAAAATAAAGCTATCACTAAGAATTAGTTCTATTTGCCAGCAGTTCACTTTCTTGCTAAAACCAACAAACAAAAAAAACATTTAAAAGTGTTTCTTTTAAAGTTATACTTAGTAATGATATTGGCCAAGACCCAGAACTGTACTGATTCTTCCCTGCATTTCCTCTCCATCCTGAAAAGTATATACGCAGGCAGCAGAACAAGGAAAAATAAACATATAGTGGTTACAAATCATGGAATATTATTCAGCTATGAGAAGGAATGCTGTCTGCTTGCATCAACAACATGGGTAAATCTTGAGGATGTCTTCTTGAGTGAAATAAACTAGATGCAAAAGAACAAGTATTGTATGGTCTCACTAATATGCTCTAGTTATAATAAGCAAACTCACAGAGTTAAAATCTAGAATATAAGGTACTGAGAATGAGGATAAAGAATGGGGAGCTGATTCTTAATATTGTGCAGAATTTTTAATTAGGTTGATTTTAATGTTTGGAGATGGCTAGAAGCAATAGTAGCATATTATTGTGAGTGTCATTAACAGTGCTGAATTATGTGTGTGACTGTGGTTGAAAGGGTAAGTTTAGGGTCTGTGTATGTCACTAGAAGGAAAGCTAGAGGATAGAACATGAGCTGTGAACCTTGTTGTGGACGATGACTGTGATTAATTGTACAAATATAAGAATGTTCATTCATAAATCAGAACAAATGCACATCACTTTTACAAGATGTTAACAATAGGGTGGGAAAAAATACACCACTAAAAACTATGGGCTACAGTTAACAGTAACATTTTAATATTTTTCATTGGTTGTTACAAAGGTACCACACCAATGCTAAGTATGTATAATAAGCGGGTATGAGGAATTTGAAAGTTTTCTTTTTGGAGTAATGAAAATGTTCCAAAATTGATTGCAGTGTTGAATACACAATCTGTGAATATTCTGCAAGCTATGGATTGTACACTTCGAATGGATCGCATGGTGTGTGAATATATGTCAATAAAATTGCTTTTAAAAATGGCACTTCATTTCCACACCAGATATTGAGCATGAGAACCCAAAGCATTCCTTGGGTGAATTATTCTAGACATCACAGGGAATTATTTTTCTAGGTTAGTTAAAGTCAAAAGTCTGGAATGAAGGCAGACTGAAAAGGAGCAAGAAAAGGGTATACGTTATAAGCTATACTTCCTTTAATATTTTCTAATAGTTAATTGATCTTAGTGATTTAAACTTCAAGCCAATAATCTGAAAAATTTGCATACAGAATTCCTTTTATACAAAGTGTATACATGATATACATACAAGCATGATATGTAATTGTAAAATATTAGGAAACAAAAGTCCATCAGTGGGGGCTCATTAAATTATGGGATTCAGTGTAATACTATGCAACTATAAAAAAGCCTGGGGAAACTTCTTATGATTAATACTGCAAATTCTCCATGAGAATATTGTTAAGTTAAAAAGCACAAGTTATAAAAGTTTGATTAGATGTTGTATTTGGCATCAAAAGTAGGGGAGAAGATTTGCATATGTTTGCTCTTGTATAATAAAATAGTTAAATGAACATCAAAAGTCTAGTAAAAATGATTATTTTGGAGGATATGGGAATACAGCAGAAGGTAGTATGAGAATAAATTTGCATTGAGAATATTTTTATGTTTCATGATTTTGAAATTGCATTACTATTCAAAAATTAAACTAATCATTATTTTGTTATTTATCACTTAACATTTAGGTCATCCTATACTCCCTAAAATTTGCTTGCTGAATTTCTCTCCCAAATTTTAGAAAGTTTTTGTGGAATATAAATAAAAAAAGGGCTTTGTAAAGTATAATGGCTCCTACAAAATATAGTGCTTGGAATTATTTTGTTTGGTAGAAGGATCAGTCCAAGAAATATTTATGTATAGAAAGCTTTCCATTTTTGTGTGTGTTCATTTCATTGGAAGTCACAAACTTTTTCTTGCCATGTATCCAAAGACGAATGTTTTTATCCACTGCATCTTGCTGGAATAAGAGAAATATGAAAACACTCTATAAATGAAATCCCTAGGTCAAATCATGGGTCCAATGAAGGACGGATATGGTGCAACTTTTCTTTATTTGCTGGTTGCTAGTTGCTACATCTTTAACGCAGCACAGTACGTTATAGCAACAGGGCAGAACCGTACTTTAAAACTATTGATAGTTCTGGTGCTCTCAATACTGATTTGAGTTTTGCCTGAGTTTAGGGTAGAATAGGCCAGAGAATGGCAGGGTCAGTACTGTAATGAGTAAGAGTATCCAAGGTGACTCCACACTGCACAGAGAAAAAGAGCTTTCTTCAGTCACCTGAAATCAGAGTCAGTTTGCATAAATAGCCATTCCTTAGAGTGGTATAACAAAGTGTTTCAGTTTTCTAGGCTGCTGAGAGCAGATGCCATGAAATGGGTTGGCTTTTAACAATGACAATTTCTTAGCCTATTGTTTGAGGCTGTGAGAATGTCCAAATCAAGGCATCGACAAGATGATGTTTTCTTCCTGAAGACCAGCTGCCGACCATCCTGGGTCCTCTGCCACATGGCAAGGCACATGTCCACATCTGCTGTTCTCTTCCTTATCTTCTGGATTTCTTGGCTTTCAGCTTCTTGCTTCTGCAGATTCCTCTGTCTGTGTTCATCCCCTTTACAAAGAACTCCAGTAAGAGGATTAAGACCAATCATGGATAAGGTGGGTCACAACTTAACTGAAGTAGCATCATCAAAAGATCCTACTTAAAATGGGTCCACACACACCGGAATGGATTAACTTTAACATATGCTGTATTAGTTAGGGTTCTCTAGAGAAATAGAATCAACAGGGAACATTCACAAATATAAAATTTATAAAAGTGCCTCACGTGACCGCGGGAACGCAGAGTCCAAAATCCGCAGGGCAGGCTGTGAAGCAATGATTCCAATGGAGGGTCTGGATGAACTCCACAGGAGAGGCTCACCAGTTGAAACAGGAAGAGAGCCTGTCTCTTTTGAATCCTCCTTATAAGGCTTTCAGCGATTAGATTAAGCATCACTCATTGCAGAAGACACACCCCTTTGGCTGATTACAAATGGAATCAGCTGTGGATACAGCTGACATGATCATGATTTAATTCTATGAAATGTCCTCATTGCAACAGACAAGCCAGCACTTGCCCAACCACCGCTTGGCCAAGTTGACACATGAACCTGACCATGACATATGCTTTTCTAGGGGGATATATACACTTTCAAACTACCATAAGAAATAAGGGAAAAAAGAGAGAGGCTGTTGTTCCCTGTTATTATATGGGTGGTAGTAGGAACAAGGTTAAGAAATAATAGAAAACGCAGAAGGTAATAGTATTTTTATAGCCCTGGGCAATGCTACAGGGGCAAGCTAAAGAAATGAGGAACTGGGTGGGTGGAACAGAATGTTCTCTCACCTTGCCTTTCTTCCATTTTGGCCCGTCTTCTATCTCTCTCTACTAGAAATTTTCATCGATGCTATGAGGAGATGTGGGGACTCTGTAAGGCTCTGTCCAAGATACCCAGCTCAGAGCTGATGCAGCCTTGTGTCATGTGCTGAGTAAATTGATTGTTGATGCCTCACTGGGTGGCAGAGAACTGTATGGCCAAGGTTGCTCCCGTTCACTAGCAGAAACAACGTTGCTTCTATTTTGGATAATTCTTGAAAGACCACCCAATTCTCCATGCAAGTGACAGAGTCCTCCGTTGTACCACCTGAGGTTCCATTGTTTCTCCTGTTTCTGTTTTCCTCAGTTTCTTACCATTGTATCTGTCCAAAGCACTCCCCAATAAATGCCACTCTCTGCCCCAGAGTGTCTTCAGAGAACCCAATCTAAGACAGGTATGATGGTAGCTTCGTTGATGGTAGAGGTGGCTGTGCTTGACACTTTGCCACTTCTCAAGCTGTACTCAAAAAAATATGTTCCTCTAAATGCAAGGGTCCTGATACCTGGTATCAGTTTGGTTTACTCATTGCCTGCCATCAATCATTCTAAGGTATTTCTTCTAGATTTGGGCTACAGTCCTTCACGCCCAGAAGGATTTTACTATAAACCCCAAGAATAATTCTAACAAAGAAAATTTGTTCTTCAGAGAGCCTTTTATAATTTCTAATATTTATTTTCAAGTACCTTAAATTTTTAAACTTGTTCTAGACAAACAGTATCTACAAGAATAATCTTGTTGTTTTTAATATTTCTCTGAAGTTTAGGGTCAAGATCTGAGTAGTTCATGTATGGAAAATCTGTCCTCAATGCCTGATTTGCATTGAGAGAGAGAGAGAAACATAGAAAGAGAGAGAGAAGGATAGAGAAAGAGAGAAAGTTCTGTTACAGCAAAGGATTTGAAAATGATATTAAATGACATTTTTTTCTTGTCTGATTATTAACCAATTCATAATAGCTATTAAATACTGGCTCAGATTCCAGAAGCCTTTTATGACTAAACCATTCTCTTCCCAGTAGCCCCAATGTTTAAATTCTGTAGTCAATTAAATTGTGATTTTGCAACTGCTAATAAAAAGACAATATTCCTTAGTTTCCATATCTCCTAAAGTAGACTCAAGATTTCTTTAAAACATTTTTATGCTTCCCTTTCATCTACTAGAGGATCTAGCATAATAGTCATTAAACATACAGTAATCAATCAATTGTAACAGTGATAGGCAACTAATTAGTGCTAGGAGAAGGCTAGAACTAGGTGGTTCTGATTATAAGTGTTTATTCTATAGAAAGGAACTATAGGGTTGTAGATAGGGGCTATATACTTATAGATTTGAGTTAAAATCCCAGAATCACAGTATTTAGGCTGGTGACTTTGGCAAATCACTTAATAACTTAAAATTTACTGCCCTGCCTTTAAATTTAGGTTAGTAAGAATATCTATCTCACAGGATTATTGGAAAGATTGATGGTTCACACACAATATGATGATTAATACATTCTAATTGTTATTTTTATTGTTACATAAGGATAAATGTGTAGAATAATATTAAGAAAATATTGCAAAAATCAAGCACCTTTTAATTTAATGTCTTTCTAGTTTTAAATGATTTGTATCATTTAGGAAAAAAGTAATTTTACAAACAGAATTGATGTCATAATGTAGTCTTGACAACTTTCTTTCCAGAGCTGCATATTTAGAACATTCTGGCTAATTGGCCTTGAAGGAACAAAGTGCATTTCCCCCCCATTTACTAGGTCTTCACCATCTGATTTTGCTGATCTAACTTCTTCATATAAGAAGAAGCATAATAATATTCTATGAAACCCTATAAGAAGTCCTGATTTTCATTTTCTTTGTGTCTTAGCCTCAGCCAAGATGTTTCATCATTCAGTCCTATGGCTTTTAACATGTCTTCCACAGGAGAGAGTGGGGAAACAGGTGAAGGAAATCAACTGTAAAGTTACCTACTTCTGTCATTCAGCAATTGGTTGTCTGTGCTATGGTACCTATTGCCGTGTGTGCTGCCTAAAATAGCAGACACTTCCTTTCTTGTAGTTTCTGTGGTTCAGGTATCTGGGCATGTCTTAGACAGGTGCCTCTGGCTCAAAGTCTCTTATGAGGTTGCAGTCAAGTTGTGAGTGTGGGATGAGGTCTCATCTGAAGACTTGACTGGGAAGTACATTTTCACCTTCACTTATGTGACTATAAGCAGAATTCAGTTCCTCATGGTTTGTTGGACAGAGG
>PVIY010000666.1:46767-186370 GCA_004026745.1 Myrmecophaga tridactyla
CTACCACACAAGCTGTGATTGAGAAGAGCAGTATTTAGTCTGCTGAATTCTGCAGTAACATTTTAAATACAATGCTGCTGATTTTTAAAAGGTTAATTTTTAGAGAAATATTTTCAGTGATGTCTACTACAATTATTTCCCTTGGCTGTCTAAATTGTATAAATTTGGTCAAAAGTTTAGCATTTTAAGGTTTGCCTGGAATCTAAGTGATTCATGGCATGGAGTAGAAAATGAAACGGCTTGTTTGTTTTTTTTCCTGACTTGATCATATACTACTGTTGACTCTCAGAGAGTTGCTAAATAGCTGTCTTTTAATAAAATGGAGGTAACAGTTTTAGCTTACAAATAATGTCATTATGAATTTTTTAAAATTGCTTTATGGAAGTACTTTGAAATCTACAACAAAACCATTGCAACACAACAACAAAAGACATTTTCATACTTGGGGCTCACAGATATATTTTAACTTGCATAATAATAATTTACAGACAGTATAGTCCTGATTCCCTTTTTTTGATTTTCATATATTTTTAATGATGAGTTAGGGGCTTGATCATAGTAGATGCATTCCATTTAAAAATGGAAAGAGTGCTGATAGAACACATGAACATCAACTCAAAAAATTAACCCAAACAGAGAACCGACTCTAAAACCAGTAGCTTTATAACCCATCACTCCTTTTCTTGTCTTAAACATGAGTTTTGTGGAAATGTGATGACAACTAACTCAACTTAGAAAGGCAATACCCACATTTCTTGAAATAAAGTAGGCCTTCCAAGTCATATTTTGGCATTATCAAGTTATAATTAGATTCCACTTCAAATAGGATTCTTTAATTTGGAAGCATCCCAAACTAAAGACCTCACTTCTCAGCTAACATTGAACTATTATGCTTTACTGGAATGCCCACTATATAAGCCCTGGGTGGATCTGAAGAAAGTAGTCATTCTGGTGGTAGTTTCCAACCACACTCATTTTGCTAAATTGTATTTCTTTAAAAGAGCCGTCTGATAGGCTACAATGTTACTAATTCTATTATATACACCCCCCCTTTCATTATTCTTTCATACTTAATCATCAAAAACCTTAAACATTGTCTATTTTTAAATGATATAGTTCCATAAACTGAGAACTTGAATAACCACATCATTGTAATTAGATTTTCATGAATGATCGCCCTGTTCCTTTTAATTTTTCCAAGCTACATCCAAATTATGCAAATCACAATTATGCTTTGAAAAATATGTAATTTTAGAGTTGGTTTGGATAATTTAATTTGAAAATGGACAGGAATAATACATGTGCCTATAGGACAATTGGTTCAAATTTAAATGACCCTGTTACAGGGCAAGCAGTACGTATTCCACTTCCTGCTCCTTCTTCTTCAGCTTTCCAAGTGTCTGTGCTTCACAGGGTCCTGCTGCTCATATTCCCCCGAAGGAGCATTTCAAGGAAAGCAAAACCATGGCAGATACTCAGAGACAAATTACTTTTTGAAGTTTAATGATTCTTATATCTACAGATTAAACAATTTCTAATGTATTGTAGTGTTTTTTGGTTTTGGTGTTTTGTTTGTTTTGGATGGTGTGTGTGTGAAATAGAGATAGGTAGATCGGTGGATAGATAGATAGATAGGTTGATAGATAGATAGATAGATAGATAGATAATTTCCTGAGCTCATAAATAACCCAGAAGGGAAATTTTAACTGGGTTCATTTTGCATTACCTATCAGAAATTTCCAGTCTTTTCCTTCCCTTCCATAATTCTGCTTCTTATGCACTGTTTCCACGTCTTTTTAGAAATGCCTTTCCTTTCTTAACTTGATATAATTCCTGATCTACATGCTTACTCTCTTACTTTGTTCATTATTTTTTTCTCTATTTCTATAATAGGACACGCACCAATTGGAAAAATTGCATAATCTTTGTATCTGCAATTTTTTGCTAGTAATATATTGCATATCTACTTTATTCTCCCATTTATCTATTTGTTTGTTTGTTTATTTATTTATTTATTTATTGCATATAACATTATTCTACATTCTTGCCATTGCCTATTTCGTTATCTTTTCTTATTTGCAATGAATCTGTACCTGACCATAAGTAACTAGAAGTCCTGAAGGAGTTGCTTCTTTCAGTGAATTTTTGTTTTATTAATTTCTCCTTGAGTTAATGACTTATGAATGTAATGTATAGCATGCAAAGCCATTAAGAAACTTCTTACCTGATCTGTTCACTCAAAACGTCCAAATTTAATGGCATTGCTTGGGGCGTTCAGCCAAATATTCCTCATCAAAATAGCTCCCGATGAGAAAATCTGACCCTCTTCTCACTTTAGAATTAAAAAATAATAATATAAAAAGTGTTGTACAATAACTGAATCCATGCAATAAAATGAGAACCAGATATGTTAAGCTAATTTAAAAATAAATATACATGGTAAATTACCTTCCTTTGATCCCCATCTCATTGGGAACACTAAAGTTAAGTGAAGCTAAAAGAAATGTTGATCTGTAGAACAAGAAGTATACATGAGCAAGAGCAGGGGAGAAAGTGCATTTCGTCTGGCCTGGGGAGTGGGGTCTAGGACTCTGCATTGTAATGTTAATGTGATTGCTGGAGATCCCACAGCTCATGGAGAACTCAGATTTCCGCCCTGGTTCTCTCACTGGGCAGTGCTCTCGCTGAATGCACCAGGCCTCCAGTCTAGATGGGGGTTGAGAAACTGAGGCACACATGACTAAAGATGTGGTAAATTAAGTGTATAAAGCATTCTTAATAACAGGAATTATGAAGCCTCAAAAAGAGAAATTTGTGGATTATTTTATAATTATAATGAAAGTCTTTTACACCTGTTCATATTTTATGGGGGAATGACAAAATAGGCTCAACTCTCAGGACTGGCACTAGAGGTCATCTATGATTTGGAAGGAATTTTTCAACAATAAAAGTTTAAAAGTGGGATGTTTCATGGAAGAATGTTATTTCACCTTTTTTGTAAGTGTGTAGTAATGGTAGTTCTTTTAAATGTAATAAATGACATTATTTCTTTTTTAAAATCTTAATCCTTCTTTTCAAAAGGTCATGGCACTTGTTCATGATAAAGAATTAAAAACATATGCTATAATACATATGTATATACACATACCTACTATGTGTATATATACATTATATAAATTTATATCTATGTATATATCTTAAAAATCCCACTCTCTAGAAATGAACCTGTTAAAAACTTGTTTGGGATCATTTAAGATATTGTTCATATATATATTTTTATGTGGGCATACAGTATTATAATAAAATCACATAAATATTTTGCATATTATTTTTGCTTAATGAGTTAGTCTGATGCCTATACTTGTAAGGAAATATACATGAACTGAAAATGTTTTAATGACTGAACTATTTGGAGATACCATAATTTATTGAAGCCCCTGCTGATGGACATTTAGACTACTCCCAATTTTTTTACAAGCAATGCAGCAGCAAGAAAACATCTCCAGAAATCTGTCCCTTTTCTTCATAGTATTCCTGAATGATTAATTCCTAAACTGAAATTGCTGTATCAAATAGTCATGGAACTTTCCTTTCAAAAATATTCTATTCATTTATATCCCTACCAATAAAATATATGATATCACCATTATAATTTTTGCCAACCTAAATAAAGAAGAGTAGCATTTAGGTTTTCAGTTTTTACTTGCTTTTTTGCCCAACCTCTTAGCAAAACTGCGACTATTTTCATACATTTATTTTTTACTTCTGTACATTTTCTAATTCTTTTACCCTATTACTTTCCATTTTATGAATATTTAAAATTTACCTTTGTTATACAGTACAAATATTCTCTTATTTTCTTTCAGGCTTTTGTGTTTTCTTTTTATTTCATAACAAGTTTTATTTTTTAAATGTGTTTTATAGTGAATTATAGCATATATACAAAGAAAAGAAAGGAAAAGCAATACTTTTCAACAAGTTGTTACAGAACAGATTTCAGAATCTGTTATGGGTTACCATTCCACTATTTCAGATTTTTCCTTCTAGCTGCCCCAAAATATTGGAGGCTAGAAGAAGTATCAATATATTGATTCAGCATCATACTCATTTGTTGAATGTTATTTTCTCTCTTTTAACTTCTCCT
Organism: Myrmecophaga tridactyla; assembly: GCA_004026745.1. Taxonomy (NCBI): domain Eukaryota; kingdom Metazoa; phylum Chordata; class Mammalia; order Pilosa; family Myrmecophagidae; genus Myrmecophaga; species Myrmecophaga tridactyla. The sequence goes on from PVIY010000666.1 coordinate 50,912, forward strand.
TCACCTTTGATCCTTCTCCCAATACATAAGGATCTTTAGGCAATGCCCATTCTGACTTTTTCATATTTAGAAGGGGTGTTGGCACTAAAAGATAAGGGTATGTAATTAGTTGATAATCTTGGAGAGGCTGGTCTCACTTTGAATTAGTTTTTATATTGAGTATAATGTAGGGGGTCCGCTTTCATTCTTTTGACTATTGATATCCAATTTTCCCATGCTCAACTATTGAAATGACTATTTTGTCCCAGTTCAGTGGATTTGGAGACCTTATTGAAGAACAATTTTCTATAGATTCAGTGGTCTATCTCCACACTCTCAATTTGATTTCATTGGTCAGTACTTCTATCTTTGTGCCAGTGCCATGCTGTTTTGAACACTGTGGGTTTATAATAAGCTTTAAAGTCAAGAAGTGTTAGTCCTCCCACTTTGCTCTTCTTTTTTAAGAATATCTTTAGCTATTCAGGGTCTCTTTGTGTTCCAAACAAATTTGAAAACTAGCTTTTCCAAGTCTTCAAAGTAGCTTGTTGGAATTTGATTGGCATTACATTGAATCTGTGGATCACTTTTGGTAGAATTGCAATCTTAATGAAATTCAGTCTTCCTATCCAAGAGCATGGATTGTTTGTCCATCTATTTAGGTCACTTTTTTATTTCTTTTAGCAACGTTACAGTTTTCTCTATATAAGTCCTTGACATTCCTGGCTAAGCTTATTCCTAGATAGCTGATTCTTTTGGTCACTTTTTTTTTTTTGAATGTAATTTTTTCCTTAATTGTTTTCTCAGATGGGTCTTTCCTCGTGTATAGAAACATTACTGATTCTTGTACATTAATCTTGTATCCCACCACATTGCTAAATTCATTTATTAGCTCAAGTAATTTTATCTTAGATTTCTCAGGATTTTCTAAGTATAGGACCATGTCATCTACAAATAATGAAAGTTTTACTTCTTCCTTTCCTATTTGGATGTCTTTTATTTCTTTCTCCAGTCTAATCACTCCAATAGGACTTCTAGTACATCGAATAATAGCAGTGACAATGGGCATCCTTGTCTCATTCCCAATCTCAGAATGTTTTGATCTCTCACCATTAAGTCTGATGCTTTCTTTGGTTTTTTCATATATGTCCTTTATGATACTGAAAAAGTTTCCTTCCATTCCTACCCTTTTGAAGTGTTGTTTTTTTTTTAATCAGGAATGCCTTTTCAGCATCAATAGATATGATCATGTGATTTTCCCTTTCCCATTTGTTAATGTATTGCATCATGTTAATTGATTTTCTTGTTTTGAACCACCTTGCATTCTGGTATAACCTCCACTTGGTCATTATGTATAATTGTTTTAATGTGGCATTGGATTCAATTTGCTAGTTTTTTTTTTTTGTTGTTGTTGTTGTTGAGAATTTTTGCATCTATGTTCATTAGGGAGATTGGTATGTGGTTTTCCTTTCTTGTAGCATCTTTACCCATTTTGGTATTAGAGTGATATTAGCTTCATAAAATGTTAAGTACCCTTCCTTTTTCTTCAATGTTTTGGAAATTTGAGCAGGATTGGTGTTAGTTCTCTTTGGAATATTTGATAAAATTATCCTGTGATGCCATCTCTGCCTATTGTTAAAGATTTTAATCTCTCCCTCAAATTTGATAAATAATTCCTGGCTGGAAGCCTTTCTTGTTCAGGATCTTAAATATATCATACCACTGTCCTCTTTCTTTCACAGTGCCCATTGAGCAGTCCCAACCTAGTCCCATGTGTTTTCCCTTATATGGAATAGAAGGCTTTTCTCTTGCTGCTTTCAGGACTTTCTACTTCTCTTCAACACTTGACAGTTTGATTAGTATGTGACTTGCAGTAGGTTCATCTGGATCCACTTCACCGGGGTTCATTGCCCCCCACACCGATCTGCATATTTATGTCTTTTATAAGGGTTGGGAAGTTTTTGCTGATTATATCTTCAACTAACCTTCCTAGCCCTTTACTATTCTTTTCTCCTTCTGGAACAACAATGATTCTTATATTTGTGTGCTGTTGTTGTCCATGATTTTCAGATCCAGTTCCAATTTTTCCATCTTCCTTGCCATTTGTTCTTTTGTGTGCTCTAGTTTAATTTTTCTATCTTCTTGCTCTATTATTCTTCCTTCTGCATCTTCAAATCTGCTATTGTTTGCTCTACTACTTTTCTAATGTGATCTGCTGTATCTTTCATCACTGTGAGAGCTGCCATTTTTCAATTTAATCTTTCAAATTCTTCTTTATGCTCTTCTAGCATCTTCCTGAGAGCCTTTATTTCTTTATAAATATCCTTGAATTGGTATTCCATATTCTGAGCCCCCTCTGGTGTTGTGATTTGGTGTTTTGTTGGGCCATTTCTGCTTGGATCCTCATGTGCTTTGTGATTTTCTGTTATGTTCATGGCATTTGATTATCTTAATAAGTTTATTTTGCAAGTTGGTTTCCTCCACTTGTCTGAAAGTTTTATTTACTTGTTTTTTGTTGAAAGTTCCTTTTCATTTGGTTTGTCAGTAATTCCCCACCAAGCCAAGGCCCAGATCTCATGTAGGTGGTACAAGTCTACTTGAGGGTCTATTAAAAGCTAGGCGGGGGTGCACAGGCAGCAGAATGCCCACCTGCCATGCATGAGACCCGGGCTTGCATCTTGACCCATGTACCCTCCCTCAATGAAATGAAATAAAATAATATGTATCTAAATCCCATCTCAGCAATAGAAGGCCCTGAAGTCAGAGGAAACAGTACAAGATATGTTGGGAATGAACTCAAACTGTTGCCCACAGAAGACAGAGTGAAAACAAAGAATAAATAGTAAGTGAAAAAATAAGTAAACACATAAAAATTATAAATAAAAGAACAATAATACTAATAATAAAAAATATAAAAAACATATATTCAAAAAAAACACAAAAAACCTAGCAGATAGGGAGCTTGCCAGACTTCACTTACCACTTCTTCCCAGCAGGTGGTTCTCCTGAAGCACCTCCTCCCCTTAGACCCACCTCTCCCTGGGAAGGGGCCAGCTGGGAAGATGGCCTGTGTGGCTGGGGGCTGCTCCCACCATGTGGGCCAGTCCCCACATGCAGGATCAAAGAGTTGATCACAATAGCTGGTGCCTGGAAAACCTGCCATTCACCAAACCCTATGGGATGGCTATTCAACTGATCTCAGTACCCGGGGGCACAGGTTTTCCAGTGGAAAGCTAGACATGCCTCTAGCTCCCTGTGGGTACTGCCAGCTACAGAGCTATGCTAAGAGTTTTCCCCAGCCAGCAGCTGGAGAATCTGGAGTGGAGGGATGATCTGCTCCCTCAGAGCTATACTTCCCCGCCCACCACCACCCACCCCCAGTGGGGTCAGGGATGATCAGACCCACCTTGCTCTCCCTATCCTGATCTCCCCACCTCTCTCCTCCTTATGAAATATTGAAGACCCTCTTCAATCACGTATCCCCCAGGATGCAGTCCTGGTTGATTTTTCTCCCATCCCCTATTTTGTTCTACAGAGTAGAGGTAAATCAGCCTACCCTACTTCGCCATCTTCCCTGAAGTAGGCTCTTACCTTTTCTTTTCTTTTTTTTTTTTTCATGGGCAGACACTGGGAATCAAACCTGGGTCTCTGGCATGGCAGAACTCTTATCTTTTTAATTGGTTCAGGATTCCTTTTATGTAATGGTGTCATATAAAGACAAAGTTTTCAATTCCTTTGAAACTGACATTTCTGGGTCTAGTAGTTGACTTGGTTCCTCCATTTTTTTCTAACATTTACATGCTAGGGTTGTGGATGGAGAGAGAGAGAGAGAGAGAGAGAGAAAGAAAGAGAGAGAGAGAGAGAGGAGATAAACACACAGATGTGAAAACAAATAAAACATGATAGGCTGCAAAACAAGTGTACTCACATAATATTGACTGAAAAAATTAGTTTTCTTTGAAGCATCTATTTTAGAATGATATGCTGGATTGTGTGGAGTTAGAGAATACTTCAAATTCTTTACAAGGGACATCTCAGGTGGATAACATAAGCATGCTTGCTTATAAACACACAATATACCAGTAGAAGTTTTATTGAAAGTAAAATATGTCAACAATCACTAGCATTATGCAAAAGAAAATTGCAGTTGCCATGCAACTCTCATTTCCAAATAATGAGTGTTAATGAGGTTTCAAAGACATGAGAGTTTTCTAATTCAATTCAAGTCAATTCATCGATACTGAGTGGACTGCCTTCTGTAACTGATAATGCTCTTCATCCAAAAGAGGCGCTTCGGTGATCTGGGGGTGCTGTGCTCCAATCTGCGCAATGTGCTCTGGGGATTAGAATGCTCCACTCATGCTATATCCTTGTTAGTCTTCCTAGTTCATGCAGCCTGGGACATCGAGATTTCCATGGTGTCTTCACTTTTTTAAAACTCTTTTTACTGCTAATAATTGTGTCAAGGGTTCATATAAGTAGTAAAACATTAGCATGTTTATTATTCTTTGTCATGCCTTGTAACTGTCCATGTTGGAAACTTTCAGAATTAGGATGAGGTTGGTCAGGTGTTCATAGGTATAATAAAGTACTCTGATAATTCTAGTCCTTTTTCTGGCCACTTTACTACTTATCTAAACTCTACAAGTATCTTACAAGAGGATTACCTTTGGCTCATCTAACAAAATAATTTTGTTCTGCTTAATTTTCTCCTTTTTTGTTCCTCCAAAAAAACTCAGAAAAAAAAAGTTGAAGCTTTTAAATGCTCAAGTGCTTTCCTGTATAATTCAGGTATGCAGCGGTGGTAAAATGTGCATGTTTTCATACCAACAAACATATTTTCTTCCCTAGACATTCATTTATACACTTGTGAGGGAGTCATTAGCTAGAAAGAGGCATGAAACCTATGTGAAGTTAACCTGGAATTATGGCTTCCCAGTCTTTCCTGTCTTTACTTAACATATCCCTCTCTCTCATGTAATACCCAAGGGCACAAGAAATACTTCCATTGGTCTTCAGTTTTGCTAGCACTAAATACTATGGCAGAAAAAATATTTAAAGAAATACTATGGCAGTTTGTGCAAATTACTGCTGGGAAAAAATGAAATATTCTTTGGAACTCTCATTAGTTAACCCCTGGCGTATCTTGGCCATTTAAGGTAAGCATTATCTCTACTTAGGGACACCTCGAGGCTTTCTGAAAATTCTACTAGATATAGTCATTTGAGAAAGTCAGACATCTTGATACCTAGATCCATTTATCAAGTAACAATAATTATTGATCACAAAGAATGTGCTGTGCCCTGCAAAGTTGTGGAGATCAAATGATAAGATACTTGGAGTTCATTACCGTCAATGTGCAACCCTCTAGAAAACATTTCACTGCAAACTATAGCAAGCTGAGGATAGATCAAATATTTAAAGACCGCATTGGAGGGAAAACAATACTAAGATGATAATGCTAATAATCTTGATGATGTCAAGGTCTTCACGATTGTGTGGCATGTATGTATGTATGCATGTGTGAGTGTTTCTCCTGTGTTTCTCCTGTGTTTCTCTCTTAACTTGAATGGCCACACTTGCTCATTTAACATCTGTTTTGAATAGAAGAATGTGATATAGTGAATGGGGACTTTATCCATCCCACTATCACTGTGCTTGTCTGTAGTATTTTTTTTCCTCTATGACTTTCTCAAAATCCCTTACTCTGTTGTCCCTAAATTTCAGGGAATCCTTAGGTAAGGTTCTCAGTCTGTTTCTTTTTCCTTTTTCATCTGTAAAAAGACAAACACTTGGTTTCATACGCCTAACACCTTGGCAGACATGGTGAGAGTTCCTACGAGACTAAATGATTATAAACAAAATGAATTCTGTGAAGAGAATGCAAGAGTACCAAAGAAAACCAAGACATGTTTTATATTAAAATAAAATTACATATATAATTGAAAAACTCAAGGTAGCATTTAAAACTTAACAATATCATATAGTTTTTCCAAATATTAACACTACAAGAATATGGTATAGTTACTAAATTGTACTAATTTGAGCATTCTTATAGATTCCTATTTTGTAAAATTTTGTTGTCTTTAAAAGAATATACCATTGCTTTAAATCCAACTATCAATTTGACATAGCTTCTTTATTCACATTTCTTCAAATGTTTTGCATGGATGTCTGAAATTTTTACATGATACTCCACAAACTTGGATTTGATCATCTAACATCCAGCATTGTTGTAAAAGAGACATAATAATATTGCTTATGGTCCTCTACATTCATTGTCACATCAGATTCTGGAGCACCTATTTTCAGGTATATCTTTAATACTTGATTGTGGTCAATTTCCTGGAACATCTTTTACAATTATTTTATCAAATGACATTTCTTGTTTTATAAAAATTCACAGCTTCTTAGTGATTGTATTTCATAATTAAATAAAGGTGCTTCCATTGCCCCACCCTATAGCAAATGCATTATTATGACAGGAAAATGATGATCTAAGCTTGAGTTCATTCATCTGAGAGTTCTAAGTATCTCTTAGAATATCTTGGTATAGTCACTTTTTACCACCATCAAATGGCTTCTTCTATTTCTGCAAAATATGCAGACTCTCTGTGGCTCCTTCATCTGTGGCTAAACTGTTTGTTGCTTTTACAATTTGCACTGATTGCTTAAGAAAAGAATGGTTTGTTTTGCAAGGGCTGCTTTTAGTTTAGTGGGTTCTGTGCATAGTTAGCTCTGATGCTTTTATTTTGTGGTGATAGTCCAGATTGTATTTTTTGGAGGCATTTATTGAAATTCTTACAAATTACACATGCTGCAGGAGGGCTTTTTTTATCCATACATGGAGTAGACACACACTGTACTTGATTAAATTAAAAATCTGATGAAATAGCATATCACACTGTCAACATGTTAAGAAATTAAGAAGGAATAAAGAAATGCTTTTCCTAGAGTGCTTATTACAAGGATTAGTATATTTCCATATTATACTTTAGTTTGTATTACACCTAATGATGTTTTGATGTCTTTAACATCCTCAGGGAGAAAATAAGCTTGGATAATCTGTTCTATGATAAATCAGGATAATACCAATATATTATTATTGCATGTTACATATTATATGGTATGTAGTGTGTCCCAGTTGCTATTTATGGAAATGGTCTCATTTAAATCTCAATACAGCATGTTGTGAAATTATTTTCTCCTCTTTTACAGAGAAGGAAACTGAGTCTCTAACATCTAAGTAGTTTAACAAAGTTCACATGCCTAGTAGCAGGGCCAGAATTTAAACTCTAAAGCTTTGACTGATTCCAAACCTTCTCCTCAACTTATTATGCCATATGTTCTCACAAAAAGCAGTTACTCTAGTATATTCATGTTTTCAATTTGGGAGCTCCCTGCTACTGCTTATCTTCACAAGTATATTTATTAATTAATTTATTTTTGTTTAGATAATTTTTAAAATGATGTAAGTATAAACCACAAAAATAAGGTAAGATCAGTTATTTCATTACCATTCACAATGTCAGATATATGCAGAGAATTGATTAGCTTGATGATGCCTGATGAGCTGCATAATTGCTTCTTTCAAAGAGAGGAAAAAAAGGAAAAAAAAAGGCAGCTTGGATAATAGTTGCTGCTTTTTACTCCTAGAGAAAGAAGATGTTATTCCTCAGATAAATATTGATAGGGGCTAATGACTTAGACTAACCTAATGGCCCACATCCTCTATGCTTTTCTAGAACCTTTTTCATATATTTGCATGCCTATTTTTCCTATCTCCTTCCCCAACTAGACTGTGAGGGACAGGGTGGTGTCTTTTCCAGATTCATACTTCTACTTTCACTTTTATTCACATAGCAGTATTCTTAGCATGTAAAATTTGTAGCACATAGAACTACCTGAAGCTGAATTAGTTCTTAAATAAGTGTCTACCTGAAGTTGGTAATTTTGTTATTGGGGATGTGCATACCTATTTTAACAGGAATATCAGGACTGCAAAACTGCCGGCTACTTATAATAGACCATTTGATGATATTCATGATGATGATGGAGATGATGAAGGTGACGATGATGAAACTGATGATGATGATGATTATCATGGTCAGGTTCATGTGTCAACTTGGCCAAGTGGTGGTACCTGTTCGTCTGGTTGGACAAGTGCTGGCCTGTCTGTTGCGATGAGGACATTTCATAGAATTAAATCATGATCATGTCAGCTGCATCCACAGCTGATTCCATTTGTAATCAGCCAAAGGGAGTGTCTTCTGCAATGAGTGATGCTCAATCTAATCACTAGAAGCCTTTAAGTAAGATTCAGAAGAGACAGGCTCTTCCTGCTTCGGCCGGTGAGCCTCTTCTGTGGAGTTCATCCAGACCATCCATCGGAATTGTCGGCTTCACAGCCTGCCCTGTGGATTTTGGACTCTGCATTCCTGCGGTCACGTGAGACATTTTTATAAATTTTATATTTGCGAGTGTTCCCTGTTGATTCTGTTTCTCTAGAGAACCCTAACTAATGCAATGATCATCAGCAAATCATCATCACCACCATGTAGGAAGATGGCTGCAATGGATTCAAACGGAAGAATGAAAGCACAGCAACATGAAAATAGTAGGTCATAATTACATGGATAAATAAAGGTGAATCTGATACATATTGAGGTGAAAGAGCATAAGACTTACCTTCTGAAGATTAGTACATCCTATTTCTGCCACTTAAGACCTGAGTGATCTTGGCTCTGTCACTTAGTCCCTTCAATGTTTAATTTCATTACCTCTAAAATACATGATATGTTACCTACCTATGACTGTTCTAAGGATCAAACTGACACTCTTTTGTTTTACCTTTGTAAACTCTTAAGTATTAAATAGAAAATGTAACAGTTGGTCCACTGACATCAGTACATATGATTTAATTGCTGGTTCTCTGGATACCTCCAAAGCCTCCATTCCTTTGAGGTAAATTTTCCTGTAATATCTCATTAAACATATTGAGATTTAATTCTAAAAATGTTGAGGTCCACTGAGTACTACAGATTTTTCAAGGGATTATATTTATCCTTGACATTTCTCATTGTAATTTCCTGCTTCTGATGAATTGAATTCTTGATCTCTGTTATTTTTTTGTTTCCTGTATCTCCAGGCATGTTTGTAAATATCTTCATCCCACGTTCCCTCTCATGTTGCTTCATCTAATTAAATAACAATATCACAACAAGGATCTTCTGTAAAAATAGACTTCTAATGAGAACTGAGAGTAGAAATTTAGAATACATATTAGATAGAAAGTTAAAATGGAATAGTAATCATTATTATTCTAAAAGAAAGAATAGTTATTCATCCTTCCTTGCCCTAGTAGATTTGTTGCTATGTATGACTTCTCTAGGTGCTGGCTGATGGCTTCTTGGTTTCTTCTCTCCGCAGAGACCCTTTTCCTCCATCTACCTCCTCTTCTGCCAACCTTGTCTTCAGGCCTTCTAGGGGAAGAAACAGTATATTAATTGGCATGCTCCAGAAAGTGACCCAACTCTTTTTTGCTTAAGCCTGTTCAACTAGACACTACATAGAAAACCCTTCCTTTTCGTGACCACACAGGCCAATTAATAGTTGTGCTTTTAGTTTGTGCTTAAACAGTGGAAAAGTCTTTGTCTCCGAGTGTGAGGTTCACCTTAGGTAAATGAATACAAGTGGCAATTTTTAAATTAATATTTCTTTATTTTTCACCTGGTTATGTCTTAAATATTTAAGAGAAAAGAGTAGAAATGGCCTTACCTTTCTTATTCCACACAGCTTAATTTTGCTTTACTTTTAGAAAACATAATGAGTAAAAACTTATAACATTAGCTTGTATTTTTTAAATTTACAACTATTAAGCACTTTTAGTGTGTTCCATACTTGCCTTGTCCAATAGAAATACAGCAAGAAACACCTATGTAATTTTTAGATTTTGTAGTATCTATGGTAAAAGAGGAAAATAGGTACAATTAGTGTTACTAATATATTTTAATTCAAGATATCCAATATAAATATTATCATTTCAAAAGCTAATTAATATAAAATATTAATGAGGTATTTTATATCCTCTTTTTATATTATGTCTTTGAAATCTGTCGTATATTTAGCACCACACATCTCAATTCACACTAGCCACAGTTTGAGTGATCAATGGCTACACATGGCTATGCCTTTTCTACTGCCCAACACAGATTCAGGTACATGTGAGTTTCACATATCTTATTTTATGTAGTTCTCACATGAGGTGTTTTTTTTAATTACATGTCACCGATGAGGAAAAGGAAATACAGAGAAGTTCATTAAATTGTTTAAAATCACACATCACAGTCAAGCCAGAAATCCAGTTTAGCTCAATGTGTGTCCAGAGTTTTCTTTATCTTATCCTTATGTTCTACTTGCAGGTTTTAATGAACTATTATTGATATTTTCCCAAGTCTTTTCCCAATAAAATTCAGAGTTAGGTACCTTTCTTTCTCTTTTTTAACTGCTTGTTAGAACTTATAAGGAATGTTGAACTGACATAGTTGTGCATCAAAATATTTTTGTGGTCAGAATGCTATTCTGAGAATGGATTTAGGTTGCATAAACACATACTATTCTTTTGAAATGACGTACCTTATCTCTGACCCAAAGAGATTTTATCTAGGTAATTCTTGGCCAGTCTACAGGTCTACTGAATCAATAAAAAAGGGAACTACTTTGTGGATGGGAACTAAGGTTGAGATGGGTGGAGAACTTGCCACATTTTAGTAATTGCTGGTCTCATGTTAATTAGAGGAATCAAAATTGTTTCTAGTATCATTGTTAATTCAAAGTTCCTTATCTTCCTTTCTTTAAAAAGAAAACTGTTATGTTTGTTTGGAAGTTAACACCACTTACACCAATATCTTCTTAAACATTTATCTTAATTTTGTTTATAATAGGGGATTTTTTTTCCTGGAGTCCTCATTTCTGATGAAGGATTCTAAGTGGAATTATTTAACCAAACATCTCTCTTCATTAATATTAGTACACTTAGTTACTATAAGGTGCCAAAAATTTTTCAGATAACAAGCTAAGATGTGTTTACTGGCAGTCTCATAAAGCGACTATAATGGGAAACATTCTTCCAGGCTATAAATGTGAAAATGGAGGCTGAGTGACATTCCCAGTCTCAGAAGCTGTTGGCCATGGAACAGATCAGAGCTTCAAGTGGATTCAATCAGCAGTCATTGCAGAAGCAATTCATTTCCAGTAAATCATTTCTTCTAAGTTTTCTGGAGTTTTTCTGATTGTATCATGCCCATTGACATGTTGCTAGACTTCGGCAGTTTTCAGTGCAAAACTGGGAGCTATGCTGAAAGGCAAGGTGACATCCGTACATCTCTTTTGCTAGCTGGCTGCACAAGGGATGTAGCAGAAAGTCGTGTGTGGTTTATAGAAAATGGAATAAGTTCCATATGTTCACTGTGTGGGCAGACCTTGTGTACATAGCAAGGGCTTTTCCAGTGCTTATATTTAATTTCCACACAAAATATGGGCTTTTCTAAAGCCTTCACCACATTTTACTGTGTGTCTTCATAATTCAAAATGTTTTCCTTTATGAGTCACACATTGAGAAAAATAGTGCTCCACCCAAGTGCACTATTCATTTATTTACATAGGATACTTTTTTTTCTTTTTTAACAAACTCATATTCGTGTTTTGACTTAAACCATCAAAAAAGAGTAGATTGATTTTGCCACTGCCACTAGTCTCTTGACTTTAACTGTCCGCTTTGTCTGGGACTGCCATTCAACTAGTTCTGGACGTCCTTCGTTGTCTTCATTTAACAAACAACCTCTCAGTGCTCAGCGACCCAATTAAAAAATCCCAAGAAAGTAGGAAGGCCAGATAAATCTTCTTTGGCCAGATTTTTCAGTCTGGGAACTGTCTGCATGTGAACCGAGTGCCCAGTACACACCCTGATACAATGAAAAGGGGGCAGCTCTGTGCATTTAGTGGGGTTAAAAGTACAAGCAATCATCTTAGACAGGGGCAATAGATGGATGGATAAAGTTCCTAACCTCTCTCTTTTACAACTTATAATTTCTTATCTCTCTGTCTCTTTCTCTCTACACATGAACACCCGTGTACACACACCTGTGGCTAACATAATTGTTTAGTAAACTTGCCATCATTTTGCCCATAGCATTGTTGTAGACATTTTAACTATTTGTTTTCCTACCCCTCTGTATTAATCAGGATTCTCAAGGGAAACAGAATCAACAGGAGATATCAGTGAATATGAGATTTTATGAAAGTGTCTCATGCAGCTGTGGGGATACACGAGACCAAATTTTTGTAGGGCAGGCCATGAGCTGACAGCTCTGATGGCAGTCTTCAGTGAATCCCACAGGAGAGGCTAGCTGGCTGAAGCACAGAGAAAGATTCTCTCCTGTGATTTCTCCTTTAAAACCTTTTACTAATTAGATTAAATGTCCCTAATTGCAGAAGACCCTCCCTTTGGCCAATTGCAGATGGAATCAACATGGGTGCAATCAATGCGCTGATGATTTACTAAACAAGCCTGTTTTCTGCACAGGCCAAATAGAATAATTGAATGGGGATGTGGTAGGAATCTTCACTCCTGCATCCTTCAAGTCCTTAAGAGTGGCACTAATCTCAATTACCCTCCAGTAATCCTGTATTGTTTCTGAGTTACTATTTTGCTAGGTGGGGGTAGTTCTAGCAGCTTTCAGTTGGTGTTTCCTACCATAATGGCCCTCATTCCATGAATCACGGAACCAATATGAGGAGTCTTCCAGTTGCTGAGTATGTTGATTCCAATTATGCATTATGAAACTGGGGAAATAAACATAGAATGGGCCTGGGGACCCAGTGAACCCACTGTCAGACAGATCTGATATAAAACTCCACTGTTTACCTGATCTCCATAAGCCCACATAGGAACTTTTATATCTTTCATAAAGCATTTAATTTGCAAATTTGGAGCCTTTAGCTCATTCCTTTCTCTTATGACTGTACACACAGCATACCTAAGAACAACATCATTATATCTCTTAACTTCACAAAACTCTGTTAAGGTGTCAAAAACACTGTCACCTAGACCATGCCTGATATAAGCACACAATTATCAGAATCAAACGGTGATATTTTACACATCCCTATTACCAACACACATCGTGAACTGTTAAGTGCTATCCTGATTATTGGAAATAGAGTTATTAGTTCCCTTGGGTCTAAACAGAATAGAAAACCAATTGTAAAAATGCAGTTTTAAGACTCTGTTTCTTAAGAACCACTCCTGGTACCAAGCTATATTAGTTACAGTTCTCTAGGGGAAACAGAGCCAACAGAGATATCAGTAAATATAAGATTTTTATAAAAGGGTCTCATGCAACTGTGAGGGTGCACAAGACAAAATTCTGGAGGGCAGGCCATGAGTTGACAGCTCCAAAGTTCTTAAATGAATCTCCAAATAAAGGCTGGCTGGCTGAAGCATAGAGAGAGATTCTTTCTTCTGACCACTTCTTTAAAGACTTCCACTGATTAGATTAAATGTTGCTAATTGTGGGAGGCACTTCCCTTGACTGGCTGCAGATGTAATCAGCCATGGATGCAATGAACATGTTGCTGAGTTAATAAACCAAAAGGACATAAGTTAATAAACCAGAAGGCTGGTTATTAGCCATGAAATAACTTAGTTTTGGGCGGCTGCCGTGGCTCAGCAGGCAGAGCTCTGACCTGCCGTGCTGGAGGTCTGGAGTTCGATCCCTGGTGCCTCCTGCCCATATACAAATTAAAAAAAAAAAAAAAAAAAGAAATAACTTAGTTTTGACTATCAAACTAAGCACCATAACCTGGACAAATTGATACATGAGCCTACATTTTTAGTTAAATTTAAGCAGAATTTAAATTTAAATTTAATTCTTATATATAAGTAAGTCTGATCAGGCACAATCAGTATTCTACTGTGCTGTAGTGTCCCTTCCTATCCTGGAGGTATGAACAGTGGGTAATATAATTAAAAATGAATTTGCTCCTTTTTTAAAATGGTTTTTATTGTGAAATATAACATATATACAAAAAAAAAAAGAAAGAAAAAGCAATGCTTTTCAAAGCACACTTCAACATGTAGTTACAGAACAGATTTCAGAGTTTGTTATGGGTTATCATTCTACTATTTCCGACTCTTTCCTTCTAGCTGCTCCAAAACACTGGAGGCTAAAAGAAGCATCAATACAGTGGTTTGACAGTCACACTTGTTTGTTAAATCTTATTTTCCATGTTCTAACTCCTCCTTCTCCTTTGATTCTTCTTCCAATCTGTAGGGATCTATAGGCAAATCCTGTTCTGACTTTTTCATATTGAAAAGAGGTATCAACACTAAATGATGTGGGATATAATTAGTTGGTAATCATGGAGAGGCTGGTCTCTCTGGGTTTGAGGATTTATCTGGCTAGGAACCCTCCAGGAATTATAGGTTCCAGGAAAGCAAACTTACAGCATGAAACTTTTATAGAGTCTCAGTTCAAGCCCTAGGTATTCTTAAGAGTTAACAGGAGTGATGTTGGTTATGTTTAGCAAACCATGGCAATTTGCACTATGTAACTGAAGTTTGCATTAGAGTAGCCTCCAGAATAGCCTCTTGACACTATTTGACCTCACTTAGCCACTGATCCTTATTTTATTACACTTCTTTTCCCCCTTTTGTTCAGGAAGGCATTGCCAATCCCATGTGCCAGGGCCAGACTCATCTCTGAGAGTCTTGTCCCATGTTGTCAGGGAGACTTTGACACTGAATGTCATGCCCCTCATGGGTGACAGGGGAGGGTAATGCTTTTCCTTGCAGAGTTGGGCTTAGTGAGAGAGAGGCCACATCTGAGCAACAAAAAAAGTTTTCTTGAAAGCATGTGCTGGTTTACAAGGATGTATGGACCCTAGAAAAGCCATGTTTTAATCAAAATCCCATTTATAAAGGCAGAATAATCCCTATTCAATACTGCATGCTTGAAACTGTAATTAGATCATCTCCCTGGAGATGTGATTTAATCAAGAGTGGTTGTTAAACTGGATTAGGTAACGACATGTTTCCACCCATTTGGTTGGTTCTTGATTGATTTACTGGAGTCCTATAAAAGAGCAAACATTTTGGAGAATGAGAGTGATTCAGAGAGAGCAGAGCAGAATGACAAAGCCATGAGAAGCAGAGTCCACCAGCCAGCGACTTTTGGAGATGAAGAGGGAAAATGCCTCCCGGGGAGCTTTATGAAGGGAAGCCAAGAGAGAAAGCTAGCAGATGATGCTGTGTTCGCCGCATGCCTTTCCAGATGAGAGAGAAACTCTGACCCTGTTCACCATGTGCCTTCTCACTTGAGAGAGAAACCCTGAACTTCATCAGCCTACTTGAACCAAGGTATCTTTCCCTGGATGCCTTAGATTGGAATTTCAGTAAACTGGTTTTAATTGGGACACTTTCTCGACCTTAGAACTATAAACTAGCAACTTATTAAATTCCCCTTTTTAAAAGCCCTTCCGTTTCTGGTATATTGCATTCCGGCAGCTAGCAAGCTAGAACAAAGCAACTCTTAGGCTTTGTTATAGGTAGTCTTAGCTTTTCACAGAAAAGTTTCACAGAAATATGTTCATGTGGGTAAGCCTCAAAATAAAGGACTTGGCCTATATTCTTAGGAGCCCCCAGTAGTTGAGAGGGTACTGGGTTTCCCAGATGGGAAAGTTTAATAATTCCATTTTTTTTCCTTCCAACCCTCTGGGGACTCTGTGAACACTTTCTAACTATCAGCCCACCATATTCTGAGATGTGTCCTGGTATTACATAAAGCTGTACAGAATTACAGGACCGTATTCTCATTCTGGACTCCAGGAGTTTGGAGTTTGGGTTGTTTAAATGAGCTATGTAGACAGGTTGATTTAGATTGTGTGGTGTAGGTTCTAGACACAATAAGCTTCTCTACACTTGGTCTCATACAGTAGGTGGAGTTCTAGAGTATATGCCTATCTCCTCTTACCCAGTGTTCTGATTTACCTTAATCCCAGCCAAATTGGCTTCTTCTTTTGTTTTTGCACGAGCAGGCACTGGGAAGATTGGCTTCATTCTTATCTCTGATTGAGCCTGGTTTCTTTTTCAGTTACTTTAACTGTTAGTGTATGTAGCTATGCTAAGTTTCAGGACTGCAGCACTCCATTTCTGGGTCTTTGGTGTCTCAGAGTTACTCAAAGTTCCAGGGAAGTACCTGCAGATACACATATAACTCAGTGTCACCGAATCTAGAAATACACTTACAACTTCAGACTAAGTGTGACAGCTATAAGGGCTAACAATCTAGGCTCCAATTTTTTTTAAAAGTATTTTCTGAAAGAGACCTTAGCATATTAGTTCTTTTGTTTCTGGTTTATTTTGCTCAACACATTGTCCCCAAGGTATATTCCATTCATTGTGTGCCTCTTGAAGTCCTTCCTTTCTGTAGCCATATCATATCCCATCATATAAATATATCACAGTTTGTCATTCTGCTTTTCAGTCATTGTGCCCTTTGGCTGCCTCCATCTATTGGGCATCATGGATAATGTCCAAAATAAACAAACCATATCTTACAGTATCCTGACGTGGTTGTACAATCAGGGCCACTCTCAATTTTAAACAATTTTCATTCGCCCATACATACAACCAACAAATGCAGCCTCACCAAATATCAAATCAAAACCACCCCTTATCTCTTGTCCTTGCCCCCCAATTAGTTTTGTCCCTGGTAATGCTGTGTTATAAGACCATAGCATGCACTTTTAGTTTTTCCCCTATACCCCTCTACTATTGACTATTTGTCCAATATAAAATCTTTGAAATACTTCATGCAAGAACTTATTTATAATTGTAGGTTTAATCAGTGGGATACATGGCCCTATATATCCCCTTTCAATCACATTCACCGTCATTATAGCAATGTTACTTATAACCCCCCTAATTGGTTACCATTGCTTCTATCCGTTCCCTTGCATCAACTCATTGGGTGGCCATTCCCGTCTCTAGAGTCTGTGTACCTCTAGGTCTGCCATATTCTACAGTGTAACCTCTGAGATCACCTTTACCAGAGTCATAATAGAGAAATCATACAGCATCTGTCCTTTTGCGTCTGATTTATTTCACTCAACATTATATCCTCAAGGTTCATCCACGTTTTCATATGTTCAGAACCTCATTTCATCTTACTGCCACATAATATTTCATTGCATGTACATACCACATTTTGTTTATCCCCTCGTTTTTTTCTTGGGCACTTGGATTGTTTCCGTCTTTTGGCAGCTGTGAATAGTGCTGCTATGAACATCGATATGCAAGTGTCTGTTCGTGCCAAGCTCTTCTGCATATATACTGAGTATTGGTATGGCCAGTCATAGGGCAACTCAATATTTAGTTTTCTGAGGAATCACCAAACTATTTTCCACAGTGGCTTCACCCTTATACATCACTACCAAAAGTGTAAGTGTTCTAATTTCTCCATATCCTCTCCAACATTTGTAGTTCTCTGTTTGTTTAATAGCAGCCATTCTTATAGGTGTAATATAGGTAGATATTATAGATATAGATAGCCATTGTCATCTTGGTTTGCATTTCCCTTACAGTTAATGAAAATTAGCATCTCTTTATATGCCTTTTTAGCCATTTTTATTTGCTCTTCAGAAAAGTGTCTATTCATATCCTCTGGCCATTTTATAATTGGGTGGTTTGCTATTTTATTGTTAAGCTGTATAAGTTCTTTATGTACACACGATATGAAGCCTTTATCCAATATGTGGTTTCCAAATATTTTCTCCCATTGAGTTGGCTGCCACTTCATCTATCTGACAAAGTCCTTTGAGATGCAGAAGCTCTTGATCTTAAGGAGTTCCCATTTATCTATTTTTTTCTTTCATTGCTTATACTTTAAGGGTAAAGTTTAAGAAGCCACCTCCTATTACCAGGTCTTGAAGATGTTTCCCTACATTTTCTTCCAGAAGTTTTTATGATGCTGGCTCTTAAATTTAGGTCTTTAATCCATTTTGAATCAATTTTTGTATAGGGTGTAATATAGGGATTCTCTTTCATTCTTTTGACTATTTATATCCAATTTCCCATGCCCAATTATTGATAAGACTATTCTGTCCCAGTTCAGTGGATTTGGGGGCCTTATTGAAGATCAGTTGTCCATAGATTTAGTGTTTATCTCTGCATTTGATTCCATTGGTTGATACTTTTCTTTTTGTACCAGTGCCATGCTGTTTTGAACACTGTTGCTTTGTATTAAGGTTTAAAGTCAGGAAGTGTTAGTCCTTCCACTTTGTTCTTCTTTTTTTAAGGATATCTTTAGCTATTTGGGGTCTCTTTCATTTCCATATAAATTTGATAACCAGCTTTTCCAAGTCTTCAAAGTAGGTTGTTGGGATTTTGATTGGTATTGCATTGAATCTGTGGATCACTTTTGGTAGAATTGACATCCTAATGACATTTAATCTTCCTATCCAAGAGCAATGATTACCTTTCCATCTATTTAGGTCATTTTTAATTTCTTTTAGCAGTGTTTGCCGTTTTCTGTGTGTACATCCTTGACATTCCTGGTTAGTTTTATTCCTAGACCCATGATTCTTTTGGTCACTATTTTAAATGGATTTTTTCCCTTAATTTATTAATGATTTTATTCCTCAGATAGATCATTCCTTGGGTAAAGAAACATTACTTATTTTTGTACATTAACCTTGTATCCTGCCACATTGCTGAATTTGTTTATTAGCTCAAGTAGCTTTGTCATAGATTTTTCAAGGTTTTCTTTTTTTTGTTATTTAAAAAAAATTTTATTGATAAATCTTAACATACAAGCATTCCATACATTGTGTACAATCATTGGCCCACAATATCATCACATAATTTCGTCTTCATTACCATGATCATTTTTAGAACACTTACATCACTCCAGAAAAAGAAATAAAAAAGAAAAAAACCCATACGTACCATATGTTAGAAAGATTGCCTTACCTGGAAGAAAATAAATGCTCACTAGACTATGGAGAAGAAAATAATTTATTCATGATCTTGCAAGAATGGGTGCCTAGCCAAAAAATGGTGGCTGGTGCACCAAACAATAGAGTGCCACAGGTATTAATATCCTAAGCCTAACATGCAGGCCCCTCCCATGTTTCTCCACTGATTGGATACTCCAAAGGTTACTGCCTATACAGATAGCCTAACTAATTCAAATTTCCCATGGAAGGTTCCTGCTTTTGATTACGCTTTACATTTCAATGACCCTGGCTGTTATTTAGTTAAACTATTTTCTACTTTTTTTTGCACCAATTCTAGGCTTGCATCAGAAGCACTCTCTTTCCCTACCTGTGAGATTGGTTTGAGCTGTCCTGCAGCCCTTTCCTGTGCCATCTTGTGTGAAAGCTAAGCTTAATTTTCTTACACTGTACCCCTAACCCCTCCCTCTCATTAACCACTAGTATTTCCATCTGCTCAACTTTATTTTAACCTTTGTCCCCCCTATTATTTGCTTATATTTTAACCATACTTTTTACTCATCTGTCCATACCCTAGATAAAAGGAGCATCAGACACAATTTTCACAATCACGCAGTCACATTGTAAAAGCTATATCGTTATACAATCATCTTCAAGAAACAAGTCTACATGGGTCTACAGTTTCAGGTACTTTCCTCTAGCTACTTCAATATACCACTAACTAAAAAGGGATAGCTATATAACGTGTAAGAATAACCTCCAGAATAACCTCTTAGCTCTGTTTGAAATCTCTCAACCACTGACATTTTATTTTGTCTCATTTCTCTCTTCCCCCTTTTGGTCAAGAAGGTTTTCTCAATCTCTTGATGACAGGTCCCAGCTCATCCTAGGATTTCCGTCCCATGTTGCCAGAGAGATTTATACCCCTGGGAGTCATGGCCCACATGGGGTGTTGGGAACAGGACAGTGAGTTCACTTGCTGTGTTGGTTTAGAGAGAGAGGACAGATCTGAGCAACAAGAGGTTCTCTGGGAGAGACTCATAGGCCTAATTTTAAGTAGGGTTAGCCTATTCTTTGCAGGAATAAGTTTCATATGGGCAAACCCTAAGAACAAGGGCTTGGCCTATTGGTTTGGTTGTTTCCACTGCTTGTGAGAACATCAGAAATTCTCCAAGTGGGGAAAGTGAATATGTTCTCCTTTCACCGAAGTATCCCAAGGAGACTTGGCAAATACTTCTTTATTCACTGCCTAAATTCAGGGTTTTCTGAGTATATGATCATGTCATCTGCAAATGATGAAAGTTTTGTTTCTTCCATTCCTTTTTGGATGCCTTTTAATTCTTTCTCCTGTCTAATGACTCCAGTAGGATTTCAAGTACAATGTTAAATAATATGGGTGACAATGGGCATCCTTGTCTTGTGCCCAATCTTAGGGGGATTGCTTTCATTCTCTCACTGGTAAGTATAATGCTGGCTGTGGGTTTTTCATTTGTGCCCTTTATTTTATTGAGGAAGTTTCCTTTGATTCCTACCTTTTGAAGGGTTTTTATCAAGAAAAGATGCTGAGTTTTGTCAAATGCTTTTTAAGCATCAATCATTTTGAGCATATGATCATTATGTTGATTGATTTTCTTACATTGAACCACTCTTGTATCAGATATAAACCCCACTTGGTCAAAAAGAATTGTATAATTCTTTTAATTGTTGGATTCAATTTGCTCTTTTTCTTGAGAATTTTTGCTTAGCTTCACAAAATGTGTTAGGTACTTTTCCTTCCCCCTCCCCCCAATATTTTGGAAGAGTTTGAGCAGGATTTGTGTTAGTTCTTCTTGGAATATTTGATAATATTCTCCTGTGCAGCTGTCTGGTCATGGGCTTTAGTTTGTGGAAAGATTTTTTATGACTGAATGAATCTTTTTACTTGTAATTGATTTGCTGTGATCTTCTACTTCTCCTTGAGTCAGTATGGGTAGTTTGTGTTTCTAGGAATTTGTTCATTACATATAAGTTGTTTAGTTTGTTGGCATATAGTTCTTCATAGTATTCACTTATGATTTAAATTTCTTCAGGATCCATGGTAATGATCCATCTCTTACTTCTGAATTTTCTTATTTGTGTCCACTCTCTTATTTCTTTAACTGTATAGCAAGGAGCCCACCAGTTCACTTCTTTCAGCTTTAATCTTTGTTATTTCTCGTCTTTTTTTTTCCCTTTATGGTCAGTTGCTGTTCTTTCTCTAATTTCTCCAAGTGAGCAGTTAAGTCCTCAATTTTTTTTAATATAGGCAATCAGGGCAATATATTTCTCTCTTGGCACTGCCTTTGCCAAATCCCATAAGTTCTGATATATTGTGTTCTCATTACCAATCATCTCTAGATATTTACTTATTTCTTTTGCAATTTCTTCCTTGGATCCACTGATTCTTTAGAAGCATGTTGTTTGGTTTCTATATTTTGTGAAAGCTCCGGTTCTTTATGATTATTAATTTCCAGCTTCATTCCATTGTGGTCAGAGGAAGTGCCCTGGAAAATTTCAACCTTATTAAATTTATAGAGACTTATTTTGTGTCCAGCATTTGATCTATCCTGGAGAACATTCCACGTGCACTAAAGAAGAATGTATATTCTGCTGTTTTGCTGTATAACGGTCTAAATATATCTATTAGGTCTAATTCATTTATCACATTGCTTAGGTTCTCTATTTCCTTCTTGATTTGTTTCTGGTTTCTCCATGTACAGTAGAGAGTGGTGTGCTGAAGTTTTCCACTATTAGTGTTGAAACATCTATAGCTCCCTTAAATTTTGCCAATGTTCATCTCAGGTACCCTAGAGCTCCTTGATTGGGAGCACAAACATTCATGATTGTCATTTCCTCTTGGGGAACTGTCCCCCTTATTACTATGTAGTGTCCTTTTCTGTCTTTTATGATGTCTTTACATTTAAAGTTTATTTTATTTGATACTAGTATAGCTACTCCTGCTTTCTTTTGGTTACACAGCTTGCATAGAACACCTTCAATCTCTTTGTGTCCTTGGGTCTAAGATGTGTCTCTTAGACCCATATAGTTGTATGGGTCTAAGCATAGTTGTTTAGACAGCATATAGTTGTATTATATTTTTAAATTCATTCTACCAATCTGTATCTTCTAATGGGTGAGCCTAGTCCAACGTTCAAAGTTATTACTATAAAACAGTTCTTGAATCTACCATCTTATCCATCTTATCCTTTATTTTTTTTTATTTGTCAGATCCATATATTCTTTTCCTTTTCTCTTTTTATTCTTTTAATTATCCTTACTATTACTCTTCCATTCTGCACCTTCCTATAGACATCCCTCTCTGGTGAATTTTTTCAGCTGGCAAGACTTCATTTAATATTCCTTGTAGGTCATGTCTCACATTGACTAGTTCTTTCAGTCTCTGCTTTTCTTTGAAGATTTTAATCTCTCCCTCAAATTTGCAGTTCAACTTGAGTGATAAAGAATTCCAGGCCAGAATCCTTTCTCATTCAGAATCTTAAATATATCATATTTCATGGTTCCTGTAAAGTGATCTGAGCCTAGTCTCATGTGTTTTCCCTTGCATGTATTAGACAGCTTTTCTCTTGCTGCTTTCAGGGTTTTCTCCTCTTCAACACTCAATAGTTTGATGAATTTGTGTCTTGGAGTAGGACCATGTGAATCCACTCCACTTGGAGTTCATTAGACCTTCCTGATCTGTATATTTATGTCTTTTATAAGGGTTCGGAAGTTTTCCCTGATTGTATCTTCAACTAACCTTCTAAACCCTTTACTATTCTCCTTTCCTTCTGGGACACCAGTGATTCTTATATTTGTGCACCTTTTGTTGTCCATCATTTCCCTGAGATCCAGTTCCAATGTTTCCATCTTTTTTGCCATTTGTTCTTTTGTGTGCCCTAGTTCAAATTTTCTGTCTCTTAACTCACTTATTGTTCCTTCTGCTTCTTTGACTTTCCTATCATATGTCTCTAGTATATTTCTAATTTGGTCTACTATCACTTTTATCTCTATAAGATCTGCCATTTTTCTGTTTAAACTTTTGAATTCTTCTTTATGCTTTTCTAGTTTCTTCCTGATATTCTTTATTTCTTTTTAAATATCCTTGGGTAGTTGTTCCATATTCTGTGTCCCCTCTGGTGTTTTGATTTGTTCATTTGGCTCAGTCATTTCTGCTTCATATGCTTTGTGGTTATCATTTGTGTTTGGGGCATTTGATTATCTTATTAAGGTTATTTTACAATTTGGTTTCCTTTAGTCATCTGAAGTATTTAATTTAATTGGTTTTGTGTTGAAGCTCCCCTTTTGCATTCAGTTTTTCAGTAATTCCCCACCAATCTAAGGCCCAGATCTCATGTATGGGTTACAATTCTACTTGAGGGTCTATTAAAAGCTAGGCAGTTGTACACATGTATTTCAGTGACAGAATGCATGCCCACCACACAGGAGACCTGTGCTCAGCCCCTGGCCCATGTGCACCCCCCCAAAATGATAATAATATTAATAATGATATAAAATGTATATTTTCAAAAACATATCAGCAGTAGTAGGCCCTCATATTAGAAGGGGACACCCCAAGATATAGTGGGAATTAAGTCAGACTGTTGCCCACAGAAAGGAGAGAACATTTAAAAAAAACTAAAAGAAAAAATAAATAAAAAATCAAATAATATGTAAATACAAATAAATACAAACATATAATAATAAAATATATATATATATATATATATATTAAAAAGCTGTACAGATAGTGAGTTTGCCAGACTGCATTTACTGCTTCTTCCCAGCAGGTGGTACTCCCACGTCACCTTTTCCCCTCAGTTCTGTCCCTTCCTGACTGTAGCACCTGCCTGGGAATATGGTGTGACTGGCCAGGGCTCTGTTCCTTCCATGTGGTGGTGGGACAGCCTGTCCTCATGCATGGGAAGGCAATCTGGTCACAGCACCCAGTGGAGCACCTGATCTGCAGTGTTGGACGGATCTGTCAATTACTGCACCCAATGGGATGGCTATTCACAGTGCCCAGTCAGGCAACTACTCCCTGCACCTGGGGGCACAGCTTTTTGCAGTGGATGGCTAGGCACCTCTGGGTTCCTTACGGGGCTGCTTGCTGTGGAGCCAGTCAGGGACATTTCCTCTAGCAACAGCTGCAACAGGCTGGAACAGAGGGACAGTCTGCTCCCCTGGACCTGCACTTTCCTGCATGACACCATTCAACCCTGGTGGGGTTCACAGTCAAATAAACCCACACTTCCTTACCCATCCCTTTCTCCTGTCTCTCTCCTCCTTATGAAATATTGGAGACTCTCTTTGATCACTCACCCCCCCGGGACTGCAGGCCCAGTCATTTTTACCCCTGGCCCCTATCTTGTCTTATGGAGCAGGGGTGAATCCAGGCTTCCTTATGTCTCCATCTTCCCAGAAGTTCAAATTTATTTCTTTATAAAGTAAAGAACTTCATTTATTGAAAATATAATATATCTCAGCAATTTGCACGTTATCTCCTTTAGACCTCACCTGAAACAACTGAGGAAGAGTACTATTCATCTTCACTTCACATTTGATTAATTAGGCCCAGAAACAATAGATTACTTTGATTAAGATCAAGTGGCCAGTAATGGGTAGCAGTGTAATTTGAGATCAAGTCTCTTGGATACTGGACCCCTGCTTTTTCTACTATATTCCTCTTTGCAGAAACTCCAGTCTACTTCAGAAAACCTTTCCTTCTGTTTCAATTCCCCCAAAGGGAAAAAAATGTTGGATTAAAGGGAGGAAATTAGTTTGACAAAATCATTGCCAAATCTAAGCCTTTTGTCCATTAACAATTTCCTATAGGGTTCATCAATAGAAAGGGAAGCGGACTTCCTTTGAACTTATCTTTTATTATAATATTGACATAATTACTTATAAAAATATTTTGTGACCACAGAATGATTTTTTATGTTATTCCTCGCACCTATAATGCATGAAATTTGAGCCAGTTATCATTATCACTTTTTTGAAAAGTAGAGTATTTAAATATTTACGTGAAACTATCTATTTGTTTCCCGGTGTGATTTTTTCCTATTTTTTTGTTATCACTTTTGAATAGAAAAAAAAAGGATATATCAAGATCCTTTTATTAATCTTATTGATATTAGGGTTTATAATGATTCTATGTGCTAAAGGTAAGAAATATATTAAATATTTTTTTTCTCATTTGAAATTATATTATTTGAACCTTCCTTTACTTTCACTTTCAGCATCTGCCCCTATAGTCATCTCTTCCATTTCTGTAATCATCTTTAGGGAATTCTGGCAAGAGCAAGTAGAAAAAAAATAAAAGATATACAAATCACTTCATTCCCTACAATTACCACATGAAGAGAGTACTTAGAGAAAACAATAATTCTTCAGGCATATTCAGGTTTTGTTTTTAAGCCAACATAGTTTCCCAGTGAATTCGTAAGCTGCCATTTTGTAAATCTTTTCTTTGCAAAAATCAACTTTTAAGTGCTTTAGCAGTTAGAATTCAGTCTTCTCTAATCACTTAATTTAGGAGTATTCTCTATACTTGATCTACAGGATTTTTATAGAAACGCTCCCATTGACAAAGCCCCAGAATATCTCTAAGATACCACTTCTCTTGGCAATGTAATGTTTAGTGTTTGTTCTATGAATAAAAATATTTTAATAAATTTTTTTACCAGCATTTTATGGCTGTGCCGAAAATGAGTTCTAAATTTTACATCACTGATTTTCAAATTGAAGGTAGAGCTCCAGTTAGTGGATTATGATGTCATTTTAGTTGGTAGCAGTGAGCATTGATGAGATAGTATCATAATGCATCACATGTGGTAAAGGTGAGCATTTTATGTTGGTAGCAGTGAGATTTGAATTGAACAAAGTCAACGTGCATTGCTCATAATTTTAAAAAGTTTTCTATTGAGAGTTTTTAAAAATATATATATTATACAAACACTGATGTATCTCTGTGTACGCTTTGTAAATATTCCTCTCTGAATTCCTTAAAAATGTTTGACACCACAGATACAAATCAATAAGCCTTTTAAATGTGAGTAGTTTTGTTTTTCCTTCACTGTCTCAGAGATTGTGGTACTAAATGGAGAAACTAATTTCCAAAAGACCATATTTAATCAACAGGTTAGAGATTGGCAGTCTTAGATTTCTTTTATTTGATCAGAACTTCAGCTCTTTTTTAAATCCTTTTGTGGAGGAAGATTTCCTCATTAAAGTTTTGTAACTGAAAAAGTCCTCTGCTATATTTACTTCTTTTCTCCAGAAAAATAAGTGCAATAGGTTCAGAAACCAAAAGAGGCATATAATTCAAAATTGGACTACAACGGTCCTGGTGTACATAATATGTGATTGTTATTATAGTGATGTGATTCAATCTTTTAGTTCTGAGATTTTATATATTTATATATATATCCACTTTTGGCAATTGAAATATTTTAGTTGTATGAAAAAAAGATGCCATAGATAGAACTTTATTAGCAGTACCGTGTGTCCAAGAACATAGCAGGCAACCACTTTTGGAGGAAGACTACCAATACATTATTATAGCTTTCAGAAATATCACATAAAATGGTTTGTGTTAAAACTCTTGAATAAGAACGGTATTCATATTTCTATTATATTCGAGACTCATTTTCAGCTTGCATATAATTTAAAAGTTTCTTTTTCTGAAAAGACTTTAAGGGCCGTCAAAATTATATTTACCAAAATAATAAAGAGACAATCATTGTGAATACATAAGCAACTATATAGAGCATCAATAGGCAGTGTTTGGTGAGGTTTCAAAAAGAGATGAAAAGGGCCAAATTAAGGGAAGGAAAGCTCTAGATTAATGAGGAAGAAATAGCATGCATTTTGAAGTTATTGGAGAACAATAAAGACCTTAACTTTGAGTAATTTTAGATGCAAAACAGAAACATTCTATCTTTTTCTATAGAAGAAAACTGTGATGAGAATGTAAAAGAATATGAGCAGCGAAGAAATAAATGAGACTTGACTAGGAGAGAGATGGTATATTTGACAAAGACTCATCTCTAGTTTCTATGCAGGAAGTACCAGAAATTCTTATCAAACAGCTGGTTTTCAGAATGGGCATTACCTAGTAAGAGCATTAAAAAAAAAACTTCTTGTTTGCTGATTATATTCAACATGCAAGTACACAAATACGTATAAACCACTTTAATGTGAGAATATGCATAATTGTTCTGGTGCTGAAAAATGAATAATGAGATACTTTACATCTTTTCTTTGATACCAAATCCTTGCACAGAGAAAAAAGATTTAAAATAATAAACTAAGGCTTATTTATCTTCACCAAGTGGTATACCATGCATTCTGTCAAGATAGAGGGCAGAAAAAATAATTTGAAGACATAATAGGTGAAAAATATTTCAAATTTGATTCACACAATTAAACCAATAGATGCAAAAGCCTCAATGAACTTCAAGAAACATACTTCCATCACATCATAAGCAAACCCAGTGATAAAGAGAAAATCTTAAGAACTACCAGGAAAAAAAAAGGATCATTGTGTACATAAAACAAAGATTTGAGTAATAGCAGACATTGTCAGAAGTTATGCAGGCCAGAGGAATATAAAATAGCAATTTTAAAGTGCTGAAAGAAAACCCTCAACCTTGAATTCCACATTATGCTTCTGTCCGTCAAGAAATAACTGCTTAAATTCTTGTAGCCCTGCTGTAACAACGAGAAACCCAAACAAAAGATGTGAAGCATATGTTTTTAGACATTGACCAACAAACATCTAAGATTGTGATAACTAAAACAATGGAAGCAGAATTCATGCACGTGTTTTATTTTCTTCATATCTTTAAAATGTATGAAGCCCAGGAGTAGAGACAGCTCTCTAGGTGCTGCTAGCTAACCCAGGGTAGATTGCCACCTTCCATGTTCTGGTTGGCATGCTCCTATTAATAAAATTTATGAGTGTACATTACAGTATTTTATTTTTCTTGTTTTTAAAGGATTATAATCCACTCAGGTCTTAATCCTATATCTCATAAATACCTTTGGGTTTTTGAGTCTCTCTAAGCTGCTAATACCAATAATTATGAAACAATTATACTTTTACTCTTTGGAATACTATTTTCAGCCACTGTAGTTTGCTTTTTATTGTATTTTTTTCTTATTCTTAATATATTTATATTGATTATATGCTGAAATAATATTTTGTATATATATGATTAGATAAATTACATTATTGAAATTAATTTTCCTGTTTATTCTTACAATTTTAAAGTGGCTACTAGAAAATATAAATTTTATATGTGTTGGCATTATGTTTCTATTGGAGAGCACTGATAGAGGAATGATACAGAGCAGTTGAATATCCCCATGGAAAAAAACTTATAATCTTTACCTTAAACTATCATAAAAATAGCTCTAAATCATAGAGTTAAGTTTAAATACTAAATCTCTTAAACTTCCAGTGGAAAACAATGGGAAAATTATAATCTTGGAACAGGAAATGTATTTCAGATAAGATAAGAAATGAATGATGAAATATAAAAAATATTAAATTAGACTTTAACAAAATGAAAAACTTCTGCTCTGTGGAAATCAAAACTAAAATCAACAGGCAAGCCTCCAGAATAGAAAAAAAATTGTGATATCAATATCTGGCAAAGAACATGTAAACCGAAAACATATATAATTCCTACATTTCAATAATAAGATGAAATATTTCCCCCAATGAGGGGAAAATGGCAAAAATATGTACAAGCACTTAAAGGAAAAAGAAGTGAACAAATAGCCAATTTGCACATGGAAATGTGACTCAAGTGATTGGTAATCAAAGGTGAACAAATTTAAATCATAATAAAACACAATTACACACCATTATAATGGCTAAAATTAAACAAAGGCTGATAATACCGAGTCTTGGCATGTGACTGGAGAAATATGAACATGTTCGCATTGCTAGTAGGGATGTAGAATGTGTGACCACTTTGGAAAATGGTTTGGCAGTCCCTTACAACATTAGACCTATGTTTACTATAGGAAACAGCAATTCTTTCTCTGGGTATTTACACAAGAGAAATGAATTATATCACACAAAGATTTATAGAAAAATTTTTGTAGTAGCATTATTCATCACAAATGAAACTGAATACAGCTCAAATGCTCAACCAGTTTTGAAAGGGTAAACAAATTGAAGTATATCCATATAATGGAATATCACCTGACAATAAGATTGTTTAAATTACTGATAGATGCAACATGGCTGAATCTCAGAAATAATATGCTTAACAAAAGAAATTAGATGCAAAAGAGTATATTTTATGCTTCCATTTATATGCGTAATCAGAAAAGGCAAAATAAACGTATATTGACAGCAAGCATATCAGTGGTTGCTTGGACCAGCTGTAGCATGGAGAATATGAGGGGTGAGGAGAAGGTTGTGTGTATCAGTGCTAGTAATAACACAAATATTTACATTTGTCAGAATTCACTTATGTACACTTAAAGTTGGTGCATTTTTAACATGCAAATTATACCTCAGTATAGTTCCTCTAATAAATAAGAAGATTTGTGGGCAAATGGGGAAGGGCAAGGGACTTGAAAGCTCACTTTAAAGAGTGTGAAAGCTGTAAAATAAAAAAGGGATCAGACTTCTATTTCACACTGTATTTGTCAGGGTTCTCTAGAGAAACAGAACCAGCAGGAGATATCTGCAAATATGAGATTTATAAAAGTGTCTCATGCAACCGTGGGGATGCAAAAGTCCAAAATCCATAGAGCAGGATGTGAGGCTTGCAACTACAATGAAGGGTCTAGACAGATGCCATAGGAGAGGCTGGCTGGCTGAAGAAAAAGTGAAAATTTTCTCTTCTCCCTTAAAAGTTTTCAAATGATTGGATTAAATCCAATTGATTTAATTCTCTCCTTGTGGAAGACATACCCTTAGTTGATCATAGATATAATCAGTGACAGTTACAATCAACTGACTGATGATTTAATAAACCAGCCTTCTGGTTTATCAATCAGCCATGAAATATCCTTGCAGTAACAAGTAGGCCAGTGCTTGCCTGACCAGACAACTGGGCACCATCAACTGGCCAAGTAGCACCTGAACCTAACCATCACACACACCTTAAACAAAAATCAACTCAAAATGGACCAAAAACCTGAATATAAGGGCTAGAACTATCACATTCCTAGAAGAAAACATGGGAAGTATCTTCAGGACCTCGGGTTAAGCAATGGTTTCATAGACTGTACACCCAAAGCACAAGGAACAAGATTAAAAAAAAATTAGGTAAATGGGACCTCATCAAATAAAAAACTTTTGCACATGAAAGGACGTTATTATGAAAGTAAGATGACAACATACACAGTGGGAGTAAATATTTGGAAACTACATATCTGGTAAAGTTTTAATATCCAGAATATAGAAAGAAATCCTTCAACTTAACAATAAAAAGACAAACAACCCAATTTAAAAATGAGCAAAAGGCTTGAATGGACATCTCTCCAGAAAAAATATACAGATGACTAGAAGGTACATGAAAAGATGTTCAACATCATCAGACCTCAAGGAAATGCAAATCAAAACCACAATGAAATACTATGTTGTATGCATTAAAATTGCTGCTATTAAGAACAGAAAATAAACAAGTGTTGGAAAGGATGAGGAATAACTCTTTATTCCTTGCTGATATCAATGTAAAATGGCACAATTGTTGTGGAAGACATTTTGACAGTTCCTTGGAAAGCTAAATATAGAATTGCCATATGACCTAGCA
Organism: Myrmecophaga tridactyla; assembly: GCA_004026745.1. Lineage (NCBI taxonomy): Eukaryota > Metazoa > Chordata > Mammalia > Pilosa > Myrmecophagidae > Myrmecophaga > Myrmecophaga tridactyla. The sequence continues at coordinate 81,700 of PVIY010000666.1, forward strand.
ATCCTACTGCTCAGTCTATACCTAAAGGAATTGAAATCAATTTTTTTTTTTTGGCACGGGCAGGCACCAGGAGTCAAACCCGAGTCTCCGGCATGGTAGATGAGAATTCTGCCACTGCGCCACTGTCGCACCACCCTGAAATCAATATTTGCACACTGACAAAGCAGAATTACTTACAATTACCAAAAGATGGAAGTAACCCAAGTATCAATCAACCAATAAATGGAAAAATAAAATGTGGTATGTATATATATATATAATATATATATATGTATAATGAAATATTATTTAGCTGTAAAAAGGAATGAAATCCTGACACATGCAACAGCATGGATGAATCCTGAAGCCATCATGTTGAGTGAAATAAGCCAGAAACAAAAGAACAAATATTGTATGATCTCACTGTTTTAAAACAGTTAGACCAAGCGACTTCCTAGTCAGAATCTAGAATATGATTACCAGAGGACAGGTTGGGGATAGGAAAGAGGAAGTTAAGGCTTAAAATGTAATGTTTCTATTCGGAATTATGAAAATGTTTTGGTGATGGTGGCACAACATTGTAAACGTAATTAACATCACTGAACTATATATCTGAATGTGGTTAAAAGGGGAAATGTTAAATTGTATCTAGTATTTATTGTATAACTTTTCAAAAATCCATGAACCTATGCTACACAGTGAACACTAAGTTAAACTATGGACTTATAGTTAATAGTACAATTATAAAAATGTGCTATTATCAATTGTTAACAAATGTTCCACACCAATGTAAGGTGTTAATAATAGGGTGGTAAATGGGAATCCTGAATTTTATGCATGATTTGTTCTGTAAACCCACAAATTTTTAATAAAGGAAAAAAAAGACCAGGTTGTTCCTTAAACAACCAGAAAAATTCACACAAGTAACAGAATATGGATTTTAATTCACTTGAATGGTGAATTTTCTAACAAATAGGGCTTCCTAGAAATTAAGTGAAATAAACTTACTTTTTTTTTTGGATGTATGGTCCAGGAATAGAACCCAGGTCTCCCACTTGGAAAGTGAGCATTCTAACCATTTATAACAAAATGCTATAATTTTCATAATAAAGATACTCATAAGTATCTTTATTTTTTTTTATGACACGAAGAAAAAAATCTTCATATGTTTAATGTGTTTTCTCTCCCTGAAATATTTAAGTATAATTTAGGAAAAAGTATAATAATTAAATGTGTAGACCATTTATGGAAGATTTCTAGTTATTCCTGAAATATTTGGGTATTATTTGAAGGTGAAGGTATTTCTTAGAATACCATCAGTAAACTTCCAAAACTCAAATGCATTTAGAGTCTGGTTGGTACAATCCAGGAAAATCTCGAGGAAAATTGTGACTGTTGCAAATTATTCACCATTTATAGTTCATGATTATATACAGAGAACTTGAATTACTATATAGAGAGAACAGGAATTGCTATATACAGAGACTTGCTTTACCTGAATTTCTTTGAGATTTACAAGATGGGGAAATTGAAATTAACCACTTTCCTCAATTACCACTTTACTTACTATTCCTCCTTCTCCCAAGGCATTGATGGAGATACATTACTCAATTTGATTTTAAAATTCGCAATAAAGGTAAATAAACTAAACAAATTAGTTCTATACCTTTTCGCTTACTCTCATTTAAGATGTTTTGGGGATCAAATAGTTTTAAAATGAAAATATTAACAACTGGCTCCCACCAAATTACCCAGTAAAGTGAATCATTATCATCATTAAAAAACAAAATTTCAGTTTACATTCATTCTGAATTATAAATTGTCTTTTTGAGAAACAGCTCAATTTTAAATCAACAAATCAGATTTTTTATTAGTTTGGAACTAAAATTAGTTTGAAACTCTTATTGAAGTCATTTGTCATTCAGTGATGTCTCACTGTCTATAGCAGAATCTCCATTTCAGCAGGGACATAACTTACTTCAGGGTCACTGCTCCAAAAGATAACCATGATATCTTTATTTGTATACCTTTCCCTACAAGCTCCATCATAATTTAAAATCCTTCAAATCACATGGTCAATTTTTTTCAAGTGTTAACTCTATCCTTTAATTTTGGCTGACTACTACACCATTTTTGTGTAATGTAATAACAAACATAATTTAATTGTATTCATTGATATTATTTTATCAACAGTGAACATTTATTTTGCAGCTCAAATTCTGCACATTTGCTGTCTCCATTCTAAGAAATACTCACTTCCTTACTGTTTCGTTTCCTTAGCCTATCTACCTCATATATCAGTTACGAATTCTTCTGTTACTTTTCCTTATCATCTCTGATCAGGACCAAGTCTCCCTATTATGTGGTCTCATAGCACCCTGTCTATATTGACTACATTTGTAATTTTTCATTGCACTGTATGTTCTAGAAAAATATAGACATTGCTTGCTTTTTCTACCTTTTCAATTATCAATACTTAATGCAGTGTTTGAGACATCATGGTGCTATGTAAATCTTTAATGATAAATATATAGAGGTATGATGAATATGTTAGTGGCAAGATAGATTAAAACTTTTATGATGTGTGATATACCAACAAAGCCATTTCATAAACATTTACCCATTTAAATATTTCTATATGTCCTTTTCCTAATCTATAAATCTTAGAATTAGATTTAATTTTATCAGCAATGATACAGAAAGATTTGAGTTTATTGTAATAGTATATATAAAATTAGTTGGAAATAAATAAGCATTATGCCAAGACAAGAGAGACGAAATTAAGAGTATTTACTATATTCTTGATTCAGGTCATACCCAATATCCTTAATCATATCCTATATTATATACTCACATAATGCACACACACATTTTCTCACTAGTATGTCATCACCTACATTATAATAATTTCAATTTCCTTCTCAATTCCCTTCAAGTCTGTGTCTGACATGTGGTCTTATTGAATTATCTTAAATGACTTCTTCAATTTGTCAAGGTCATATTAAGTTCGTGTTGAATTTTGATCTTGAAATTCAAGGTGTTAATCAGTCCTTCCAAGTAAAGGGAACTGTAAATTACTGAGTTCACAGACCTTTCCATCATCCAAGTTGTTGATGAAAATATTAAAAGCTTCTGGCCTGGGATTGACCTCTGTATAATAAAACTTTTATCCATTTTGTTTGACAGGAGCAATTAATGATGTTGTCTACCCATTTTGCTTACACTGAATAGCATTATGGTTCTCCCCATTTTATCAATTTGTGAATGAATCCAATTATTAATATTTTGGTAATATTAATATATAGTTCCTGATTTCAAATGATGGATGAAAAGTGCTCGTGTTAATTAATTTTACCTACCCAACTAAATTAATAACAGTAAAAGTTAACTACAGTCTTCAGTCTACTGTCATGTTTATTTCTTTTCCTGCATTATTCCCATTGCCCACTTTCCTACTTCCTGAATTTGACAGCTTCACTTAATACATTCTTCTCTAGCTCTGCGCTGTAGGAAAGTGTTTGTGGTTATGATAGGCAATAACCTTTGATGAATAGTAAGATAAGTATGCTGTGCCTCTCAATCACAAATCCATCCCTTGCAGAATGAGATTATTTTCTTACTTGTTGCTTTCTTGTGGCATTTTTTTTACTTTTATTTATGGAGTCTTCTATTACATGCCTGCTTTTCCCTGTTATGCTGTGTACTCCTTAAAGGCAAATGAATTTTCATTTTTGACCCTCAGTCCTCTGCACAAATCGTAATTGTTCAATAAATGTCTATTTAATAAATTAAATACTGATGTTTCATGTAGCAAGAAAATCTGGAGTGGTGAGTGGTGAGTAGTTCACAGCAGAAGGGGAATTAAAGGGCCCCTTTGAACTCTAAGAACAGCATGTTTAGGATGGATTGGACAAGCAGTAAACCTTAAAAGAGGTTGGTATCGACAGCTGGTTTCCAATTTTTAAAGTTCTGTGTTCTAAGCCTCTCTGGGTGCATTTTGAAATGGACAGACAGATATGGAACATTTTTTAAGCTGATATGGAGACTATGTAGGCCTCCATTCTCATGGCCTCTGTTTCTTCTTAACGTTATTTCTCCTATATTTAAATGCAGTCATTTTCAGAAATGACTTTTTTTTTTTAGATTCCAGAGAGTCTAAAGGAAAATTACAAACACTAGAAATGGTTTTCATTTTCTAGCACTTGGCAAGATATATAAACATATATTTATTTATTTATCTTAACCAGACCTTGATATCATGAAATTTTACTCACTTACATAAGGAAGCAATTATTTAAAAATGTGGTAAGATGCATACATGTGTATAAAATGAGCTTACATTTTAATTTAGAGATAATGTATATTACATTTCCATGACCAATTTGAAAACTTTCAATAAAAAGAACTAAGCTTACATTTTCCTAAGTCTTTTTAAGTATCATTTTAATACATTCTCTACAAAAATATATCACTTCTACTCTAGATGGACAACAGACCACTTGTTTAGTTTTTCCTAATGAACCCTAATTTAAGCTTTATATAATACAATAGTGATGCTGAGCAAGATATGTTTTAATGATGTTTGCATTTTATTTGCTTTTCTTGCCATAATGACTGACCTATTTTCTTTCACTATGGAGTTTGTGTTTTGGTTCCCAACCCTCAAATTTGCTTTTATTTAAATTTTCATGATAAAATTTGTTCCCATGAATATTGAGTGTCTTTATATTAGGAATATTCCTAATAAATTGTTTTGCTTTCTGAAAATCTTTGATTGTGTTTAGGTAGTCACAAACTAATGTAATTTTTGTGGGAAGTTATAAAACATTCTACTTTGGGGTGAGTTCCAAATATTTCATTCAAGTGACTCAAAAAAAATGTATTTTAGGCATATTGAGAAGGGTTTTCAAACTAATTGTGGATGTGATGACCAACTATTAAAGAAATGAAATGTGTGCTTGTTATTTTTAAACATAATTAAGCAAAGGAAAAGCTATGCATACCTGGCATGTTCTGTTAAAATAATTGGCTCATTAACTAAACTGTAACAGTCGATTCTCATTTCTAGATTGTAATTGAAGAATGGATAGAAATAATAAGGTGAACTGATTGAATACATAGCTATGTGTGAAACGATTATAATTTCTACACAAATGCCTGAAATCTTAATACTGTGGTAGTGAACCATGCTTTGAGAGAAGCAGTGAAAAAGAGTAGGAAAATTCAGTAATATGATAAATGAGCACAATCTGATGAGTTATTTAAATATGGCCCTATCAAACTTGTGGTAAAGAATTCAAGAGTGGAAACAAGTATTTCATTCTACATTTTGGATGAAAAAGCAAATTAAAATCCCATCACCAGAACCACTTTCCCAAATTCTTCAGGTTTCCCCGTTATTTGAGTGTTCTCTGTGCATGTGTTTATGTACACACATATATACACACACACACATGAAATAAAGCATTCAAGATAGATTTGAAGTCTTTTTCCTCCTCTCCATTCACATTTCACTCCAATTTTCCCTTTTCTTAAGTAACTTGACATCATGAATTATAGTTACATAAGTAACTGATATCATGGTAGGGAAACTTCCAATCCATTCTTTAATATTTTTACTCTATGCAATTGAATCCACGAAGCATATGATCTCTTTGTGTTTTTAAAATTTACATAAATGTCATCATGTTAAATATACAATTCCAAAAATGTATTATATGTAGTTCATTCTTTTAACTGAACTATGATATTACATTTTATGAACAGTTTATATGTGGTGTATATTTCTCCTAAAAGCTATTTTTATTATCTCTATAATCAAATATACTGTGATTATAAATTAAATTGTTGACTTATTCCTTCCTCATTTTTTATGATTTCATCTTTTCCTGTATTCTCTTTATAAAAATATTTTTTCTTTTTTCTTTTGTGATCTACATTATCTTTATAAATCCATTTTTAGTGGCTTCTGAAAAGTTTAACATGTACTCCAAACTTAATAAAGTTTAAAATTAATCACTACATTATCTTTTTGCTAAATAGTATGGGCCCCAAGAAAGTTTTAACTCTGATTTCCAATCTTTCAATAGTATATTGTTTTCAAGTGTTTTATTTCTACTTTGTTTTAACATCACATTAATTTATTATTTTACTAAACTCTTGGCTGTTTTAAAAATTTACCCACAAATTACCAATTCATTTGCTCATCAATGGTTAGCCAATCCTACTGATTCTTTATTTTTCTTTCTTGCTGAAGAACATTTTTGTTCAATAATTCCTGATCTTGGATAGAACCCATGATTTGGGGAAGAGTTTAAAAATTTCTCAAATACTAAACACCACACCAGACCAATTAAAAAAATATCTCTGGGTATTGGGTTTAGGGATCAGAAATTTTTTAATGCTTCTCAGATGATCCTTATGTCTTATAACAGAGCTTTAGTCATTCTAACAGGTAAGAGTTTGTAAGTAAATCCCTATATCACTCTATACTCGAATGGTTATTTAGCTAGGTATAGAACTTTAATTTAGATACCTATATGCCCTCAGTACATTGACTTTATAGTTATGTTGTCTTTTAGCATCTGTTTTATATTTGAGGAGAAAATGGATATTTAAAGCCTAACCCTCAAAAATAAGCCTCGTAGTTCCCAGTTCCAATGAGAACGCTTTCATTGCTCCTACTCACTACACTAATGTTGATTTAGACATATACCTGGTAACACAGGGCAGTGGATTTTACGAAACTGCTAATTATGATGATGATCTCTAAAAGCCAGCAGCATTTTGCTTTGTGTGTAACACGGCAAAATATTATTAACTCTTTTTCCCCAGCCTCCCTTCATTTATATTTTTTTGTTGAACCTCAACTCTCTAAAACCTAGATATCCCTCTATGTCATACTTCTTCCTGTTATACTGAATGGGATTGAATAGAGTCTTATTCACTATTCTACCTTAAATTTATGATCAAAAATCTCATTTGGACACAAGATGCCCTGAAATTTTTGTTATGCTTCTGTTACACTCTACAAAATGATTATTCGATACTTTCTCCTCTATCTCAAATTGCCAATACTTCCCTCTCCTATCTGCTTAGACCCACCATCCCTCTGCCATATGTTCTTGACCAATATGCTGCTGTGGAATTTTTTTAAGTACAAAAATGGAAGCAAATAAACAGGAATTGTGTCATCTTTTTACCACTCTATTTTCCCACAGGCATTTATCTGTACCTGCTTTCTCTCTCCTTGTTATAATGTATTCTTATCTAAGGCCAAGCATTAAACTTTGCCTTTGGATCCCATACCTTTTTACCATCTCAAAGATTTTACTCCTAAGGTTGTACTCTTACTTTCATCAATTTGTCCTCTCTAAAAGCACTTCCTTTTGCACACTGACATAATAAAACAAAGTAAAAAAATAATTTTCTTTGAATTAAATATTCACGTCCAACTATAGTATAGTCATACTACTTTTTGCTCTCTTTTTTCCAGTCAAACTCTTTGAAATAGAAGTCATTGTTTCCATTCATTTATTAAATAGTTATTAAATAGATATTTGTTCAATGACCAAGTGAATTATTAAAATTTGTGTTTCCCTAAGTAAGGAACTGAATTGGCTGCTTCAATATAATCATAACTTTCAGCATGTCTAGCAAATGCATGAACCTCATCCTTTGGTCACAATAATATATGATCCTGAATTAAATTAGAAGATTTTCAATATGTGGTTTGGGAACTCCTGGGGGTCCCCAAGATTCTTTCAGGGGATCCCTGAGGTCAAATCACTTTTCATAATAAATTGCAACATCAATGCCTATTTTATCTTCATTGTCTTACGAGTATGCAATGTAGTATTCCAGATTATGCAAATTGTGTGATATCACAACAGACTGATTGTAGAAGCAAGAACAAGAATCCAGCTGTCTTCTATTGAGTCAGACATTAAAGAGATTATTAAAAATGTAAAGTCATCCATTCTTCTCCTTAATTGTTTTGTTCATGAAAATATAGTTATTTGTAAAAATAACCTATTTAGATTTACAAGTAATGGACTTGTTATTCTTATTTTTAAATAATTAGTAAATAGATTTAAAATTTCCCAATTTTAGTTTCTAATGTAGTAAATAATCACTTTACTTAAGCAAAAGATCTGTTGGGCTCTCAGTAAAAATGAAAGGAGCCCTTAGATATAAACACAGTGCTAATCTAGGTTTGCTTAACACTCTGAGTCTTATTTGATCAAGTAACTCTATGAATATAGGGTTTATTGATATTGTCCTGTAAATATGTCCTCAGAAGGAAAAGTGGAAACTTTCCTGGGGAAATATTTATTTTATGCTTATCCATTTAAAAAAAATAGTACTGAATACAATAGGTACTTTCAAATGCAAAAGAAAGGGGGAATAACTTTAGAATATTTTTCAGAAAATGCATTGAGATATATATTTAAAAATGATTTTGTCCTTCAGTTCTTGCCTAATTTTGTTGAAAATTTGAATTTGTATAAAATAAAGTTGGTTGCAATAGGTTTGGAAGGCTTCTGCATTTCCAAATATATTTGTCTCTGTCAGCTCTGAAGCAACCGTGATTTCTCCAAAATGCCTCCCCTTATAAAAGACTCCAGTAAACTAATCAAGACCCACCTTGAATGAGTGGAGTTACATCCACAATTGGGCATGCCACATCTTCACGAAAATAACCTAATCAAAAGGTTCCAGCCTACAGTATTGAGTCAGGATTATAGAGCATGGCTGCCCCCACAAGATTGGATCAGGATTGGAAAAGCATGGCTTTTCTGAGGTACATAACAGTTTCAAACTAGGACAATAGTGGAATTGAATGCTGAAATTATATAGTTATCAGAGATAGAGAAGTAATAGATGTAGGATAAATTATTCAAATTTGTCTGTTAGACTTTGAATTTTGTATTATCTTTTCCATTTGTTTTTATTTAGATATGAAAATCTCCAAAATATACAAAAGTAGAAATGATGGCACAGTTAATCTCATGTGCTCCTTTTGCAGATGTAGCATTTTTGAAAATTCTTCCATGCTGTCTTCATTCATTACCTTGCTTTTTTTTCTTTGCTGCAGTTTTTCTTAAGAACAGAATTTCTAAAAAATTAATATTATTTGGGGCTATTCTTAGAATGAAAATTCTCATTCATTAGTTCTGTGGTGGGGCTAGAGATTCTGGATTTCTAAAAAGTCCTTAGATGAGACTGACGCTGCAGGTCCAAGGAACATAAAGTAGCACATTTGTAAAGTGTCTTTGAGATATTACGCCTTTACAATATTGCTTCCTTCAATATGCATGTCTTGAAGTATGGACATTTTCTTACTCAAGCATATGCCATTATCACCCTTAAAAAGCTGGTGATAAATGTTCTCACTAATTCTTATCCCATAATCAAATTTCCCCAATTATCATAATACACACACACACACACACATATATACATATATATATATATTTTTTTGCATGGGCAGACTCCAGGAATCGAACCTGGGTCTCCAGCATGGCAAGCGATAATTCTGCTACTGCATCGCCCCACATTTATTTATTTATTTATTGCATGGGCAGGCACCGGGAATTGAACCCGGGTCTCTGGCACGGCAGGCGAGAACTCTACCTGCTGAGCTACTGTGGCCTGCCCCCATAATAACTTATTTTTGTGGGTCCAGTTTTTCAAATAAAGACCCAAACTAGAACAACACATTGCCAAATTTGTTTTGCCTAGAATTTCTTTCAAATATAGTAGTCTCCTCATTGATTTTTTACTTTTATATCCACTGACTAGAGACAATTATCCTGAAGAATGGAGCACCACCTGAGTCATCTGTAAGCTTCCTTTTGATATCTTTTATCTTGCCCCTTTCTCCTCACCAGATTTAGGCCAAAACAGAGGAATTTCATATCCTTGCTGTCTCTTTTTCCCAGTAGATGTACTTTTTCCAAATCCATCTTTCCACCAAGCGTACTTTTTTTTTTTTTTTTTAGCATTTCAGGCTTTTTGTTAGGTTCTCGTTTCCATTTCCTCACTGATGCGGTCTTGATGCCTTGTCTTCTGTCCTTGCCCAAGGCTCTAGCATTCTGAGAGGAGCCAGTGCTCACAGAATAGATGTGACTTCATTCCCCACAGACCACATTAATCTCTGATTCCTCTTTGTCTAAGGATCTGTGTCTTTCTTAAAATTTCGTTATGAAAAATTTCAAAACTGTACAAAAATATGGGGAAATAACATCTATTATAATATTAGTGAACTCTCATATAGGAATCACCACACTATAATAATTATCAACCTCGAAATCAATCTAATTTTTACCTACAGCCTCACCCAAGCTACCCTTTAAAGATAATGTTGAAGCAAATATCAGATAACATATCATTTCATCTGCAAATATTTCAGCACACAACTAAAATATAGGTGCTTTTGAATTTTAAAAACACATCCAGAAATTTGACAGTACATTGAAAATTTAGTAGTGATTCTGCAATATCATCAGGTACACATTCAGTATTCACATTGCACTAGTTATACTACTTAAATGGGATTTTATTCACAATCCAAACAAGTTCCATATTTTGTAATTGATTTTAATATTGGTATCATCCTTTAATCTTAATCATCTCTCTTTAACACCTTGCTTGTGTGTTGTTATTGTTGTGTGTAGGAAAAAATCGGAATGCTTGCCTTGTAGAGTTTCCCATACTCTATATTTTGCCAGTTGAATCCCTATGGTGCCATTCAACATGTTTCTTGGCTTCTGAATTTTCTATAAATTGGGAGTTACATATAAAGTGCTGGTCAGATTCAGGTTTGATACATTTGGGGATGGAAAAACTAATAGATGGTATTTTCATCACATCTATTATCAACTCTTAGGTTCCTCTAAAGTACAGTTCTTGTGTGAAAATCTGGATAACACTCCATTGCTCTTCCTTTATCCATAACAACTTCTTTTCTTTGGTGAAAAATCAGTTTTCAATGTTACCGAGTTGAAAGTCTATTTTCAGTGGTGACTAGTCATATTTTTTTTTGCTGCTATTGTTTCCTAATATTAATTTTAAAAGTTTTTTTATTGAAGATTTTTTTGTTGATGTTGAAATTATCCCAACTTAGGCTACTACTGATAGCCTATTCAAATTTGTATCTTGAGTATTTTTGACAGTATTCTAGTAGTTTTTGATGGAGTTCTTGCTTTGTTGTAGTAATGAAAAAAGAAAACAGCACCTATGGAATAAAAAACATAATGAAAATAATTTCTGTTTTTACCCCCAATATTTTTGCATGACATAGGATGATGATATTTTTGCATGACATAGGATGAAGCATATTTAATCAATTGTTTTTGATAATGGAAATAAAAGGAAAAATGCATAGCATCTTTACTTTATCAGTTTACATGGAATGCTGGCAATTGTCTCTGGGTACCAGCTTCTGAGTTTTCTCCCCAGTGACTTTTTCTTGTTTTACTGATAAGCTATATACCAAATCCTCAGGTTCCAATATAGGCAAAGTTTATGCTCTCTTTACATTTGTGTTATGTATACTAAACACATTTTGGTTGCAAAGTCAGTGGTTATAGAATAAACAGTTTTAACCTTAATAGCTTATCAGAGGTAGATTTTTAAAATTATAAAATCCAGCTTTGTTTAGTTATAATTGATTTCAATGAACTTTAAAGATACTTTCTAAAAGATTCTAACATGCCATATTTTGTCATATACATCGACTCCCTATTTTATTATTATCTAAACTCTACATTCTTTGCAAGCAATCATCTAATGGGATATTAATAATTTATAAGAAGAAAGCAAATTAATCTCCTGATGAAAGTGTTGATTAGTTTTAATGGTTGTAGGTATTTAGTACAATATTGTACCTTGGGAATCAATTGTAAAAGGGAATTTAAAATCTAAGGAGATTTTTACTTGAAAACATAGTTAATCCAATGCAGAATAAATGCAGTATAGGTATCAATGATCTCATATAGAGAGTTATTTAAATCATGTGACAATATTGCAGCTGTCAGAAATTAAGCAATTGCAGTTTAATTATTTTTCTTTGTTTCCATTGGGAAGTTTTACTATTCCGAAATATCTCTGAGAAAAGTAATAAAGTTTAAAGCTTGTATTTATCAGTTTATCTTGTAACTTACTTTTCCAGACTGCTGAAACATGATATAAGAAAATGCAAGATAATGCAACAGTGAGTTTTCACTTAGGTAAAACATTTAGCACTCACCATTTCTCAGCTATGCATTCCTTTAAGTTCATTTTAATCAACTAAAATACTGATTAGGACAGAGTTCTTCCTCCTTATACTTCACCTGTTTTCTTTTTCTCCATCTATTTTCAGTGCACATAAAATATAAGCTTTTATTTATGACAGTGATTTCTGGTTTCTTCTGGGGGAAAAACTCCTTGGCAACAAAGAAACCAGGAAACAATCTGAAATTTCTTTATTTTCATTATCATTATGCCAGGGAGGATTTCTAAAAGAGGAAATGTGGTTGATCATTGTAGGAGAATTGCCATTGACAGCTAATAATTAGCCTCATATTATCTTCAGCATAGAACAGAAAATGGGGTTCTTAGACAAACAAAATCCCCATGGAAGATCATTAAGATTCCCACTGTGACATGCCATGTGAAACTGGGTTGATTCAAATTAGTGATCTGCATTGTTCTATATTTTATACTGTGGAAGATACTAACTCATTTCAAAAAGCCACAATTGATACACATTTATGACTGGAGTCGCACACTGCACATTTCCATTTATGAATTGTACTGCAAATATTCTGTCTTATTAATAAAGCTTGTTTGCAATGCATTAAATTGTTTCACTCTATTAAATGCCCTCTTTTCCACAACTAGGTTTTAAATGTGTAGCTTCTTACTATTCTGACAGGTTAAAAGTCGACAGAGGAAGCTTTTTAGATCTGCTATCTTTAAATGACAGAAAAGAAACATTTGTTTTATAAAGTATAATATATGGGCACAAGTATTTGTCTCAGCTGTTTAGAAACTATTTTTTTGTATGTGTAATATTTTTCTGTCAATGTTGACTGTAATTGTATTGTTCTGGATGGTGGTATGGTCTGTAGGTTTATAGAGCTTGTTACCTAAATTCTTTGAAGGGCATAAACTTAAATAAATGAATATCTGGACAGTGAGACACCTTTAATCAATTTAACTGGTTTTTAAAAATTCATCAGAATATGGTTGAGAAATATGTAGAAAGAGGGAGAATGATGATGCAAATATGATAAACTGTTAACACTTGGTAAATCTGGGCAAGGGTATATGGGAGTTCCTTGTAATAATTTTGCAATGTTTCTCTAAAATTATTTCAAAAACATGAGAAGAGTAACAGTTCTGTACTATACTAGAAGATAAAATAAGATTAATTACAATTTATGCGAATGAGTATCGAAATTAATAAAAAGTTATATTGTACTATTTTTAATGGAAGCTGAGAATCTGTATTTAATAACTAAAGAGCTTCTGCAAGTATTTGTTTAGATAAGAGGGATGGCCAACATTGTACAATTAATGGGGCTACAAAGTATAAAATGTCTTCAATAGAGAATATGCAAAAGTCAACAATTGGGGTTAGCAGATACAGTTGCCCATTCTGTAATTAGTCAAGGCCTGAATTCAAATGGAAAATAAAGGATGAGATACATATATCTTGCTGAAATTAAAAAAAAAAAAAATTCATCAGAATAATTATTTGTGTGTTCCTCAATGAAATTATTTTCTCAGGCTATGGTTCTTAAGACACTAACTGCTGAGAGATGCTAATCCTTCATATATGACTAAACAATGAAATAAAATCCTAAAGGCTCTCTAGTAGATAATGTAGAAGGGTAACATTATACAACAAAGGGACAATATGTTTGAAGGCAAAAATTTCTATTTACACACAGATAAGTGTATATATATGCATATATATGTATATAAATACATATGTATTGTTGTTATTATTCATGGTACAGTAAATTAGAATGGTTTACCGTTCTGTTCTAGTTTACTAGCTGCCGTAATGCAACACACCAGAGACAGATTGGCTTTTAATAAAAGGGGATTTATTTTGTTAGTTCTTCAGAGAAAAGGCAGTCAACTTTCAACTGAAGTTCTTACATGGAAGACACAGGGTGATCTCTGCTGGCCTTCCCTCAAGACCTCTGGGTTCCAACAACTTTCTCCCGGGTGATTCCTGTCTGCATCTCCAAAGGCCTGGGCTGAGGGGCGAGTGCCGAGACGAGGTATGCTGAGCTGCTTGGGCTGTGCTATGTTGAGGTCTCTCATTTAAGCACCAGCCAATTAAGTCAAAGGTCATTCATTGCAGCAGGCCCGCCTCCTAGCTGCCTGCAGATGTAATCAGGAGCAGATGAGGTTCACGTACCATTGGCTCATGTCCACAGCAATAGACCTAGGCACCTTCACCTAGTCAAGTTGACACCTGAACCTAACTACCACACGTTCTAATTAAATTTATAAATTAATGTATTATCTACAGAATATTTACCGATCACCTACTATATGCGTGGCATGATAATGAAGGAATTTACAAGAAAGGGGAAAATAGGTTAAAAAGTGATGATACAGTAAACATGTTAACGTTCAATAATATACAATATATGGTGGAAACAGGAAGATCTGAGTCTTTTTTTACTATTATGGAAGGATGGTTAATGAGCAGGGTTAGAAGAAGTGAGAATAAGCTTCCTGAACTGTTCAAACATAGAACTTACAGTGTGAAATAAAGCTTGAAATTTCCCTGGGCATTAAAAAAGGGAAAAGAGAAGTATTGTGAACCAAAGGAAGGTATGGTTGAAGGCAAAAACAATATGCGTGTGTGTGTGTATATGTGTATATATATATATTTTTATGGTATACTGTAAGGTTTCACATGTGTTAGGGAATATGAGTTCAAGAGTGGGCAGTTACTTAAGAATAAAAGCCTTTGACAAGTAATACATTCCACATTTTAATGATGCATAGAATTATTGGTTTTCAAGAGACTTAGTGGTTATTTTATTTTAATTAATAACCAAAGAGTAAGAGTCGAGGGTAAAATAAAAATAAAAATGTATGGTTTTTATTTCATTCCTCTCCTTCAAAACTCACCCACAAAATAAAAATTAAACAATGACGAAAGAATTTAATCTGGAAGTATATATATATATGTATTTGATTCTTTCAAAAACTGGATATTTGTACTTAAATATGGAAAGAAATCCTTTCCTTGAATTAATCTAGAGTCAAATATAAGTTTCTCTAAAATAAATTCCATACATCCAAGTGGTCTATCTAATGACCATTTTATTAGTGCAATGAGATTTAGAAGTCAAGATGGCCCATGTAAAAATCCCCTGTAAAAATTCAGGTTGATATTCAATTTAAAATGAGGTATGGCTGAAAGAGAGAAGAAAAAAGTCCAATACTCTCTTTCTTATATCTATAACCCAGTGTCCTGGCTTAAGAATATTATTGGGGGCCATGTGGGAATAACGGAGGATGCCTGGAGATAACCAGAACAAAACATACAAGGAGTCTTTAATATGGGGAATCTCTTGAGCCACCAAAAGAAAGAGGTCAATGGTTCCCAGAACAAAAGGAATTATATGTTTGGTTGAAATAGTGTTTGTAACATGAATCTCTTTTCTGCACTATTACTTAAAAGTGTCTGGGGGGTGCAAGGGTAGTTCGGTGGTAGAATTCTTGCCTGCCATGCGGGTGACTGGGTTTGATTCCTGGTTCATGCACTTGCTAAAAAACAAACAAGCAAGCAAAACAAACCAAAAACAAACAAAACAAAGCGATTTAGCAAATGGTGCTGCAATAGCAGGATACTCCCAGGGACAAATGATAAAATATGACCCACCATACAAAAAAAAAAATAGTGTCTGGCCAAATCCACAAATGGACAGCAATCAGAAGATGCTTATATAGAACCTGTTAATATGGAAAAACAAAAAAAGAAAGAAATTTAAGCAAATGGCAGATGAAGGACATACATTTAAAGGGAAATTGCTCAAGAATATAAAAGTTTTATCAACAATATGTGCTTTCTAATAAAATAAAATAGAGAATACAAAGAAAATACAGGGCTAATATGGGAGAAAATAAGGAAGGAGAAAAATATAAATTAAGGTGGAAGACATCAGAATAAAACAAATACAAACTCAAATGAGTATAATTTTGGAAAATATTAGATAAAAATAACTGTATATGACTAAAATGTTATAAAATACAAAGAAAATCCAGACTATACACAAATGTACACAAATGTATCTTGAAAGAGATACTACCAAAGAAATTCTAAAATGAATATTTGAATATGATTAGGTGAAATGTTTTTTTCAAAGAAAAAATGATACAGAATAATCAACACAAAGCAAAAATCAGCTGAAAATATGTAACTTCAAAGATAACTAAAAATAGCATGGACGTTACCAACCAGAGTCAAGCACATACAATGAGTAAGAAAAATAAAATTAATTAAAAAAGCAGGTTGTCTTCTGACTTATTTGCAATATTTAATGTTAATGTTTACATTTTTCAAATGGAGAATATGCTTTAATTTTTGTTTTAAACATGCTGTACTTTTACAAAAACAGTAAAATAATTCTTTAATAATTTAATTAAAATAACATGGATTCAAATGAAAATTTAATGACAAGATGAAAAGCAGGAAACAAACAAGATAATGAAAGTGAGATGAAGTAAAAATGTTCAGTGAGACAATATTTCAAGATCTAAAAAACATACAATTAGTCCCCGAGGAATAAATTTTAATAAAAAAGTACAGTGGAAATATTTAAAAATATAATCTGAGCAAAATGTCTATAAATAAACGAATACCTATATTTAAGCATTGAAAGGGTCCAGAAGGTGCCATGGGAAATTGACCCATAACAATCACTTCCAAGACATATTCTAACAAAACAATTTGACTTTAAAGATATAGAAAAAATCTTCAGGAACTCTATGAAAAAATGCATTATAATTCACAGATAAAATAATTATGCTAGCATCACACTGTCAGGTCCCAGCTCAAGGTTCAGTTGGTCCAGCCTGGTAGTGAAAAGAAAACATGAGGAGACATCTGTAAAGTGGTCAGACTTTAATCATTTCCCTCCATGGTACAATGCTGGCATGCAGCAATGGGCTTTCATACCATTGTTACAGAAAGGTGGTGGCATGCCAAAAATATTACATAATATCTGCTGAATCATGGTTATATAACAGGTGCTGAATCATTTTCTCCTGGATGTTCAGACCCAGAAATTCTTTAGGCAGCCATTTTACCAGGCTGTTTACATCTTCAAATACCCTAGGTCCCACAGACACCTTTCAAAAACCACATAAAAGTAAGGCAATAGTGGAGCAACATTTACAAGAAACATGAGGAAGCAAAGTGTGAGCCATAGATATTATGAAAAGCTACATTCTCCTTCCAGTTACAAGATTATTAAAAGAATAAAACAGTCTTGCATATGTGATAACTCAGGGAATAATGCACATATATACCCTTTCTGAAGATCTTTTAGTAGATAAGCATTATCAAATTAAAAGATAATTGGGAAAAATGGAAAATGAAAGTGTTTCATTTCTTTAATTGTTAAACTAAGACAAAAACAAAGGCTTCATCACAAAGTATAATACATAAACATTATTTATTCTTAAAAAGTAGAAAGAATGTGATCAAAAATGAAAAAGAGAATGGTAAGAGGAAGCAAAGTAGTGCAAAACAATTAAGTTTTTACAGGTAATACATAGGAGTCAAAAGACACACTTTAAAACTGGCATGTCAGAAATTAAAAGGATAAGTAAGTAAAAACTAATTTGAAGACTTTATAGAAAGTGTTAATGTAAAGGAAACTACCAGAACATAAATAAAAGCCTACCTAATTTCAAAAGAATTTTTTTAAAGCCAAGCAAACAGATGAAATAGAGACATAGTAAACAAAACATAATAAGTACAGGATAATATAAGAAAATGCCCCTTAATTGAGATAAGCATATCTGTCACATCAATGAATGGAATAGGCTTAACTTGCATATTGGCCGATGAAGCTATACCCATATCTACAGAGCATAAGGTACGCAAAATGCAGCAATTCAGAAAGGCTAATAACAAAGAGGTGGATAAAGATTTACTCAGCATATGGAGACCCTAAGAAAGCAGAGGTTAAAATTCTGGCAAGGTAGAAGTTAAAGTAAAATACATTAAGCAAGACAAAGTTATACTTTATCATGCTAAAATCCAAGTTTCAAAATGAAGATATAAAAGTTTTGAATATCTAAACATTACATAGTCCTGTAATCAACTATATAAAACAGAAACTACAGGGAATTCTAAGAGAAATAGAAGCAGACTGACAATAGGAGGATTAAACCTACAATTCTCAGTATAAAACAAGTCAAGTGGAAAGCAATAAGAAGAAAAATGAATCAACAGTATAATCACCTAAGAATATACATCAGAGAAAATATCTTGATAATAAATATACCATCTTCACAAACACACATTGAACATTCATTTACAAATAATGATCATATAATAAAAAATAGTAGGTTTTATAACATAGAAATATTCAAATAATGCTCTCTGATTATTTTACAATAAAAACAGAAAACAAAAATAAAACAAAGAAACAAAAATGCCTCTAGGAAATTTAAAAGAACTCTGTTGATGAACCCTTCATGAAAGAGATTAGGAAGTTTCTGTAAAATAACAATGAAAATA
Organism: Myrmecophaga tridactyla; assembly: GCA_004026745.1. NCBI lineage: Eukaryota > Metazoa > Chordata > Mammalia > Pilosa > Myrmecophagidae > Myrmecophaga > Myrmecophaga tridactyla. The sequence continues at coordinate 100,451 of PVIY010000666.1, forward strand.
ATACAAATCAGAATATATAAAATAACTCTAAAGCAGTGATCTGAGGAAAATTCATAGCCCTAAATATCTGCATTAAAAAATGAAATAATGAAAATATGACTTAATTTGTCAACTCAAAATACTAGTAAATGAACATCAAAGTAAATGAAAATGAAGCATAAGAAGGAAAAAGTGAAAATAAAGCTAATTTAATGAGTGGAATTCAGAAAAAATAGTATAACTCTAGTTGAAAGAAATGTAGGTCTTTGAAAAGAATCAATAGAAGTAAACAACTAATGAAATTTTAAAAAGAAGGAAGCAGATAAACAAGTACAGAATAACTTGGTACAAATTAAATTTTAAAATATCATAATGGGGCAGTGCAATGGTGGCTTATTGGCAAGAATTCTCGCCTGCTGAGCAGGAGAACCGGGTTTGATTCCCAGAGTCAGCCCACGTGAAAAAAACAGCAACAACATATATATATATCATAATGGACAATTTGCACATTTATATGTAAATAAATTTGAAAACCTTCATTAAATGGATAATTTATTAGGAATAAAAGAATTTACCAAAGTGACCCCAAGTTAATTTACAATTTAATAAGTTCCCAATAAAAATATCAATGACTTTTGTATGGAGCTAGTTAAGTTGCTTTTAAAATTCATATGGTAAACAAAACAAAACAAATACAAATATGCAAGAATAGCTTGGAAAATATGGAAAAGGAAGACCTATGTGACAGGACTGATCCTGCTAGACATTAAGATATAAAACAAAGTCACTGTAATTAAGACATTGTGGTACAGCACACAAGTAATCAGGTCAATGGAATAAAATTAAAAGTCCAGAAAAGGACCCAGCTATAAATAGAAGTCTAGTGTATAATAATGGACATATATCAAATCACACATACACAGAGTAGAGAGGATACTATAGGGAATTCCAAATTGTCTGTTACCCAGCTTCAGTTATGATCAAACATAGTTATTTCTGTTTCAACTTTATCTTCAACCACTCATTATTGCTTGAAAAGATCACTATGAAACAATCCAAGGCATAACAATTCTGGTGTAATTTTTGGGAAGTAGGATGCAAACATTGGCATTTATAAAATGTTCTCCAATTGATTTATAGCCAGAGTTGAAGAACACAACTCTGTATATACTTATGTATTATGTATTTAGGTATGTATTGATTCATTATTCATTTGACTTGAGCATATTCCAACTATGAATGTGGTTTTATCAATGTTTTATCTCTAAATATATGTATATAATTACCTCAAAATATATGTATATATATCAGTATATATATACGTGTGCATATATATATATATATATATATCAGTTTTTTATCCCTAACTATATATATATATGTTGTTCCTCATTAGGTAAAGCTCTAAAAAATTATGCTTTTGGATGGATTATAATCTTTACTATCTCCCTGACAGAGAACTAATGATATGTCATTGTTATTTTAAATAGTATTCTTTAACAACTAGTATGGTACTTTCCATATATATGTAGAATATTTGGTTTTCTTCTGTGAATTGCCTTTTCATTTTTGCTTGTTTTGGTATTGTTTTTCCTTTCTTACATAATAACAGAAATACTTTATCTATGATGAATACTAACTTTTTCTTTTATGTTTTTAAAATATTTTATGTTTTCTTCAATCTTCTTTTAGTTTACTATGCATTCATTCTTTTTCATTAATTAAAAAACAGTATTATAATCATTAGGTAAAAAACAGATCTGAAATCCACTTGGCCAATTTGAATAGAGAATCAGAATATATTTGCAATTTCATTTCTATAGGGAAATTACTCAAAATAGTTATTTATGGGTTTTTTTTCCTATGTCAAACACTTGCAAACTAGAGAGGGGGGAGGGAAGGTGATGACAGGGTAAGTAGCATAGAAGCTAATTCAGTGCCAAGGAATGACATTAAAGCTTGAATCACTTAAGAGAGATGATACCCAAGAAAACCGTATGTACTCTAATTCTCTGGTGGAGAAGCAGGGATGTGTCTTTGATTTATTATGACTTAACTAAGAGGAGTATCTGAGATGTTACTTTGGTCTCCCAGGTTTGCTGCTGTGAGAGTCTCCCTTGATCCAGGATATGTTGCTGAATTCTGGGCTTCTAGGATTTCAGAAGTACCTTCATTGGGTATTCCAGATTACTTTCACTATTGCCAGAATGGGCCTTGCATACTTGAAATAAAAATCAGATTCAAATAGGATTGAGCAAAGAGAGAAGTAAAATATGGATTAAGTAGGTGTAGAGAAAGAAAACAGGAAAATCAAAATGACTCTGGTCAGCAACAACTCTTACAGTCAAATAAACTATTTGTAGTCTACATCTCAGTTGATTTAGCTTTAGCAGTTCCTATTGTTGATCGTTACCTTCTGTGGGAAAGCTTCCTACTACCTACTCCACCCCAATCCCCACTTTTGCTATCAATTTCCTTAAAAACCCTTTCTCCATTGAACAATTCTTATTCTACTACACTTGATCTTATAAATTTGCCTATTATTTAAATGTTATTTTTAGTATTCTTCCTTGTCCCTTTTCTATGCTCAAAGATTTTTTTGATAACCCCAACCACTTCATATCTAAAAAAAAGATACTAAAATTTCCAATCTGATCTAAGTCATCAGTTATTTCTTTTTATTTTACTGCATATATTATTCTCATTATCCATGCATTACTGCATAGCACAATCTAACAAAATTTAACAGTTAAAAACAACTATTTCATTGTATTTTTCATTTTTTTTTGGATTGAGAATTCAGAAAGATCCCAACCAGGTTAGTCTTCTCCATGTAACATGGACTGAAGTCTTATTTAGTTGTAGAATGGGCATTCTAAAGAGATTGAGATGGCTTCATGCATATGGCTAGCACCTTGGATGCTTGATTGGAAAGCTGGGTTCAGGTGGAATTATTTGTTGGCTCATCTACATATAGTGATTCTAGAATAGTTAAACTTAATACATGGTGGTAGAGGGCAAGCTTCCATAGAGGGTGTTTCAAGGGACAGGAAGTTACCAGTTACCAGTCTCTTGAGGCCTGTTATGAAAATGGCATAGTATCACTTCTGTTGTATTCTATCAGTCAAGTTAGTTGCACACACAAGCCCAGAGTCAAGGAGGGGGAACTTCATCTTTCATTGGGAGAAGTAGAGAATTTGTGGCCATTTTTAATCAATCATACATGTCCAGGTATAATAGATTCAATATCCTATGGTCTATTAAAATTATCTGCTCTAGCCACCCCCACCACTTTATTCTTATCAAGGTGTTCATAACTTGTCACTCAAGCTACCTTGTAATCAGAGTGATCTTGCTGAGGACCTTCAACAGTTCCTCATTACTGATAGGGAAACATCCAAATTCGTAGCAAATCATACATGTCTTTTGATGATGTTGTTCCTCCCTTGACACCCAACATTCTTATTTTGATGTAATTTTATTGGGATATATTCACACAGCATATAATTAATCCAAAATATACAATAAATGATCCACAGTATCATCATACAGTTGTGCATTAACCACTATAATCAATTTTAGTACATTTTCATTATGCAAAAAAAAGATATAAAAATAAAAAAGAGGATGGTGCGACAGTGGCTCAGTGGCAGAATTCTCACCTGCCATGCTGGAGACTAACCGCAAAGAATGAGAACATTCACAAATATATGGAGATTAAATACACATTCTTGAAAAACCAATGAGTCAAAGGAGAAATTGCTAGAGAAATCAGTACCTATCTGGAGATGAAAGAAACTGAGAATACAACATATCAGAACTTATGGGATGTGGCAAAGGCGGTGCTGAGAGGGAAATTTATTGCCCTAAATGTCTATATTAAAAAACAAGAAAGAGCAAAAAACCGAGGACTTCACTGCTCACCTGGAAGAACTTGAGAAAGAACAGCAAACTAACCCCAAAGCAAATAGAAGAGAAATAACAAAGATTAAAGCAAAGTTGAATGAATGAGAGAACAAAAGAACAATAGAAAGAATCAATAAAATCAACCAAAAGGGAAAAATCACATGATCATCTCAATTGATGCTGAAAAAGTATTCGACAAAATTCAGCATCCTTTTCTGATAAAAACACTTCAAAAGATAGGAATCAAAGGTAACTATGCCAATATGATAAAGTGTATATATGAAAAACCAATAGCCAGCATCATACTCAATGGAGAGAGACTGATAGCTTTTCCTCTAAGATCAGGAACAAGACAAACTTGCCCACTGTCACCTCTGTTATTCAATATTGTTCTCAAAGTTCTAGCTGCAGCAATCAGACAGGAACAAGAAATAAAAGGCACCCAAATTGAAAAGGAAGAAGTAGAACTTTCATTATTTGCAGATGACATACTATACTGGGAAAATCCTAAGGAATCTATAACAAAATTGCTTGAGCTAATTAACTTATTCAGCAAGGTGGTGGGATATAAAATTAATGTGCAAAATTCAGTAACATTTCTATACACAAGCAATGACCTAGCTGAGGAGTCAGTTAAGGAAAAATTCCATTAAAATAGCAACTAAAAGAATCAAGTACTTAGGAATGAGGTTAACTAGAGACGTAAAGGACTAATACACAGAAAACTATACAACATTGCTAAAAGAAATCAAAGAAGATCTAAATAGGTGGAAAGACATTCCCTGCTCATGGATAGGAAGGCTAAATAAAAAAAAATAGATAAATGGGAACTCCTCAAAATCAAATGTTTCTGTAACTCAAAAGACTTTGTCAAAAAGGTGAAGAGACAGCTAACTCAATGGGAGAAAATATTTGGGAATGATATATCAGACAAAGGTTTGATATCCTGTATACACAAAGAAATCATACAACTCAACAACAAAAGAACAAACAATCCAATTATAAAATGGGCTAAAAATATGAATAGGCACTTTTCTGAAGAGCAAGTATAGATGGTCAAAAACACATGAAGAGATGTTCATTTTCATTGTCTTTAAGGGAAGTGATGATTAATACTACAATGAGATACCACCTCACACCTATAACCATGGCTGCAATTAAAGAAACAGGAAACTATAAATGCTGGAGAGGATGTGGAGAAACTGGGACACTTATGCACTGCTGGTGGAATGTATAAATTTGTAGCCACTATGGAAGACAGTTTGGTGGTCCCATAGGAAACCAAATATTGAGTTGCTCTAGTACCCAGCAATAGCACTACTTGGTATATACCCTGAAGAGCTGAAAGCAATGACACAAAAAGACATTGGCACACCGATGTTCACAGCAGCATTATTCACAAGGGCCAAATGATGGAAACAAACCAAATGCCTGTCAACAGACAAGTGGATTTTAAAAATCTTGTATAGACATAAGATGGAATATTGTGCAGCAGTAAAATGTAATGATCTTGTGAAGTACATGACAAAGTTCATGAGCCTTGAGGACATAATGCTGAATGAAATAAGCCAGACACAAAAGGGTAGATACTGTATGTTTCCATTTTTATGACCATGGTAAAGGTAAAATAGGAGGCTTATAATACAAAATATAGGGGACTTAGAGATACATAGAAGCTAGAGATGGGTTAATGGTTAGCTAATAAAGTTGATCTCCAATGTAAGGGAATAGATAAAGATGAAGGCAGCTCTCTAGTGGGTCTATAAAGTAATATTACCGTATTGTAGATGAACAAGATTGAAAGGGGTTGTATAGACCTATGTGTTCCACTAATTAACACCAGAAATATGAAATAGTTCTTGCAAGAAGTACTTCAACGGTATGATTGATATACAAAAAGAAAACTGCTATTTCATGCTATGGGCTATGTTTAAAAGGAAAACATCAGCAGTATCACAGCAACAGCATGGGTAAATAATGTGGGGGCGGGGGACAAGAGTTAAGAGAAGGTTTCGATTTCCTATTCGGTGAGGGTGTGTCCCTTGGTTATCTTTCTTGTGTGAACAATGAAATTATCTAAAATTGAGAGCATTGATGGACTGTGGACTTTGAGTACTCTTCATGATGCCTGATGAATGCAGGTGGCTGAAGGATGCACTGACTGAGAAGTAGATTGGTGAATGATAGTGTATACATATGACTGAACATTGTGCTGCTACAAATGGAATGAAATGTGAGGCATGCAACAATGTGAATGAACGTGTGAGACATTTGGTGAGGCAAAATAAACCAGAACCAATAGAACAATTAAGGTATGGTCTCCTTTAGAAAATGCCTATAAGAAACAGGGGCCTAGATTGTAAGCTTTTTTAGCAGACCCATTTAGGCCATGGTAAAAGTAATTCAGAACACTGGGGGAAGGAAGACATTGTCTATATTTTAGAACCACACATAATTTTGAGATGAAAGGAAGAAAGGTTTGCTTGGTCTGGAGCATAAATCTTTTTGTAGTATGTAATCTAACTCAACCTATCTGCATAGCTCATTTGAACAATTGAAATGAGGGAGCCCAGAATAGGAAAGCAGTCCTTTAATCCTGTATAGATTATTGTAATGCCTAGATACATCCTAGAGTATATTAAGCAATTAATCAAAAAGTATTGGCAAAGTCCCTCAAGGGATGGGGGAAAATATATGGAGCTATTAAACTTTACCATCAGAGAATCCCCTGAGACTGTGTCAAACTTTAGTGATACCCAAGCCAAGCCCTTGATCTTGAGACTTACTCTTGTGAAGCTTAAGTAGATATCAGAGAAGCTTAGCCTATCTGTAGATATGGTTAAGAGTTGCTTCTGGAGGACCTCTTTTGTTGCTCAGATGTGGTGTCACTCTCTCTAAGCCCAACTTTGCAAATGCAATCATTGCCCTCCCCACTACATGGGACATGACATCCAGGGGTGAAAGTCTCCCTGCCATGGGAGATGACTCCCAGGGATGAATCCATCCATGGCACTGTGAGATCAACAATTCCATCCTGACCAAAATGGGGGAAAGAAGTGTAACTAATAAAGTATCAGTGGCAGAGAGAGTTCAAATAGACTTGAGAGGCTATTATGGAGGTTGCTCTTATGCAAGCTTCATTTAGACATTGCTACCTATCATAACCTGCCAAACTCCAACCAGGACCATTCCAGCCAGTTCTAAAGAACACCTAGGGCAATATATAAGATTCCACAAGGGTTCCATGCAGTAGAGTAACTTTCCAGAAACCTACAACCTTCAGATGGGTCCCTGAGCCAGATAAGTCCTGAAACCTAGAGGGCCCATCTTCTCCAGAACATCAGCTAGTTCCATCTCCCTACCCAATATGATTGATAGACCCTTCCAACATGAACAAGTCAGAATGGCCAGAGCCCAAACACCCCTAAAGAGAGGGATAGAAAGATCAAAGGTAATGGTGGAGTTATACAGAGAAGGTAGTATTTAACAAATGAATATGATTGCCGAATCATTAAATTGATATCTCTTTTAGCCTCTGCTGTCTTCAAGCAAATAGAAGTAAAAACCTAAAATTTTGGAATTGTAACCCATGCCAAACTCTGAAATATGTTGTACAATGAATTGTGGTGCTGTGCTTTGAAATTTATTGCTATTTTGTATATATGTTATTTTTCACAAAGACAAAAAAGAAAAGTCGATTGTGAAGATAAAAAAAATATTTATGCCTTCTAGATTTCTATCTTCTGGAGCAGCTAGAAAAAAAAATCTGAGGGTTTCATGTGGTAGCCAATGATTAACTCTGAGCTCTGTCCTGTAACTACTTGTTGAAGAGTGCTTTGAAAATTATTGTTTTTATGCTATATCATACAATAAAAAGTAAAAAAAAAATCAATGTGCAAATGGGTATTCATGTACCTGCTTTTAGTTCTTCTGAGTATATACCTAGTAATGAGATTGCTAAATCATATGGAAATTCTGTATTTAGCTCCTTGAGAAATCACCAAACTGCCTTCCAGAGCACCTGCATCATTCTACATTTCCACCAAAAGTGAATAAGTGTTCCTATTTCTCCACATTTTCTCCAGTACTTGTATTTTTCTGTTTTTTTAAATTTTTTATTTTATAATGGCCATTCCAGCTGGTGCATTTCCCTAAAAGCTTGTGATGTTGGGCATATTTTCATATGCTTTTTAGGTGTTTGTATTTCCTCCTTGGAAAAGTGTCTATCCCTGTCTTTTGTCCATTTTTTAATTGGGTTGTGTGTCTTTTTATTGTTGAGTTGTAGGATCTGTTTATATATTCTGGATATTAAACCCTTATCTGATATGTGATTTCTGTATATTGCCTCCCATTGAGTAAGGCTGCCTTTTTACTTTCTTAACAAAGTCCTTTGGGGGCACAAAAGTATTCAATTTTGAGATCCCATTAATCAGTTTCTTCTTTCATTGCCTGTGCTTTGGATGTGAGGGCTAGGAAACTGCCTCCTATCACAAGTTCCTTAAGATACTTTCCTACATTTTCTTCTAAGAATTTCATGGTCTTAGTACTAAAGTTTAGATCTTTGATCCCTTTTGAGTTACTTTTTGGCATAACGTGTGACAGAAAGGTCCTCTTTCTTTTGAATATGGATTCTTTTGGATATGGATATCCAATTTTCCAAGCACCTTTTGTGAAAAGGTCAACATTGAAATGTCCATAGTTCTATTTATGAACTCTCAATTCAATTTCATTGGCTGGTATATCTATCTTTTTTTTTTTAATTTGCATATGGGCAGGAGGCACCAGGGATCGAACTCCAGACCTCCAGCACGGCAGGTCGGAGCTCTGCCTGCTGAGCCACAGCAGCCGCCCGGTATATCTATCTTTATGCCAATATCATGCTCTTTGGATTTTTGTAGCTTTTTGTATACTTTAATGTCAGGGAGTGTGAGACCTCTGACTTAATTTTTCTTTCTCAAGATTCTTTTAGCTATTTGGGGCACCATGCCCTTCCAAATAAATTTGATTATTCATTTTCCTATTTCTGCCTAAGAAGTTGTGGGATTTTGATTGGTACTGTATTGAATCCATAAATCATTTTGGTAGAAATGACATATTAGCTATATTTAGTCTTCTAATCAATGAACATGATATGTCCTTCCATTTATTTAGATCTTCCTTGGTTTCTTTTAGCAAAGTTTTTTTAGTTTTCTTTGTATAGGTCCTTTATGTCCTTGGTTAAATTTATTCCTAGACAGTTGATTATTTTGGTTGCTGTTTTGTAAATGGTTGTTTCATCTTGATTTCTTCATCAGATTGCTCATTACTAGTGTGTAGAAATGCAACTGATTTTTGCGTGTTGATTTTATACCCTTGCCACTGTGCTGAACATGCTTATTAGCTCTAGCAGCTTTGTTGTAAGTAATTTTAGACTTCCTACATATAGGATTATGTCATCTGCAAATTGAAAATTTTACTTCTTCCTTTCCAATTTGCATGACTTTTATTTCTTTTTCTTGCCTAATTGCTCTAGATTGAACTTCCAGTTCAGTGCTGAATAAAAGTGGTGACAGTGGGCATCCTTGTCTTGTTCCAGATCTTAGAGGGAAAGTTTTCAGTTTCTCACCATTGAGTATGATGTTACTGTGGGTTTCTCATAAATGCCCTTTATCATGTTGAGGAAGTTTTCTTCTATTCCTGTCATTCCAACTGTTTTTATCAAGAAAGGATACAGAATTTTGTCAAATGCCTTTTCTGCATCAATCAGGATGATCATGTGGATTTTTCCCTTTGATTTGTTGATATGATGCATTTTCTTCTATTATACCACACTTGCAAACCTGTAATAATACCCACTTTATCATGGTGTCTAATTCTGTTACTCTACTTCTTAAATTGATTTGAAAATTTTTTTTTAAGATCTTTTCAAAGTACATTCATTAGAGAGATTGGTCTCCCATTTCCTTTTCTCCTACTATCTTTGTTTGGCTTTGGGATTAGAGTGACATTGGCTTCATAGAATGTGTTAGGTAGCTTTCTGTCCTCTTCAATGTTTATGAAGAGTTTGAGCAGGAAACATACTAACTTTTTTCTTGAGTGCTTGGCAGAATTCACATGTGAAGCCATCTGACCCTGGACTTTTCTTGCATGGAAGGTTTTTGATGACTGATTTAATCTCTTTACTTGTGATTGGTTTATTGAGGTCTTCTATTTCTTCTCAAGTCAGTGTATGTCATTCATTTGTTTCTAGGTAGTTGACCATCTTATCTAAGTTGTTTCGGTTGTTGGCATACAGTTGTCATGGATTCCTATCATTATCTCTTTTATTTCTGTGAGGTCGATAGCAATGTCCCCCTCCTATTTCTGGATTTATTTATTTGTATACTCTCTCTTTTTTATTTATCAGTCCAACTAAGTGTCCATCATTTTTTTGATTTTTCTGAAAAAGCCAACTTCTGATTTTATTGAGTCTCTCTATTGTTTCCATGTTTTCAATTTCATATCTAATCTTTGTTATTTCTTTCCTTCTGATTGCTTTGGGGTTAGTTTGCTTTTATTATTCTAGTTCCTCCAGGTGTGCAGTTAAGTACTGGATTTTTGCTCTTTCTTCTTTTTTAATATAGGCATTTAGGGCAATAAATTTCCCCATCAAACCTGCCTTTCCTGCATCCCATATGTTTTGATATGTTGTGTTCTCATTTTTATTTCTCTTATAATTTCTTCCCTAATCCATAGGTTGTCTACGAGTGTGCTATGTGAATTTTCCAGACTTCTGCCTGTTATTGATTTCCAGCTTCATCCAATTATGATCTGAGAAAGTATTTTGTATAACTTCAACCTTTTGAAATTTATTGAGACGTGCATTGTGACCCAACATGTGGTCTATCCTGGAGAATGTTTCATGAGCACTTGAGAAAAATATAATGCTATTGTGGGGTGTAATATTCTGTCAATGTCTGTTAAGTCTAGTTCATGTATTGTACTATTCAAAATCTGTTTCCTTATTGACCGTCCCTCTAGATGTTCTGTTCATTGATGAGCAGTGTGTTGAAGTCCCAACTATTATTGCAGAGTTGTGTACTTCTCTCTTCAGAGTTGCCACTATTTGCCTCTTGTATTTTGGGACATGCTAGCTAGAAGTATAAATGTTTATGCTTATTATTTCTTCTTGATGAATTGTCCTCTTTATTAATATTTATCTCTTTTAACTATTTTACATTTAATGTCTAATTTATCTGGTATTAGTGTAGCTACCCCTACTCTTTTCTGTTTATAGTTTGCGTGGAATATCTTTCCATAGTCTTTAATGTTTAACATACTTTTTCCCCTTGCATCTAAAATGAGTCTTATAAAGCATATAGATGGGTCCAGGTCTTTAATCCATTCTGTCTGTCTACGTCTTTTGACTGAGGAGTTTAATCCATTAAAATTCAGTGTTATTACTATAACGGCAGTACTTTTATCAACAATTTGTCCTTTGGATTTTATGTGTCATATCTTATTTTTTTCTATTATTGCTCTTTTACTTATTCTTACTTATAATCTTCACTTCTACACCCTCCTTCAAACTTCCCTCGCCTGTCTTTTTCTATCTGCCTGTAGTATTCCCCTTAGTATTTCTTGTAGACAAGGTCTCTTGTCCATGAACTCACTCAGTGTCTGTTTATTTGTAATATTTTAAACTCTCACTCATTTAAAAATTTTTTAAACATAACAACATATAAACATGAACATTCTTACCATAAGATCATTCCATTCTTGATATATAAACAATTACTCACATTATCGTCACATAGTGGTATATTCATCACCATGATCACCTCTCAGAATATTTGCATCAGTCCAGAAAAAGAAATCAAAAGAAATAAGAAAAAAATTCATACATACCATACTCCCTACTCCCCCCCTCACCTATCACCAGCATTCAATCTATTAAATTTATTTTAACATTCGTTCTCCCTATTTATTTATTTATTTTTAAGCCATATGTTTTACTCATCTGTTGATAAGGTAGATAAAAGGAGCATCAGACACAAGGTTTTCACAATCACACAGTCACATTGCAGAAGCTATATCATTATGCAATCATCTTCAAGAAACATGACTACTGGAACACAGCTCTACATTTTCAGAAAGCTCCCTCCAACTTCTCCATTACTCCTTAACTAAAAAGGTGATTTTTATATAATGCATAAGAATAACCTCCAGGATAACATCTCTTCTCTATTTGGGATTTCTCAGCCATTGACCCTTTATTGTGTCTCATTTCACTTTTCCCCTTTTGGTTGAGAAGGTTTTCTCAATACCTTGATGCTGAGCCACAGCTCATTCTAGGATTTCTGACCCACATTGCCAGGAAGGTCCACACCCCTGGGAGTCATGTCCCATGTAGAGACAGGGAGGGCAGTGAGTTTGCTCATCATGTTGGCTGAGAGAGAGAGAGGCCACATCTGAGCAACAGAAGAGGTTCTCTGAGGGTGACTCTTAGACCTAATTTTAAGTAGGCTTAGCCTATTCTTTGTGGAGTTAAGTTTCATATGAACAACCCCCAAGATTGAAGGCTCAGTCTAATGCTTTAGTTGTCTCCACTGCTTGTCTTACTTATTTTTAAAGAACACTTTTGCCAGACATAGAATTTTTGGTGGCAGTTTATGTGTTTCAGTATTTTAAATATATTCGTTATTTTAAATATATTGCATGCTTCCGTGGTTTCTGCTGAGAAATCCACCCTTATTCTTAAAGAGCCTCCCTTGTATGTGATGGATCACTTTTCTCTTTCTGCTTTCAGAATTCTCTCTTTGTCTTTGGCATTTAACCATCTGATTAGTAAATATCTTGGAGTACATCTATTTGAGTCTATTCTGTTTGGCATAGGTTGTGCTTCTTGAGCCTGTAGTTTGATGTCTTTCATAAGGTTGGAATTTTTTCATTGATTATTTCTTCAATTATTTTTTCTTTCCTTTTCCCTTCTCTACTCCTTCTGGGATACCCATAACATATATATTCATGTGCTTCATATTTTTATTTAATTTCCTGAGCTCCTGATCTAGTTTTTCCATTCTTTTTTCTATTATTTCTGTGTGTGTAAGATTTCAGATGTCCTGTCCTCTAGTTCATTAATTCTTTCTTCTGTCTCCTTGAATTTGCTTTTGTATGTCTCTATTCTGTTTTCCATTTCTTCTATTTTGTCTTTCATTCCTATAAGTTTTGTTATTTCTTTTTGCAAGTTTCCAAGTTCTTATTTGTGGTCAGACAGTGTCTTCTTTATATCCTTCACCTCTTTTGCCACATTGTCCATCAACTCATTGAATTGATTTAGAAGGTTTGCTTGAACTTCTTTAATTTGTTGTTTTGACTCTTATATCTTGTCTGAAGTTTTAGTTTGTTCCTTTGACTAAACAATTTCTTTATGCTTCCTATTGTGACTCCTGATTTTTTGCTGCTGTCCAGGAATCTGACTTTCTTGATTAATGTATTCTGGAAGTCATTTTCTCTCTTTTGCCTGGGGCTTTCTTGTGGGTTGGCTTTGTTCTCTAACTGTTCTTTAATATTTGGTTCAACTTATTCTATACCTCTAGCAAAACTTCTGTTAATCTAATTAGAAGTTTTTCAGTTTTTATTTTTTTTCTGTTTCTCTCCCAGCATATATGATTTTTGAGTTTGCCTTTTGTGTGCTTTTTTTTTCCCCAGGGAAGAGCTTCTTCTTCTTTCTTCCTCCTCAGGGCATGTTTATCTGCTGTTTTTTGTTTTCTTTTTCTTTTTTTTTTGCCTCCATATGTTTCTGGCATTCCTTTCATTACCTCTAGCAACCTTTACCTGGAAGGTTGATTCTTGGAGGAGGGTCCCCCTGGAAATGGTTTATACCAGTCAGTTTTTCCCAGACAAGACAGGTCCAGGACTCATGATGGGGACATAGTTCAGTATAAAATTTCCCTAGGGGTGAGGCCCAGCAGGGTGCTAGTGTTTCCTGTGAAACCTCTTGATTCTGTGCTTTTACTGTCATGCCTACTATATGGCATGCTTCAGCCCACTGATCCTCACAAGCCTAAGATTGTACTGTGCCCTTATTTTTCAGCCAATCCCACCCCTTCCAGGACAAATCCCTATAAGCCTAAGGTGGTACTGTGCTTTTAATTCTCAGCTGCCCCTACCCTTGCTGGGGACCCGGTTGAGACAGAGGCTGCCAAGGAAAGCTATTTGAGACTCTTGCTATTAGGCTAGTCACTTGATTTGGACCCTGCTTCCCCACTTTTCTTGGGGATGATCTGTCCTTTAGTTACTTTGGTTCTTAGTCAACTCTACTTCCACCTTTGCCTGGGGCAATGCTGTAAATGAAGACTCCCAGCTGCTTTCTTTAATCAGCTGCTTAGAGTTCTCAGACATGGACTGAGAACTCAGCATCCTGGGTTCACCAGTCAAGAGCCAGAGTTGGTATCCAGCTCTATGTACCCTTTTTCTTGGGGCACAGCCCTTTTCCAGCACTCTGAACTCTGCCAATTTCATAAGCCTCTGTTTTTTATTCCATCAACTCTGCTTCCTCCCTGTTGGAAGTATGGCTAAAACTTTCAGTTTCTTTCTTGCTATGTTCTAAATTTATCTGTGTTCAGAGCTGGTATTCAGCAGTCTGAATTCATTAATCAAATCTGCAATTTGTGCCTGGCTGAGTTCCCCTTCCTTGCTGCTAGGAGAAAGGGCTTCTGTTTCCCACCAAGGAGTGGATCTGAGTCAGTCTGCCATGCCAGTGGGGGAGGGGCATCAGCCTTCACAGCTTGGAAGGATTGATTTATAGCATCTTTGCAGTGATTTATCAGGCTTGCATATCCACTGGTTCCTGTCTGGCATGCCATGTGTGTCTAATCACCAAAGTCCCCCAAACAATTGTTTCAGATAGTTCCTAGCTATTTAGTAATGTTCTGGAAGAAGGACTAAACCCTACAAATCCCTCTCCTGCCATCTTAAAAGCTACCTGCCATTATTTCTTGATTTGCTATCCTCTCTCTGCCTGTCCTCCAAACTAAAGTGTGGGAGAGAAAAAGTATCTGAATTGTAGGAAGAAAACAATTTGCTTTAACCACTTATCTATATTCACCTTTCAAGATTTATTCTAATTTTGCTCTTGTTTGAAGCTTTTGCTGAACATTCTCTATTTTAAAGTAAACTTGACTACTCCCTCATTTTACCTCACTGCTCATTGAAAATATTTCTAGCCTAAGTTTTTCATTTATCTTTATATGACTATATCTATCAATCATTGAGCTCAGTGAAAGGAGTTACTATGTTATTATTTCTGTTCTTTTATTATTTATTTGTGATCTCCTGCCTAGTACAGGATATGAAACCATGTTGACACCTAAGAATTATTGAAAGAAATTAATTAATAATTAAAGAAATAATTGTTGAAAATTGAAAATAATTTAATTGCATTTAATTATTAATTAAAGAATAATTGTCAAGCAGATACATTGCCAGGAAGCAAACACATAGTGAAGAAGAAAAGGTGAACCACCACAACAGCAAAAAACAAAAACAAACAAGTTAGCATATTGAGCAAATTGAAAAATTCCAAGCAACATATAAGATTTAGGCTAAAATATTGACTTCAAAATATGAATGGAAATGAATGATGCCCTAGAACATCTTTAGATCTTTAGAACATCTTTAAAATGCATTCTAGCAAGCTAATTTGATAGTATATCAGGTTTTTTGTCCATCTTTGGTACTGACAAATCAAATCCTGTCTAGAAACAGACATAAGTATGTTTGCATTCTATGAAGTCAATGACAACAACCCAAATGTATCTAATTGGTCATTACCTTGTAGATGCAAAAGAAAGACATCCCTGTTGTAGCTTAGGTAGAATGTTAAATATATTGTAGCATATACCTCTGGGATGGGCAAAATAGCTTAGCTTCAAGGACAACTAGAACCAAGGACTAGGAAGATACCAGAACTCTCTTCTTCCGGTCACTTTAGTCTGATTCCTTTGTAGCTTGACTTCATTTTAGCAAACAATCTTCTATATATATTGGGTAGGAAATGAAGTTTTTAAAAGAGCTCAGGCTTTAACTCTCATTATATGACCACATCTGAGAACTAGAAGTTTTTATCTTCTCTGAGGCTAAATTCAAAGATCTTGGGAAACATTTCAACAGGCCCATTGCAAGTCAGTGTAATTGTAACAACTAACATGCTTCATATCTTGCATTGGGAAATGTCTTTGACTAATAGCAACAGAGACTCAAAATTATAATAGCTGCAATAGAATAGGAATTTTTCTCTCTCATAATGCAGAAATAGTGATAAGCAGCCTAGGATATCATATATTGTAGTTCCATAATGATCTCATTGACCTAGGCTCCTTTTATCTTTCTGTTCTTTCAACCTTATCCTAAGGTTCATCTGCATGCGTTCCACATGTTCACAAGATGAATTCTGGAATTCCAGTAATTATGTAGTAAT
This sequence comes from Myrmecophaga tridactyla, assembly GCA_004026745.1. Taxonomy (NCBI): domain Eukaryota; kingdom Metazoa; phylum Chordata; class Mammalia; order Pilosa; family Myrmecophagidae; genus Myrmecophaga; species Myrmecophaga tridactyla. The sequence goes on from PVIY010000666.1 coordinate 116,775, forward strand.
CCATGTAGGATGAATGGAGATTAGCAAGCAAAAAATTTGTCATGAGAAATGCATTTAAGAGCTTTCACTGAAGCCTTGACCAACATGGTTATACCTCTTTTTATGTGAACCCATTGCTATTCCTCTAAAGTTTAAGGGGAGAGATGGGGAAAGATGGCAGCATAGTAAAGTGTGCAATTTCTAGAGCAGGTAGACATTATGCAGAGACTGTCTGGAATAACTGTTTGGGGGCAACATCTGTGACCAGACACATATAATACACCAGTCTGGAATGGATAGAAGAGCCAAGATTACAACGCAGAACTGTAAGTAAAGTCCCCAAACTGTAGAGGCTGGCGACATTCTTCCACTGGAATGACAAGCTTTCTTGGAGACACTACTCTGTGGGGAAAAGAAACAGTCTCTAATAAAAGCAAGAGAGGTAGATCAACTAGGCTTCAATTGCAGTTATAATTGCCAAATTTGGACTGCTGAATACAAGCACAGCTAAATCCAAAGAAAAGGGGGAAGGAACCCTGAAGTCTTTTCCAGCAGAGAAGAGGAAGGGCTGACAGGAAAATGAACAAATAAATTAAAAGTGAAGGTTTTTGAACTTGGCCAAATTCAGAGTACTGAAAAAGTGTTGTGCCTGAGGAAAAGGGGCACATAGAGCAAGGCATCAACCATCTCTTGACTCAGAAGCCTTGGAGGATAGGGACTGGTTCTGACAAGGGATTCCTTTCTCCTTTTAAAACTACTCTAAGTAGCTAATTAAAGAAAACTTCAGGCATTTGAAATTGTCAGAGTTGCAATAGCAGAGTTAAGATAGGTCCAAAAGGCAAAGAGAAGAGTCAAGTGAGGGAGATAATTCCCTAAAGGGCATATCTAACCTCAAGAAAAGAGGGAGTGTGGCTCAGCTCAAGTTGGAAAATTCAGAGAATTCAGACCCCAGGCGCTGGAAAACAGAAACAGCTTAAGCTTGCCTTCTACCTCAGTCTCCTTCTCAACCATGTCTCTCCAGGGACAGGATCTGCTAAGAATTAACAGCACTGCACCACTTTACACCAGTGGGGAGCTGTGGGATAATAAGTGCCCCATGCTGGGCAAGACAGAAAGGCACAGAGTCTAGAATCTTTGCAAGAAAGTCTGACAATGTATTGGGTGTCTTCCTCAGGGAAGCTGGATACTGATTACACCCTCCTTCCCTGAAACCTGTGTCTGTCTGGTCTGGGAAAATATGATTTTGGTTGATCATATCTAGGGAGACCTTACTCAGAAAAAAAAAAAATCTTCCACTTAGACAGAGCAGGAACCCAGAAAGACAAGAGCTTAAAATGATTGGTTAAACGGAAACCATATGAGAGGTCTAGAATGAGTTGAACTGAATGCCTTAAAAAAGACAGAAAACAGAGCCAACCACTTAGAAAATCCTAGGCAAAAGAATGAAAATGGCCACCAGAATAAATTAATCAAGGAAATCAGATGCCTAGACACCAATAAAAAGTGATGAATCATACTAGGTGAAATGAAGATATAGCCCAGTCAACAGAGCAAAGTAACACTTTAAATGAGATAAAGGATTGAAACTACTAACTAAAGATGTTCAAACAAATACGTTAAATCAAATCAATGAGTTAGGGAAGATATGGCAAAAGAGATTAAGCACATAGAGAAGACATTGGCCAACCACAAAGAATTCAAAAATTTGAAGAAACAAATGGCAGAACTTATGGGAATGAAAGGAACAATAGAAGAGATGAAAAACACAATGAGACAGACAACAGCAAATTTGAAGACCGAAGAAAATATTAGTGAACTGGAGAATAGAATATCTGAACTGCTACACATCAAAAAACAGAAAGGGAAAAGAATGGAAAAACATAAGCGAGTTCTCAGGAAATTGGGTGACAACATGAAACACACTAATGTACATGTTACAGGTGTCTCAGAAGGAGAAGAGAATGGAAAAGCAGCAGAAAGAATAATGGAGGAAATAGTCACTGACTATGTCCCATTTCATATGAAAGACATAAAATTACAGATGCAAGAAGCACAGTGAACCTCAGAGTTAAAATATCTGAATAGACCTACCCCAAGTCACTTACTAATCAGATTTTCAAAGATCAAAGAAAGAGAGAATTCTGAAGGCAGAAAAAGAAAATTGATCCTTCACATACAAGGGAAGCTTAATGAAACTATGTAGGCATTTCTCAGTAAAAACCATAGAGTCAAGAAGGCAGTGGCATGATAAATTTAAGATATTGAAAGAGAAATACTGCCAACCAAGAATTCTATACTTGGCAAAACTGCCCTTCAAAAATTAGGGAAAAGGACTTCCAGGAAGATGGCTGAATAGAGTAGCTTGAGATTAGCCCTGCTCCATGGAAAAGTTAGAGAAGGGATGGGGGGTGACTGAGGTGGTAATTGAGGATTGCAGCTGACCTGGGAAAGTCTTCTGTACCACATAAGGCATCCCTAGTTGCAGAGGCTGAGAAGCTGAGAGGCAGAAAGCTGAAGCCTGGAGTAGAGGCACAGAGACCACAAAAGTGTATGGATAAGAGCTGGAGACTAGGAATTAAATCAGGCCACATTCCTTGGGTGCGCTACCCTCACCAATGCAGCTCTATGACCGGCAACTCACCCCACACCCACACATCTGAACCCCGTCACCTGCTTCCATTCCCCATGCTCCAGGTGCCCCCACTCCACAGCCCCCAGCCCCCACTCCACAGCCCCCAATGCATGTTTCTGCCCCACACCTCCACCCCAGTGTGGCCCAACCCACATCTCTGCATCCCTCCCAAGAACTACCTCCCCCTCCCTTTCCCTGTAGGCTGTTGCCAGTGCAAAAAGGTTGCAGGCACTAACTTCCATACCCAGGCTACCCCTGTCTCCCTGCTTATAGTATTGCACAGCCTCACCCCACTCCCCCGAGCTCTGCACACCAATTTACAGCACTCCTAGGTCCACACATGTTTACAGGCTCCAATTAGGTCATTCAACTCTGGAACCACACTTTACAGCAGTCCTAGAACCATGATTGCGCACAGACCTTAGCCACGCTTCCCATCTCTGAGAAAGTGCTGACCTGTGCAGCCAGATCACATCTGCCCCAATCCATGAAAGCATAATGCTGACCTGCTGTCATAGCTCTACACATGTGCACAAAGGGCCCAATGCCTTACACCAGCACACACCAGGACACACCCAGACTGGTGCACCCACACAGCCACATTCTCCCTGACCACTGGGCACCCATATTCACAAGCATCCTCCTAACATCCACAACCTATGCTTATACCTACCCAGAAACACACAACTGCACTGAGTGCCCCACGCCATACCCTGCTCTCTGCTGTACAACCATCCCACAAACACAAGGCCTTAGACTACTGGAAGGAATCAATTCCTAAAGTAAATCAATCAAGATATTTACATGCCATGGAGACAGCCAAAGATCACTAAGCATATCACAATGCAGGCAGATATAGTCCTGCCTAATGACCAAATTAAAACACTAGAGGAGACACAGGCTTTGGAACTAATCAAAGATGCTCATACAACTCTACTTAATAAAATAATTGGGATAGCAAATGACATAAAGGAGATCAAGAAAGAGTAGAAGAGCATAAAGAGGAATTTGAAAGAATAAATAGAAAAATAATGGCTATTACAGAGATTAAAGACTCTGTTGACTAAATAAAAAACATACTAGAGGCACACAACACCAGAATATAAGAGACAGAAGAAAGAATAAGTGATATAAAGAATAGGATAACTGATTTAGAAGACTCAAAACAGCAAATAGCAAAAAAGATGGAAAAATTGAATCGGATCTCAGGGAAATGATAGACAAAACAAAGCACACAAATATAAGAATCATTGGTGTTCCAGAAGGAGAAGAGAGAAGTAAAGGGCTAGGAAGAGTAATTGAGGATAAAATGGGGGAACACTTCCCAACCAAAAGTTGGTTCTTTGAGAAAATCAATAAAATTGATGGGCCACTCACAAAACTGAGGAAGAAAAAAAGAGAGAGGATACAAATAAATAAAATCAGAAATTAGAAGGGGTGTGTTACCACAGACCCTGATGAAATAAAAGAAATTGTGAGAGGATACTATGAACGACTATATGCCAAGAAACTAGACAGCTTAGATGAAATGGTACATTTTTGGAAACACACAAACAAGCTACACTGACTCAGGATGAAATAGAAGATCTCAACAAACCAATGACAAGTAAAGAGATTCAATCCCTTGTCAAACAGAGCCAGATGGCTTCACAGGGGAATTTTATCAAATATTCCAAAAAGATCTAACACCAATCCTGCTCAAACTTTTCCAAAAAATAGAGGGAAAAGGAAGTCTACCTAACTCATTTTATGAATCTAATATCATTTTAATACCAAAACCGGGTAAAGATGCTATAAGAAAGGAAAACTATAGGCCAATATCCATAATGAATATGGATGCAAAAATTCTCAACAAAATATTAGCAAATCAAATCCAACAACATACTAAAGTAATTATACACAATGACCAAGTGGAGTTTATACCAGGAATGCAAGGATAGTTCAGCACAAGAAAATCATAAATGTAATATGCATATTAACAGATTGAAAGGGAAAATCACATGATCATCTAGATTGATGCTGAAAAATCATTCAACAAAATTCCACATCCTTTTCTGATCAAAACTCTCCAAAAGATAGGAATCAAAGGTAATTACCTCAATATGATGTAGGGAATATATGAAAAAGTGATAGCCAGCATCATACTCAATGGAGAGAGACTGAAAGCTTTCCCCTTCAGGCCAGGAAGAAGACAAAGATGCCTGATGTTACCACTATTATTCAACGTTGTGCTGGAAGTTCTAGCTAGAGCAATCAGGCAGGACAAAAAATAAAAGGCATCCAAATTGGAAAGGAAGAAGTAAAACTTTCATTATTTGCAAGTGATATGATAGAAGATCCTGAGAAATCTACAACAAAGTTACTTGAACTAATAACCAAATTCAGCAAGGTGGTGGGATATAAAATTAATGTGCAAAAATCAGTAACATTTCTATACACAAGCAATGACCTACCTGAGGAGTCAGTTAAAGAAGATATTCCATACAAAATAGCAACTAAGAGTATCAAGTACTTAGGAATGAACTTAACTATGGGCATAATGGACTTGTAGACAGGAAACCATATAACACTGGTAAAAGAAATCAAAGGAAATCTAAATAGGTGGAAAGACATTCCCTGCTCATGGGTAGGAAGGCTAAATATAATTAAGATGCCAATTCTCCCCAAATTGATCTACAGATTCAACACAGTAGCAATTAAAATTCCAACAACCTACTTTGAAGATTTGGAAAAACTAATTACCAAATTCATCTGCAAGGGAAAGAGACCATGAATAACTAAAAGCATCCTAAAAAAGAAGAATGAAGTGGGAGGATTAATACTCTCTGACTTTAAAACCTATTATAAAGTCACAGTGGTCAAAACAGCATGGTGCTGGCACAAAGATTGAAGCATTGACCAATGGAATCAAATCAAGAGTGCAGAAATAGACCACCAAATCTATGGTCAACTGATTTTTGACAAGGCCCCCAAATCCTCTGAACTGGGACAAAATGGTCTTTTCAATAATTGGGCATGGAAGAACTGGACATCAATAGCCAAAGAATGAAAGAGGACCCCTATCTTACACTCTACAAAAAATTAATTCAAAGTGGATCAAACACCTAAATATAAGAACAAATACCATAAAGCTTCTAGAAGAAAATGTAGGGAAACATCTTCAAGACTTAGTAATAGGAGGTAGCTTCCTAATCTTTATACCAAAAGCACAACCAACAAAAGAATAAATAGATAAATGGAAATGTCTCAAAATCAAATGCTTCTGCACCTCAAAATACTTTGTCAAAAAGGTGAAGAGGCCGTCAATTCAATGGGAGGAAATACTTGGGAATCACATATTGGACAAAGGTTTAATTTCCTGTATATACAAAGAAATCATACAATTCAATAACAAAAGAACAAACAACCCAATTATAAAATGGGCTAAAGATATGACTAGGCATTTTTCTGAAGAGCAAATACAGATGGCTCAAAGCACATGAAGAGATGTTCATTTTCATTGGCTATGAGGGAAATGCAGATCAAGACGATGGTGAGATGCCACTTCACACTTATAAGAATGGCTACTATTAACAGGCTGCTATTAACAAACAGGAAATTATAAATGTTGGAGAGGATGTGGAGAAATTGGGACACTTATGCATTGCTGATGAGAATGTATAATGGTGTAGCCACTATGGAAGACTGTTTGGTGGTTTCTTAGGTAACTGAATATCGAGTTGCCCTATGACCCAGCAGTAGCACTACTTGGTATATACCCCAAAAAAGCTGGAAGCAACAACACAAACAGACATTTGCACACCAATGGTTATAGCAGCATTATCGCAATTGCCAAAAAATAGAAACAAGCCAAATGCCCGTCAATAGATGAATGGATAAACAAAATGTTGCATTTACATACGATGGAATATTATGCAGCAGTAAAACAAGATGACGTTCTGAAGCACACATGACAAGATGGATGAGCCTTGAGGACATAATGCTGAGTGAAATTAGGTAGACACAAAAGGATATATACTGTTTGATACCACTTTTATGATCAGCATAAAGGTATAATCAGAGGCTTATAATACGGAATATAGGGGACTTAGAGATATATAAAAGCTAGAGTTGGGTGAACGTTAAGCTAATGAGATTGAACTCCAATGTAAAGGAATACATAGGAGTGAAGGTGGTTCACTAATGGCTCTATAAATAATATTACCACATTGAATATTGAAAGGGATTGCAGAGACTTGCGTGTCCCACTGATTAACACTAGAAATACGAAATAGTTCTTGTAAGAATTACCTCAAAAGTATGATTCTTGTACAAAGAGTGTTTAAGTCCAGGGTACGGGGGAAAACTGCTATTGCATGCTATGAGCTATTCAAAAGGAGACCATCAGCACAACCACAGCAACAGCAGAGGTAAACAATGGGGGGAGGGACAAGAGTTAAGAGGAGGTTTAGATTTCCTATTTGGTGAGGGTGTGTTTATTGGTTTTCTTTCTCTTGGGAATAATGAGATTATCTAAAATTGAGAATGTTGATGGACTATAGACTTTGGGCCCTATTTATGATTCCTGATGAATGCAGGTGGCTGAAGGATGTACTGACAGAGAAGTAAAACTATGGTGTATACTTATGAATGAAGTTTCTGCTGCTATAGAAAGGAACAAAGTTGTGAGGCATGAAATGTTGTGAATGAACATGTTGGACATTTGATGAGGCAAAATAAGCCAGAAACAGAAGAAAAAGAATGGTATGGTCACCTTTAGAAAATGCTTATAAGAAAACAAGGGCCTAGATTGTAAGCTTTTAGAGCAGACACATTAACTCTGGAGTGGTGATTATTGTTTCCGGATTTTGAGAGCCTGTTTTATATATATAAAACCTGATATTTGGAGATAAGAACAAAGCTGAACAGGTTGGGGTTAAAGTAATTCAGAACATAGGGGTAAGGAAGACAGTATCTATATTTTAGAATCACACATACTGCTTGAGACCAATAGAAGAAAGGTTTATTTAGTCTGGAACTGAAATTTTCTATACTGCATAATCTAATTCAATCCATCTGTATACCTCACTTGAACAACTGAAACACAGGGAGCCCAGAATAAGAAAGAGGTCCGTTAATCCTGTATAGATTATTGTAGTTCCTGGATACAACCTAGAGTATATAAGGCAGATAATCAAAAAGTATTGGCAAAGTCCCCTGAGGGATGGGTGAAAGAATATGGAACTATTAAACCCTAACATCAGGGAATCCACTGATGCTGTGTTACACTTTAGGGACACCCAAATCAATAGGCCATGCCCTCGATCATGAAGCTTACTGTTGTGAAGCTTATGTAGGTAATGAAGAAGCTTAGACTACCTATAACCATGCCTTAGAGTTACTTCTGGAGGACCTCTTTTGTTACTCAGATGTGGCCTCACTCTCTCTAAGCCCAACCCTGCAAGTGAAATCATTGCCCTCCCCTCTCTGTGGGACATGACATCCAGGGGTGAAAATCTCCCTGATGATATGGGAGATGACTCCCAGGGATGAATTCAGACCTGGCACTTTGGGATCAACAATTCCATCATGATCAAAAGGGGGAAAAGTGTAATTAATAAAGTATCTATGATAGAGAGAGTTCAAATAGAATCGAGAGGCTACTCTGGAGGTTGCTATTACATAAGCTTCAGTTAGACCTTGCTACCTATCATAACCTGCCAACCCCTAACCACGACCATTCCAGCCATTTCTAAAGAACACCTAGGGCAATAATAAGATTCCACAAGGTTTCCATGCACTAGAGCAACTTCCCAGAAACCTACAAACTCCAGATGGGTCCCTGAGACAGCTAAATCCTGAAACCTAGTACAGCCTCTCCAGAACATCAGATAATTCCATTTCCCTACCCCATATTAGTGACAGACCCTTCTAATATGAAAAATCTAGAATTGCTCTAGCCCAAATACCCCTAAAAAGAGGGATGGAAAGGTCACAGGCGATGGTGGAGTTATACAGAGAAGATAGAATTTGACAAATGAATATGAATGCTGAATCATTAATTGATATCTTTTTTAATCTCCTGTATTTTAAAGCAAAAACTAAAATTTTGAAATTGTAACTCATGTCAAACTCTGAAATTTGTTCTACAACTAATTGTGGTGCTGTGCTTTGAAATTTGTAGCTTTTTTGTATATATGTCATTTTTCAGAAAAAAGAAGGAAAAAAACAGTCGGTTGTGATGATAAGAAATTATTTAAGCCTTTACCCTCCTGTATTCTGGAGCAGCTAGAAGGAAAAACATGAGAGGATCATATGGTAGCCCATATCAAACTCTGGGATCTTTCATGTAACTACTTTTTGAAGAGTACTTTGAAAACTATTGCTTGTTTTTATTGCTTTGCTTTGTATATATGTTATAGTACACAATAAAAAAGTTAAAAATAAAAAAAATGAAGGAGAGTTTAAAATGTTTGGAGAGGAAATTAGAAATGAAGCATATCAGTAAGGGCGCAGAATAAAGTCATAACAGGTGCAACAAAACGGATGAATCTTGCATACAATATACTGAGTGATATTACCCAGCAACAAAATGACAAAACTATATGGTCTCACTAGTATTAACTAACATTAATCAGTGAACTTTGAGAGTTAAAGTTAGAACACAGGCTATCAGGAAAAGAGAGTAGAGATTGGGCATTTCATGCTGAATGAGTACAGAATTTTCAACAGAATCAATTGTAAAGACCCAGAAATGGATAGCACAATATTGTCTGATGGTAGCATAATATTGTAAGTACACTGAACAAAGCTGAGTTTGAGTATGGTTGAAATAGAAAAGCTAGGGTCATGAATAACACCAGAAAGAAAGGTAGAAGATAAACAATGGGATTGTATAATTTAGCAAAGCATAGAGTGGACAATGATGGTAATTAAATGTGCAAATATAATAAAGTTTGTACATGAGGGAGAACAAATGAATGTCATTAGTGTAAAGGGGTGAAATGGGGTGGTATATGGAAAAAATACAGTGTGATGCAAACTAGGGTTATAGTTAACAGCAACATTGAAATATGCTCCCATTAAATGTAGCCAAGACAATATGCCAAATCTGTCAGTGGGGGGGAGGGGGGATATATGTGAGGGGTGTGGGATTCTTGATGTTGTTTCTCCTTTTTATTTTATTTAGTTTTTTCTTCTGCATTTTTTCCTTCTCCTTTCTTTGTGCAAGAAATGGAAATGTCCTCATATAGATTGTGGTGGTAAACTCATAACTATGTCATTGTACTAGGAACCATTGACTGCTTACTTAGAATGGATTGCATGGTGTATGAATAAAACTGTTTAAAAATCAACAGAATGTTACAAGTGCTGGAGAATATATGGAGGGAGGTGTGTACCTATTCACTGTTGATAGGGAAATAGAATGGTCCAGCCCTTCTGGAGGGCAATATGGTGGTTCCACAGAAGACCAAGTATATGGTTGTCATAGGATCCTGCAACCACGTTATTAGGTATATACTTGGAAAAACTGAAAGCAGGGACACAAATGGAGATTTGCACACTGGTGTTTACAGTGGCAGCATTTATGATTTGCAATGAATGGTGGTGACTTCAGTGTACATCAACTGAGGAACAGAAGGGCAACATGGGTTGTATACATACAATGTAATATTGAGTGGCTGCAAGAAGGAATGAAGTTGTGAGGCTGCAAGAAGGAATGCAACTAGGTGACTGAACCTTGAGGACAGTATGTTGAGTGAAATAAGCCAGAAATGTATAGAAAAATATTATAACGCCTCACAAATATGGGCTTACTCTATTGTGCAAACTCTGAGAATTGATTTTGATAGGTTATCAAAGGAAGACTTATTGTAAGTATTCCTAGATTGTAAGCCCTATAGCAGTCACATTTATCAGTGAGTCGTATATTCCTGAGTTGTAACTGTTATTTCTAAATTCTGAGACACAGAGCTCTTTGTGTATAACATGGTTATTTTCTGGAGCTTCAGTTATCTGTGTGACACCTGAGACGCAGAGCTAGAGCTTTGCAGTTATGAAAGTCAGCATTACCCCATAAATCAACTGTTAAAAATGCTAAAAAAGAGATCAGACTTCAATTAGAGGTACGGATGAAGCTCATCTGGTTAGGATTAAGATATAGCAGTCTAAACGGTAAAGGATTATTCTGACTGCATTTTATACTTCCACTTCTGTGTGAGACCAAATGAAGAGATGCTTATTTGGAACAAAATTTCTTTTTTCTGTAACACACTAGCTAATTTAACCTGTATGGTCAGTTTATTTGAACACCAGAATTACGTGAAACCTTGAGTAGGAGGTGAGATCTTGTGGGTTTGTACAGGTTAGTGTGATGTCCCAATGGGCAGAAAATAAAACAGAATAAGCTAAGTACCCTAGAGGGACTGGGGGAAATTTTGGAAATATATAAACTTCCACACTGGATAATTCCTGATATTCTTGTATGGGTCTACAATTTAACTGGCCAAGCCCTTGATCTTGGGGCTTGCCCTTATAAAACTGATTTTTGCAAATGAGAAGCTAATCCTACTTATAATTATGCCTAAGAGTCAACCCTAAAGAACCTCTTTTGTTTCTTAGATGTGACCTCACTCTCTAAGCCAACTCTGCAGGGAAACTCACTGCCCTCCCCTCTACATGGAAGCTGATTCCCAGGGATGTAAATCTCCCTGGAAACATGGGACATGGCTCCAGGGATGAGCCTGGGCCTGGCATTGTGGGATTGCAAACGTTTTCTTGACCAAAATGGAAAGAGAAATGAAGCAAAATATTTCAAATAGAGTTGAAAAGTCATTTGGGAGGTTATTCTTATGCATTATGCAGATATTCCTTTTTAGTTTTTAGTGTATTTGAATAGCTAGAAAGAAATACCTGAAACTGTTGAACTGTAATCCAGAAGCTTTGATTCTAGAAGATGATTGTATAACTGTATAGCTTTTATGGTGTGACCATGTGATTATGAAAACCTTGTAACTGACACTCCCTTTATCTAGTGTATGGACAGATGAGTAAAATAAATAAATAATAGGGATGTGTGCTGGTTTGAAAGGATGTATGTCCCCTAGAAAAGCCATATTTTAATCTAAATCCCGTTTTGTAAAGGCAGAATAATCCCTATACAATACTGTATGTTTGAAACTGTAATCAGATCATCTCCCTGGAGATGGAATTAGTCAAGAGTGGCTGTTAAACTGGATTAGGTGATGACATGTCTCCACCCATTTGGATGGGTCTTGATAAGTTTCTGGACTATAAAAGAGGAAACATTTTGGAGAATGAAAGAGATTCAGAGAGAGCAGAGCAGAAAGACATAGCCATGCGAAGCAGAGTCCACCAGCCAGTGACCTTTGCAGATGAAGAAAGAACATGCCTCCTGGGGAGCTTCATGAAAAAGGAAGCCAAGAAAAGAAGCTAGCAGATGACACCATGCTCGCCATGAGCCCTTTCAGATGAGAGAGGAACCCTGACCTTGTTCACCACATGCCTTTCCAGAGAGATAAGCACTGACTGTGTTCACCATATGCCTTCTCACTTGAGAAAGAAACCCTGAACTTCATTGGCCTTCTTGAACCAAGGTATCTTTCCCTGGATGCCTTTGATTGGACATTTCTATAGACTTGTTTTAATTGGGACATTTTCTCGACCTTAGAACTGTAGACTAACAACTTATTAAATTCCCCTTTTAAATAGCCATTCTGATTTTGGTATATTGCATTCTGGCAGCTAGCAAACTAGAGCAGGATGAATAAGGGTTATGGGATGTTCTGGGTATTCTTTTTTATTTTTACTATTTTTTTAATTTTGGGGGAGCGATGAAAATGTTCAAAAATTTATTGTGGTGATGAAAGCACAACTATATGATGATACTGTGAACCACTGATTGTACCCTTATGATTATTATGTGGTATGTGAGTATATGTCACTGCGATTGCATTACAGAAGAGTATTTAAGGGATTCATAATGAAGCAACAACATGAGAATGGACATTGGTTAAACAACTAGCAATATCTGTCACATTTCTCAGTTTCTCTTATAAGATTTAGCATGGGACTTAAAATATATAAATAATTAAGCAACAAGAAGTTATAGGTAAATTCAATATTTGATTGAAAATTAGCTTACTACTTAAACCATAAGTCCAAAATATTCTTTACTCTTTCAAAATATCTTATAGTCTGTCTCTACCAAAATTTTACTTTCTCTCCTTCTCAGTTTAGTAAGTAAAATCAATGAACATGTATATGTGTGCAAAAAGACTAAACACCAGAGAGCTGTAGATAAGCTTGATTTTCCAGAATTATTTATTCAACACTTTTTATCAAGATGGATGCACATGATCCTGCAATTTCATGCATTTTTCTCTTCCAATTAAGAAAAGAAAAGCTCCAAGGAACATGATTGTTCTTTTTGTGCCAACAAGTGTGCTTTTGTTTAGCCGTTACTCTTGTGTTCACTTCAAGAGACAAAATTATCTGGTTATAAATATTACCAAATGTTCTATAAATATTATACAAAAAGAGAGATTTTTGTATGTCATGTTCTTAAAAGAAAATAATCTAGATCTATGAGATAAGTTTTTTAAAAACATATTTACTTGATGATTGTCAGTGTTCATTGCACTTTAAAGTTTCTAAAATGGGATCACCTCTTCAGGAATCTTCATCACAGAAAAAAATTTCCAAGACTTTGTGCTGCATAAATCCCAGATTACTCAGCATTCTGGCTCTTTATTCAATCAAACTATCCATAATGATTCACTTGCAAATGCCTAGAAAGAAGAAAATGCATAATGGACTTCATGTTGTAGGCTACAGTCACATATTTTACATATAACCATAGCTAAAAAAATACATTACTGGCAGGAATGTCATGACTTAGAACGAATACATTCCATCAAAAGATGGGGAGGAAGGATTCATTTGGTTATCCTTTCATGAACAAATTGGTACCAATTCCAGGAAACAATTGGCATGCAGACTGGTAAAAATGAGTGAAAAAATATTTGCTAGACTCTCCTGTATCCCAAGGGATATACTTAGAGTCAACTGTTTTGCTACATATATTAATAATATATTATTAATGGAGCTGTTCTCCTATTAACATCTAGTGGAAAAGGATAAGGGAGACCTTGTGTGTAGCTTTGTTAAGTGTTAATGTATTTCTAGATATGGAGTCATATAGTGTTTATATATGTGTATACATGTACACACACAAGTGTGATATATGCTGGGATGAATGACTAGAGTTTGAACACCAATATTGAAAACTTGCTGAGCAGAAGCTACAACAGATAACATTCTCTATTGAGAAATATAGGTGAAGGCATGGAAAGGCTAACAAAATAAGTTGGATAAGGTACAGTAAGAGTACCCTGTCTTTCCCAGTGAAAGTAACTAGAAGACCTGCACATAATCCTTGGAGGAATTATTTGAAAACACCAAAAAGCAGATAGCAACCAGAAGATTGGAGAAAAAAAAAGGGAATTTCAAGGATTATAAATCTGGTATTAGGTTCAGTATTGTTTTTTTCTCCAATATTCTCAGGGATGGATTCAATGTGGTTGGAAACCCAAAAGTAAGCTTTGGCTTGAACAGAGAAATCCCAAAGAGAAATCATCTAGTTCTGTTGTGAAGGGTTAGAAGAGGATCTCCTAACACACACAGAGTGCAGGAAATTCTCCTGTGTTGTTTTACATTTTTTTTCTCCATTCTTTCATGTTCCAGCCACTAAGCATTCTCATGGTGCTGGAGTCATGGGCACATGCAATTGTGTATAATTCTACAGGAGGGAAACATTCCTCTCTGATTGCAGGAACTATGGTCCCCAGAGTGTGGGGGATAGTCATGTTGCTTCTTTTTTTTTTTTTAATTTTTCTGACCCAACAGTGCTTGCCCCACATTTGTAGGGAGTGTACAACAGAACAGCCTAAACAAAGCCCCAGACTTCTGGCAAGAGAATCAAACAGGGGAGTCAGGGAACTAGAAAATACCAGACTTACTGTGAATGGGGAGTAGTTTGAGAAAATGAGACCCTTTACATTGTTTTTGAATGCCTGCATTTACCGCTGTTTGGTACATCCATAGCTCTGACTACAAATACTATATCATCCACTTTAAGAACTGAACTCAGAAAGAACATGGCCCAAGTTACAGACTATCCATTGTGTGGCACATATGTGGTAGTGATCTGGATAGCATCATAGATCCTGAAATTTCAATCCACAGAAGGCTCCTCAAAATTATGGTGTGATCTCATCTGGGTTAATTTCTAGCTAAAACAAAAATATCAGTGTTCTCTATAGGATTTAAATAAGACCCAGTGTCTCATAACATAACATTCAAAATGTCCAGGATAAAATTCAGAATTACTAAGTAAACCAAGAACCAGAGAAATCTCAACTCACTTTGGAAAAGATATTCAACACATACCAAAACTCAGATGACACAGATTGGAGATGTGACACACTGAATTGTGGGTGTGACTGTCTGATTAGGTGGAGATGTGACTCTGCACATTCAAGGTGGGTCTTAATTTGCTTACTGGAGTCTTCAATAGAGCTCATGGAGAGAGAAACAGTTCAGAGCCAACACAGACACAGACATTTGGAGATGGAGACAAAAAAGTCTGGATGCTAAGCAAGGATGCCCAGAAGTAATCAGAACCTGAAGAGAAGAAATCTCCAGCCCTGGGAAATGCTAAGCTAGGAGATGAAACCCAGATTTTTGCCCTGCAGCAGATAAGTGAGGGCCCATAGATGCTTAGAGAGGAAGCCACTGGAAACAGAAGCTGGAAGCAACAGAACCAGGAACAAGGACCAGCAGATGCCAGCCATGTGCCTTTCCATGTGATGGACAGCAGCCTCTCTTTGGGGTCAAATTATCTTTATCTGGATCCCTTAGTTTGGACATTTTTACAGCCTTAGTTTACACTTGTAACTTAATAAATCACCTTTATAAAAGCCGATCCATTTCTGGTATATTGCATTCTGGCAGCTTTAGCAAACTGAAACAATAGTCAAACTATTACAAATGAAAGAAAGGAAATATCTTGAAAGGATCCAGAGAAAAAATGGCGCATTATTCAGAAGGGGCAAGAATAGGAATGCCTGCAGATTTTGCATCTGAAACCATAGTAAGTGGAAAAGCATTTGCAAAGCGTTGAAAGGGAGTACTCTTAATCCTATATCTAGAGAAAATACACTTCAGGAATAAAGGCAAAATGAAGACATTTTGAGACTAAGAAAATCTTAGAGAATTTGTTGCTAGAAGACATGCTCTAAAAGAATTGCTAAAGTCATTTTTTCAGAGAGAAAGGACATGCTACCAAAAGGATAAGTACCTAACTAAATTTAATAGACTATATTCTTCTACTTTCTGATTCCTTAAGATATGTTTTATGGTTGAAAGCAAAAATTATAACACTGTCTTATCGGTTTTCAACATATATAGATGTGATTTATGACACAATTACAAATGGGGATGGTGTAAAAAGGCCCATAAACTGGTAAGTTTTGTATATTTCACTTTATATGCTGAAAAATTGATTCTGAACATAATGTGAAAATTTAAATATGTATACTTCAATCCCAAGAACAACAATTGCAAAAAACATTCAAAGATATCCTCAATGACACACCAGATTCACTTAAAAAGTTTCAAATTACACAAAGTACGTTAGGTGGAGGAAAACAAGGCAATAAAAAAGAACAGGGTTAGGACTTCTGGAATGACTAAATGAGGACTTCAGCAAATTCCCACTCCAAAATGCGATGGTAAAATGTTAGCAACTGTTTAAAGAGTCTGATATTGACCAAAGACAGTACAAAATAAGAATTGTTAATTCAAGAAAACCTTAGTTGTAACAGTGGGAGTTTGTTTTTTTAGCTTAGTACTATTCTCATCTTCCCACCCCAGCACTATGGCACAGAAGAAATATAGGGCAGTAGAAGGGGAATAAACTTTATCTGGAGGAGAGTGCTGAAAATGCCATGTCTTGGTATATTGTCAAAAACAAGCATGATCTCAGTGGCAAACAATCATGGCATGCCAACATCTCAGCTAGTCTGTGGTTTTGATACTAGTTAGGGGTAAACAATAGGTCAGCAGATGAGCCAGAAATTTAACAGGGAGATATGGGGAGTAAAACTGCCAAAGCAGACGAAATAAAATCTTAGACTGAAAGTTTCTATGTACACTGGGCTGCACATACACCAGGACAGGCTGGAAATGACCTTAAGGCCCTTAACAGTAAAGGAAAAAAAAGCCATGCTTATAAACTGCCTACATATTAAATACAATGTTGAGATAGTCTTTTGGTCTAATTTCTATTGATTTTGTGCATTACCTTATGTTTTGATTTGAATTGACTGAATCCTCTATCATTTTCAAAATCTATATCTTTGAATGCTTTCATTTAAAGTAGGAAACTTTTTTTTTTACAATTTCAAGGTGTGATTTTATTTATTGGAGTAGTAAAAGCTATCCAATAAAATGTGTGATCAACTTTAATTCAGTGTTCTGAGTGACTAACTCCCATCTATCAGAAATAAATTGTAAAAACAAAAAATGAATGAAGACTAACTTGAAAACATGGAAAGGGGAAAAATCACACATGACTATTGAAACTTGACAAGGAGACTAGTCACACTTTTGCTGGAAATAGTTGGAGAAAGAAGGGAGCAGTGAAACACTGCGTTTGATGACAATAGTTATTAGAAATTGAAAACTGTATAACTACAATGTTGCCAAAAAATTAGTCCAGAGGGTTTTATTCAACCCATGCAAGAATAAAAATGTCTGCTTTTAGCCCTTGCCTGCAGATATGCTAATAAACCTGCTAGCCATATATTTGTCTTGCCATTTTCCACTTATTCACCTATTAATGGCAAATTTTCTTACCTGAAATGTTCTGTCCTCATTTCCCCAATTTTTGCTAAACCTTCCTAGTATAATCTATTCCAACTATAATTACGTCTGTAATTCTTATTTCAATCAAGCATTTATAATAGGACTTCTTTAAGAAAATATGTTGACTGGCACTCTACTTTACCAGAAGCTGTAGAGGAAGAGCAGAGGTTAAAAGTGTGACCTTTGGAAGCAAACAGACATAGATTTGAAATCCTTTCTACCACATAAAGTTATGTGACCTTTAATTTTCTGAGTCCCAATTTCCTTATCAATAAGGAACGTGACAATAATACTTACCTTACAAGGTCATTGTGAGAATCAATTAAGATAATACGTATACAGCGAATAGCATGATTCTTGGTAGATAATGATAACTACCATTATAATTAAAAAATAGATGACATACCTCAAGACTCTTAGAAAATGGATATTTAAAAATGGTGTTTTGTTTACAAGTTCTTTTAAATTTGTTATGCCTTTTCCCAGTGGCAGATTATAATCTATTTGACAGTGGGTTATACTATGTCTAATTAATCTGCATCTTTGCAATTTACTTCCTCAAAGAATCTAGGGTTTGGCAGTAAATGCACAGTATCTATGTGCCAAATGACTGTATAAAGCAATTATTCATCTCACAATAGGCATAATCTCCCAAATTCTCAATTGTCTCAACAACCGATTCTGATGGGATACACATATATATGTGCAGGTATATATATACATAAACACACATATCTGTACATATTTAGAAAAAGTTAACTATTAGACATCAGAAAAAAATAGAGTGGATTTCATTGTCTCTCTCTTTTTTTTTTTAGCAGAGTGTGGTTTTAATTCTATTCACAAAATACACAAATTTGCATTCATATACACACATACATACATACATTGCAAATAGTCTCATAATCAGAGGAAAATAAAGAAATATCTATTTCTTACAATACTATTTTCCTATTTGAAAGCATCAGTAGAGAGAGCCCTACAGCTAAATATGCAGAATTGAGCCAAGGAATAATCTCAAGTGCTAGAAAGTGGTCCAGATGTCACTGCTACTGCTGGAGAGAGATACTCCAGAAGTTATCATCCAGGCTCTACTATTGCCAAAATTGTTTACTTGACCAAAGCTGTTAAGTTTCTGGCTGGATGACAATGGAGCAAGAAAACAGTTGAAAGTGTTGCCAAAACAGTGAGGGGCAACTCAAAATGAGCACACACTGGTGCAAATGTCATTGCTCAGTTTCGTTCATCAAGTTAATATAAAATTAATTTGCTATTTAAGATTTATTGCAACATATGTTCATATGTGTATATATAATAATCATTAATTATTGTGGGATTGTTATTGGTGGGATAATTTCAAAGCTCATGAAAACCTGGTCTGCTAATGGTTGACTTCATTACGGATCTATTTGACATAAAATTGATCTGGGACAGTCAACCAATTGAAGGTGAACTTTGAGATACAGTTCCAAAAGCGCACACTCCCGCCTTCCATGCTTTTGCAGAGTCAGTATTTTTTTATAGATAACTACTTGTATTTGTATCTTTTATAGCACCTAACTTGCTGTCTTTTTTCATAAGATGTTCATTAAATGCTATTGAGTTGATGTGAACTTAACAGAATTGCACTGAACTAAATTGAATTAAATCTGATCTCATCAGCTTTTGGTCTTTGCTTTGCTATGACTTAACATAATTATAACATAATTTATTGTAGGGCGTTTTATTTTAGTTTCCTAGGCTGTTCAAAGCAAATACCATGAAATGGGTCATGTTAAACAATGCAGATTTATTTGCTCATGATTTTGAGGCTGGGAAAATGTCCCAATCAAGACATCAAGACAATGCTTTCTTCCCAAGACTGTGGCTGCTGGAAATCTTTGATTCCTCTTCCACATGACAAGGCAAATGGTGGCATCTCTTGGTCTCTCCCTTCTCTTCCGGGTTTCCTTGGTTTCAGTTTCTGGCTTCTGTGGCTTTCTCTCTATTTGTCTGAATTCCACTCTCTTATAAAGGACTCCAATAAAAGGATTAAGACTTATCCGGATGTTCTTCACCAATGCAAGGTATCGATGGTGGGGTGGTGGATGGGAATCCTATATTTTATGCATGAATGCTTTGCAAACCCACAACTTTTCTAATTAAAAAGAAAAACCCATCCTGATTGAGGTAGGTCACATCTTAAATGAAGTAGTCTCATCAAAAGGTCCTATTTACATTGGGTTCACACCCACAGGAATGCATAAAATTTAAGAACATATTTTTGTGAGGTACATACAGATCCAAACCGTCACACATTTATAAGATTTTTTTCTACAAACTTGAGTTTATAAATACAATTAAATTGAGGCAAAAATGAAACAAGTGTAGGCTAGATACCTGGACAAATGAACTGCCACAGAATTTTGTGATAACTCATTTCCTTTTTTATTCAATATTTCAGATTTAGAAAAATTGCAATAAGAATTATCCAATGCAAATGCATTTATAGATGACAATAATTAAATTTTATCTTGGAAAAAGTAAGAAGAAAAAAATATTTTCCATGAACATTAAATACTGTGTTTCCCATCATTCATTCCGTTATTCAATGGATGTGCATTGAGCAATCACTTTGTGCAAAACAGTTTCCTACAATCATAAAGGTTAATCAGAGATAACTCTTCTTTTCAAAGGGTTTTCATATTATGGAGGGTCCACATTTAAAGAGGGTAAATTAGAGCATATGGGAAGGGGTGGACACTGTAGTAGTTAGTTTCGGGTGTCAACTTGGCCAGATAATGCTGCCCAGTTTTTCTGTTTCTGTGGATTTAAATCATTGGCATGTGATACTTATCTATGGTTATTATATCTGTGAGTGCCTTTCACAATGTGTGACATTTTAAATTGTTTAGCTGGAGGCTTAAAAGGAGTGTCAGAAGAGAGAGAAGTAGTTCAGCACAGCTCATCACAGCTTAACAGCTCAGCTAAGAGCTCAGAGCCAACACAGACCCAGACGTTTGGAGAGGTGGAAATAAATCACCCCAGAGAAAGCCACTTGAATCCAGAAGCTGGGAGGGAAGGCCAACAGATGTTGTGGTGTGATTCCCCACGTGACAGAGAAACCCAGATAATTGCTAGCTGCCTTTCCTCTGTGAAACTGTAAATTTGTAACTAAATAAATCCCCTTTACAAAAGCCAGTCCATTTCTGGCATACTGCCTCCTGGGCAGCCTTAGAAAACTAAAACAGCATTTTATGATTAAGGAAGGGATAGCAATGTGCACAGGAAATATGACTGGAGAGAGAGGTCATGGAAGGATCAGGGAGTAGGTGAGGCTTGACCACATTCTTAATGGAAATATAGAAGGGTTCTAGATAACGCAATGAAAGTAACAAAAATAACAGTCTAGAAAGAAGAGGAAAAACAATATGAAACTGCATATCCATATTACTACAGCTCACTTGTGTTATGATATTAATCAGGATTTTGGAGGTTAGCATTATGTAGAATTTTAACTCAAACAATCTTAAAAAAAATAGTTTTTTGTTTTTTGTTTTTTTTTTTTAGTCCTCAAATCCAGACTTTGGGAAAGACAAGAACATAGGAATGGTTAGAAACAAGACCAGGATTCTCTTATTATTTTTCTCTTTCTTGAATTTTTTCATCATTTGCTAAAAATGCAGAATGACTTTATCCATAGCCAACAACAAAACTATAAGTATTCACTATCTTCTCACTCTGTAACCCTAGAAGCAGAAGAGTGTTTTCCAGAAGTTTCAGTTAGTAAAATTTATGTAGAGATACTGATTGGTCTTATTTGAGTCATGTTCCCTTATCTGAATAAATCTCTGAGAGAAAGCAGGGGAGCGATATGACTGGGTAAGTCTTCCTTATATACCAAAACTCTCTAGCAATAAAGTAATTGACAACATTTACCAGAATAATTTGGGGTTGAGTAAGAGAAGTTCCTTCTGAAGAATGGAAATGCTGCTATCCAAAAATAGTGGAAGACAGTATGCTGATAAGTACATTAAATGTGCACATGATTCTACTGAAGGGTTTGGGGTTTTTCCTACTAGATAATGTGAAATTATTGAAGGATTTTGGTTAGAAGAATAAATTATGTTTTTTTTATATATTGCTAGATGTTTCATGAAGGATGGATTTGAGAAGGAAAATAGAAAGAAGGAAGAAGGTTGAGGACCTGCTTCAGTCATCTTATTGAGAGATAAGACATTCTATCCTCATAGATTTAGATGGCCATAAATAGAGATGTGGGGAATATATTTGAGAAATAGAGAAAAAATTAATAAAACAGTAATTGATTAAATGGGAGGTAAGTTTAGAATAGGAAAAGATAGTTCAAGAAAGAAGGAAGATCAAGGACTCCCCTTATTCAATTATTCACCAATTCCATTTAATTTAATGTTGAAATGCTTCTTCAATTTAATCCTTCTTTTAAGCTTTGTAGCCACTTGATTTAATTTAGCCTTCATCATCTCTTGCCTGGAATATTGCAACAGATTCTTCAGTAATCTGTGTGCTTCCAGTATCTTCCCTTTCCAGGATACTTTAATTCTATCACTCAAGATATCTTCCTGAAAATGTGATCATTCTTTCTGCTTAGAAACATTAAGTGCTACTCTAAACCTATTGCTAGGAGAAGAACTTAGTTTTTCAAGATAACATATAAGATCCACCACAAGTAAGTCTTAGCCTAACGTATGAGTATCTATAAAACAAGAAAAATGATAGGCTCAACACTTTTATGATTGATTGTCGGAGGCTTTTCAGTATTGCTTCCCCCATTTCTATGCTCTCCCAAATGAAAGCTTGAGACAGTCTCATTTCCTATAATCCCTACTGTGCAAGGCAGGCATAGAGTCTGAAAATGAGAGATCTTAGTGTAAAAACTAGAAGAAAATGGACAGAATCCTTATTATAATTCCTCCAGCAGCAGTGTGCAGATGCATGAATTTTATCAGATCTGATATTTTTGCTAAAATCTTCAGTTTTCCTGCAAACCTTCTGACAAATCTCTGAAGTTAGATGTGTTCATTGCCAAAAGTTTCCTGTGGTTCATGCAACCTTCTGACTCTCCAAAAGTTAGTGGCAATCTGAGACCTATCAGCAGTTTTCCTGGATTTTTAAACTTCTAGCCCTTTCATCAGTTTTGTAAAATGTCTAATTTACTGTATTAAATCTCTTTCCACTTGAAATACCTAGGATGGTTACCATCATCTGGACCAAACACAAATTGAGAATTTTATTACCATAAGTGGTTCCATGAAACCAACTCTGAAAATAGGATTCTGGGATTTATTATCTGATGTGGTTGTGTTTAAAAACAGAGATGATCTCATTGCCAGTGGAAAATAGGATACTGATAATCCATGCGGTACAGTGAAAATACAGTTTCAAACTTATTTCTTGATGTTACCTGTAGTAAAGTTCTTAATGAATGCAAATTTTAATAAAGTGGTAGCAGCAATAGAATATTGTGGTAGAAATAAACTGTAGTATAGATGAGCTGCTTCTGAAACCATTGAAGAGCTTTCAGAAATAAAGCAGCAAATCCAATCCCATAAAGGCTTGGCTTAAAGCATATTCAAAGAACTAGAGAACTTCTGAATTACCCCCAAAAGAACATTTTAAGTTTTCTAGCCACAGCTGATATATTAAAAATATAGACCCAAAGTTTGATAAGATATGTTTCTGAATTACAGTGTAAGTTGGAGAACTGATTGGGAAATGTTGGAAATATTCATTTTAAGAAATAAAAATTTTGAGTGAATTTTTGTTAATCTGAGTGTTAATCACTCAAAATTTTGAGTGAAATTTTGTTAATTTTTGTTAATATTTTGAATAGCTTGAGAATGTGGAAAACAATTTAATACTTCCTCTGTTTTTGAATGTTATTTACACTCAAAATGACCTACATTGAAAGCAACTGAGAATCCAGAACTTCTTTGGCATTTCGCAGAGCAATGACTCAAAAGACTTAGGAATATAGGAATGCTTGATTGGATTTATCTTATAAAATAATATTTATAATCCTCTACTTTCCTCCTCTAGGATCCAAAGTATACTCCCATCATACATGGATGAGAGGATCTCCACATTCCTGAAAAGTTCTCTGGTGACTGCCCTTCTGGAATGGTAGACCTCTAGATAAGCATTGACAATCAAAAATAAGGGAGGCATATTATCAAAATGGGAAAGAGGGACAAATCAGAAATTGGAATGGATTGACCTGAGGAAACCACTGGAAATAGCTAATTGATTACATTGATCCTAGAACAGAAATAAAAGGGGCACCCTACAAAATCATAATTTGTATACTATAACTTAAAACATTTTGGTTTTCAGAAACCTGACTTGAAGTACTACACTAGAAAGAGTTGACTTCTCACCCAATTTCTAGACGTTTGTCATGTCCCAGTTCACTATATTAATGATATCATTCAGTTTGGGTCTCAGAAGCAGAAAGTAGCATATGATCTAGATTCCTAGTAGCATGTACTCAGAATAACATATGCAAATATCACAAATATTCAGGATTTAACATCTTAGTGAAGCTACTAGAGGTTGAGTAAAATACACAGGTACATGTTGAAACATCAATTAAAAAATAAAAGACTAGCTGCTATTACTTGCTCATGTCTACCACTAAAGTTTAAGCTTAGCATTTGATAAACCTCTGAAAATTGGAGGCCTCATACTACCATATTGATTTCACTGAGGGGATCATTTACTAAGTAATCCCATAGGCTTCCTATTTTGAGTGAGCGCTAGAACAAGAGAAAGCTCTGCAGGTGTTTATTTGACACTGCCTTTATGAACCAACAAATCCAATGATATTAGATGTTTATATGGCAGATAGAGGTGCTGTATGGACCCTCTGTCAAGTCCCTATGGAAGACATACAATTCATTTGACTAAGCTTTTGTAATAATGTACTGCTTTCTTCTGCAAATAACTATTTTCCACTGGGCTTGGTTAAAATTGAATAGCTTATCATGAATGTCAATTGACCTGATGTACCCGCCTTGAAGAAGCAATTTTCTGATGCACAAAAATTTAAAACTTGAGTAAGCAGAGCAGCATTTTCTCATAAGGTGAAGTGATACACATCTATCACTCAGGGAAATATTGTTCTATTTGGACTGCATTGCTACTTTGTACTCAGCCAACTCTTATAATTTTTATGCAGAATTCCTTCTAATGAGTTTCTTGAGGGAAAATAAATCAAACCTGATTTACAAGTGCTTACATGTGATATTCTGTCAAAAGCCACAATTGGACTCTATTGGACTTTTGGAGGCTTATAAACACCTGACGGAAAGTTTAACACAGACTTATTCCAAGGTAGAGCTCTCAGTAGTATACCTGATAGTCAAGTTTGAAAGGAGAGTTGAACAGATATATCATATTTACATGAAATTGTCAGCAAAAACTAATGAGTGGGTTGGATAGTCAGTTAATAGGAAAAGAAGATTGGTGGATTAGTGCCAAGGAGTTCGTGATATAGTTTGTGGTTGGACTTTAGAAAAAACAGTGTAGAAATATTGAGGTCTCATGTTTGTTCTCTTCAAAAGGGCTCTGCTGCAGAAAGTCTCTCAATAACAAGGTGGAAAAATATTCACTATTTGGATGTTAGTGAATTATTTTGTAGTAAAATGATCAAGCAAATAGGCTAACGAGCAAGGATTCACTGGTTTTACTGCCTAATACATAACCCCCAAAAGCTGTGGTTGTATGACATTTGAATGACACATTAAAAAATCATTTAAGCACTGGTTCTGTAGGATTTTATTACTGTATTAAAAGTTGCAACTAACGAAATATGCTTTGCAATGTAAAAACATCCTCTCAGTACTGCCATGGAATGCAATCAACTAGTTCTAAGGTAAGAAAAGGGATTTCAGGATTCATTCCCCAAGCATGTATAAAGCCAATGGCACTGATGCAATGCACAATCTCTAACTTCCAAGGGATGTTAGATTTTCAATTATATTTTACCCATGTTTTCAGTAATTTTTGTTCAGAAAGCTGTGACTGTTCAGAAACATGAAAATATTCATGGAACTTTTCTCCCATTTTCACTTCAGAATGTCTTGATGATGTGACTCAAACATTCACTACTGAGATTTTGAGCTCTTGCCAATTATACTCTTCTCAGACTAGGCATGGTGACCATGTCTTTTCACTATTACCAGGAGGTACTCAGGTATATCATCTGGTTCCACATGAATCCTTTCCTGCCATCTACTCCTATCCTTATTTTATAAAAGTAGTTCTAACTCCCCCTGCTGATCAAGATTGAATAGCCCTACTATGGTAGTTACCCACCTCACACCTGCTAGTCACCCAAAGTAATCCTGGCATTACTGGGGACATGGTGTCTTATAAAACTTACACACTGGTTTAATGAATAATGCAACCTGAGGGTGAGCATTGATTCTTTCAGAGTATTGTCTGCAAGCTGGCAGTTTACCTTTGCTTTTAAGGCATTTGACTCCTATTTGAAGCCATCTTCTTCTGGATGATGTTGTATGTGATATACCCAGTATAACCTATGGTCAAAGGCCCGTTTCGCATGGTGAGGGGAATCTTTTGATTGGATACTGTGTTGTAGTTGGAGTTCTATTCCTATTGATTGATTCCATAATCCCCTGGATAGTTTTGCTAGTTGAGGCTTTGAAAGCAGGAAAGGTAATTTCATACTCAGAATAAGTATCTATCCCTGGAGAATGAACAACTGGCCCCGTGGGAATAAAAGAGACCTTCTGTATTCAATGAGTGGCCAGTTTGTTCTTCCTATAGGAATACTGCCATGTCAAATGTTTACGGTTAACCAACACTTCTTCCCCATGCTTCTAAGAATCACTCTCAGAGCGAATGTGTTCCTTCCCTGGAATTCTTGTCAGGATTCTTTATCTTATGCCCAGAGAAAGTGCTCCTAAATCAATGAATTCTTGTTTATTCAGTATCATCTTCCAACTCCTTTAAGCAATCATCCTCAAGAGTCAATTCCAGAGTTGCTTCCTTGGCTCTTGCTTATACATGCCAGCTAATTTTTGCAGATTCTTCAGTGTACATGCTCTTTTTTCCTTTCTAAAACCCTGCAAGTCCCCAGACAAATTATTCTGGAATTTGACATCATTTTTCAGTATCCAACAGAGGAGGTAGAGGAAGCTACTCAGAGGTCCCATGCCATCTTGTAGAGGAGAGGCCTCTTCAGCATCTTCCAAAACAGATGTGTTAGCTAGCTCTTAGGAAAGAGCTGAACACCTCAGTAAAGTCTGAGAATCCAGGGAGTCTGAAAAGCCACATTCTCAAGGGCATCTGTACATAAGTTCCCATCCTTGCTTTCAGGTTCACAAATTTTCAGACCTGCCTTGGTGATCTTTCTAAAGTCTCTGGAGAGAACTTCTGGGAAGATGGAGGATAAGTCAAGTTCACCCCTGCTCCAAAGAACAGCTAGAGAAGGGACAGAAAAAAGACTGGAAGACCTAGTCAGTGTAAGTGACCTGGGAGGGTCTTCTATACCACATAGGGAGGCCCTGGTTGGAAAAGCAGAACTGGCATGCAGAGAACTGGCAACCAGCCAGCTAGTGCAAACAGCCTAGTGCCTCCATTTCCCGACGGAGGCCCACAGACCTCAGGAGTGCATGGACAGGGATACAGAGACAAAGAAGCACAAGTGTAGAGTCCCCAACCTGTATGTACACCTGCATTGCAATCCATCACCAGACTGTTGTGTTTTGCCTCATGCCCTGCATCTTGCACTATACCCATCCCACAAATATAATGCTTTAAACTACTGAAGGAATCAACATCCAAGGTAACCCTATCAAGATATTTCCATGCTACAAAAAGAAAGAAGATCACTAACCATATGAAGATGCAGACAGATACAATCCAGTCTAATGATCAAATTAAAACACCAGAGAAGACATAGATCTTGGAACAACTAATCAAAGATGTTCATATAACTTTACTAAATAAAATCAGTGGGATGGCTAATGACATAAAGGAGATAAAGAAGACACTAGAAGAGCATAAAGAGGAATTTGAAAGAATATATACAAAAATAGCAGATACCACTGAGATTAAAGATGCTGCAGATGGAATAAAAATATGTACTAGAGACATACAACAGCATATTTGAAGAGGCAGAAGAAAGAATAAGTGAATTAGAGGACAGGACAACTGATTTTGAACACACACAAAGGCAAGAGACAAAAAGAAAAAGATGGAAAAATTTGAATTGGATTTCAGGGAAATGGGCAAAACAAAACATACAAATGTAAGAATCATTGGTGTCCCAGGAGGAGAAGAGAAGAGTAAAAAGCTAGGAAGATTAATGGAAGATATAATGGGGGAAACTTCCCAACCTTTATAAAAGATATAAATATGCAAATCAAAGAATCCCAACAAACTCCAAATAGAATAAATCCAAATAAGTTTACCCTAAGACACACACTAAACAGTCTGTCAAATGTTGAAGAGAAGCAGAAAATCCTGAAAGCAGCAAGAGAAAAACAATCTACTACAAACAAGGGAAACCACAAAAGACTGAGTTCAGATTGCTCAACTGGAACTATGGAGGCGAGAAGGCAGTGGTATGATATTTTTGAGATCCTGAAAGAGAAAGACTTCCAGCCAAGAATTCTGTACCCATCCAAATTGTCCTTCAAAACCGAGAGAGAGATTAAAATGTTTGCAGACAAAGGTTGAGAGACTATATCAACAAGAGACCATCTCTATAAGAAATACTAAAGGGAGTTCTGCCAGCTTAAAAAAAAGGATGGGAGAGGGAGATCTGGAGGAGGGCCCAGAATTGAAGAGGACTAGTAAGGGCAACTTAAAGTTTAAGAAAAGAAAGAGGGAAATGAACATATAGATTGGACAAACAAAATCCAAAGGATAAGATGGTAGATTCAAGAAATGCCTTTAGAATAATAACTTTGAATGTTAACAGACTAAACCTCCCAATTAAAAGATACAGATTGGCAGAATGGATTAAGAATATAATCCATCTATACACTGCTTACAAGAGATACAGGTTATACGTAAGGATAAGAATAGATTAAAAGTGAAAGGGTGGAAAAAGATGTTCCATGCAAGCTATATCCAAAAGAAAACAGGAATAGCTATACTAATATCAGGCAAAATAGACTTTAAACGTAAAGATATCATAAGAGAAAAAGGACACTATATATTAGTAAAAGGGACAATTAGCCAAGAAGAAATAGCAATCATAAATGTCTATAGTCTTAGTCAAGGAGTTCTAAAGTGCATGAGACAGACACTGGCAAAACTGAAGGGAGTGATAGATATTTCAACAATAATAGTAGGAGACTTCAATACACCCCTCTACTATATAGACAGCACAACCACACAGAGGATCCATAATGAAATAGAGAATTTAAACAATTTTATAAATGAATTAGACCTAACAGACATATATAGGTCATTACAACCACACAACACCAGGATATGCATTCTTTTCTAGTGCTCATGGAACATTCTCTGGGATAGATCTGGGGCACAAAACAAGTCTTTATAAATTTAAAAACACCGAAATTATTCAAAGCACTTTCTCTGATCACAATGGAGTAAAGCTGGGAATCAATAACCACCAAAGAAAAGGAACTTTCAGAAATATATGAAGATTAAATAACACACTCTTAAACAATGAGTGGGTCAAACAAGAAATCGCTAGAGAAATCAGTAGCTACCTGGAGATGAATGAAAACTTCTCAGAATACAACATATCAGAACTTATGTGTTGAGAGGAAAATTTATTGCCCTAAATGCCTCTATTAAAAAAGAAGAAAAAAAAAGAAGAAGAGTAAAAATTTGGGATTTAATTGCTCAGCTGGAAGAACTTGAGTAAAAACAGCAAAATAATCCCAAAGCAAATAGAAGAAGAGAAATAACAAAAACTAAAGCAGAGTTAAATGAATGCAAGAACAAAAGAACAATAGAAAGAATCAATAAAACCAAAAGTTGATTCTTTGAGAAAATCAATATAATCGATGGGCCACTAATAAGGCTGACAAAGAAAAAAAGAGAAAGGATGCAAATAAACAAAATCAGAAATGAGAGAGGGGTCATTACCACAGACCCTGAAAAAATGAAAAAAAAAATCATAAGAGGATACTATGAACAACTATACGCTAAGAAACTAGATAACTTAGATGAATGGGCAAATTCCTGGAAACATGCACACAGCCTACACTGACTCAAGAAGAAACAGAAGATCTTAACAAACCAATCACAAGTATGGAGATTCAAGCAGTCATCAAAAATCTTCCCTCAAAGAAAAGCCCAGGGCCAGATGGCTTCATAGGATAATTTTATCAAACATTCCAAAAAGAACTAACACCAATCTTGCTCAAACTTTTCCAAAAAATTGAGGAAAAAGGAACACTACCTAACTCATTTTATGATGCTAACATTACTTTAAAACCAAGGCTGGGCCAAGATGCTACAAGAAAGGAAAACTACGGCTCAATCTCCCTAATGAATATAGATGCAAAAATTCTCAATAACATATTAGCAAATCAAACCCATCAAGTGGGGTTTATACCAGGAGTGCAAGGATGGGTCAACACAAGAAAATCAGTTAATATAATGCAACACATTAACAATTGAAAAGGAAAAATCATATGATCATCTCAATTGATGCTGAAGAAGTAATTACCTTTGATTCCTATCTTTTGGAGAGTTTTGATCAGAAAAGGATGCTGAATTTTGTCAAATGATTGTGAATTACTGATTATATATGTAGAACAGAATGATCATATGCTGGGAATGTTCGTGTTTGTTTGTTGTTATATTTTTTAAAAAATAAAAAATTAATTAAAAAAGAGGTAGGTATCAATGGCAACTTCCTCAACATGACAATAAGCATATATGAAAAACCCATAGTCAGCACTGAACTCAGTGATGAGAGGCCAAAAGCTATCCCCCAAGATTGGGAATGAGACAAGGATGCCCTCTGTCACCAATATTATTCAACATTATGCTAGAAGTTCTAGCTAGAGCAGTCAGGCAGGAAAAAAGAAATAAAAGGTATCCAAATTAGAAAGGAAGAAGTAAAACTTTCATTATTTGTAGATGAAATGAAACTTTACTTGGAAAATCCTGAAAAATCTATAACAAAGTTACTTGAGCTAATAAACAAATTTAGCAAGGTGGCAGTTTATAAAATTAATGTGCAAAAATCAGTAATGTTTCTATACATAAGCAATGACCTAACTGAGGAGTTAGGAGAATGGAATTAAGGAAAAAATTCCATTCAAAATAGCAACTACGAGAATCAAGTATCTGGAAGTGAACTTTACTAGGGATGTAAAAGACTTGTACACAGAGAACTACATGACAATGTTAAAGTAAATCAAAGGGGCAGTGTGATGGTGACTCAGTGGCAGAATTCTCACCTGCCATGCTGGAGACCCAGGTTCGATTCCTGGTGCCTGCCCATGCCAAAATTCAATCAATCAATCAATCAATCAATCAATCAATAAAATAGATCAAAGAAGATCTAAATAGATGGAAAGATATTCCATGCTTGTTGTTAGATAGGTTAAATGTAGTTAAGATGTCAATTCTATCCAAACTGATCTACAAATTCAATGCAGTACCATTCAAAATTCCATTAGCCTACTCTGAAGACTTGGAAAAGCTAGTTACCAAATTCATCTGGAAGGGAAAGTGACCCCAAATAGCTAAAAACATCCTAAAAAAGAAAAATTAAGTGGGAGGATTAATACTCTTAAAGTTTAAATCTTATTATAAAGCCACACTAGTTAAAACAGCATGGTTCTGGCACAAAGATAGAAGTCTTGACCAAAGGAATTAAATTGAGAGTGCAGAAATAGACCACCAAATCTATGGTAAACTGATCTTCAACAAGGCCCCCAAATCCACTGAATTGGGACAAAATAATATTTTCAATAAATGGGCATGGGAGAAGTGGATATCAATAGCCAAAACAATAAAAGAGGATCCTTACCTTACAAACTACAGAAAAATTAACTCAGATTGTCAAACACCTAAACATAAGAACAAGTACCATAGAGCTCCTAGAAGAAAATGTAGGGAAACATCTTCAAAACCTGGTAATAAGAGGTAGCTTCTTAAACTTTACACCCAAAGTACAAGCAACAAAAACAAAAACAAAAAAAATAGATAAATAAGAACTCCTCAAAATCACTGCTTTTGCACCTGAAAAGACTTTGTCAAAAAAGGTGAAGAGGCAGCCAAGTCAATGGGAGAAAATATTTGGAAATCACACATCAGATAAAAGTTTGATACCCTACATACATAAAGAAATCTTACAACTCAACAACAAAAGAGCAAGCAACTCAATTATAAAGTGTGCTAAACATATGAATAGACATTGTTCTGAAGAGCAAATACAGATGGCTCAAAAGCAAATGAAGAGATGCTCATCATCATTAGCTATAAAGGAAATGCAGATCAAGACTACAATGAGATACCATCTCACACCTATAAGAATGTCTGCTATTAAAACAGGAAACTACAAATGTTGGAGAGGATGTGGAGAAATTGGGACACTTATGCACTGCTAGTGGAAATATGTAATGGTACAGCCACTATGGAAAACAATCTGGTGGTTCCTCAGAAAACCTAATATTGAGTTGCCCTATGACCTGGCAATGCCACTACTCCAGCACATTCCTAGAAGAACTGAAAGCAGTGACACAAACAGAGATTTGCACACCGATCTTCACAGCAGCACTATTCACAATCAACAAAAGATGGAAACAATCCTAGTGCCCATCAACAGACAAGTGGATTAACAAAATTTTAGTTTATACATAAGATGGAATATTATGAAGCAGTAAGATGAAATGACTTTCTGAAACACATGACAAGATGGATGAGCCTTAAGGACATAATGCTGAGTGAAATAAGTCAGATACAAAAGGACAGATACCATATGATTCCACTTTTATTATTGTGGTAAAGGTAAAATCAGAGGGTTATAATACAGAATATAGGGGACCTAGAGAGACACAGAAGCTTTAGATGGGTGAAGAGTTTGCTAATGAGGTTGAATTTAATTGTAAGGGAATAGACAGAAATGAAGGCAGTTCACTAGTGGGTCTCTAAGTAATATTACCATACTGAAGATGAACATGATTGAAAGGGGTTGCTAGACTCATGTGTCACACCAATTAACACTACAAATATAAATAAGTTCTTTCATGAACTATTGCAAAAGTATGAATCTTGTATAGAGAGTGCGTAAGTTCAGGGTATGGGGGAAACTGCTATTGCATGCTTTGGGCTATGTTTAATAGGAAAACATCAATCACAGCAATACCAGGGATAAATAATAGGGGAGGGACGAGAGTTAGGGGGAAGTTAGGATTTTCTATTTGGTGAGGATGTGTTTATTGGCTATATTTCTCTTGGAAAATTATCTAAAATTGAGAATGTTGATGGACTGTTGACTTTGGACATTATACATAAGGCCCAGTAGACAGAGGTGGCTGCAAGTTGCACTTACTGAGAAGTAGAGTGGCGAACGATGGTGTAAACATATGATTGAACATGGCGCTGCTACAAAAAGGAATGAAGTTGTGAAGCATGCAACAATGTGAATAAACCTGTGGGACATTTGGTGAGGCAAAATAAGCCAGAAACAAAAGACCAAATATTGTATGATCTTATTTAGAAAATACTCATAAGAAAACTGGAGCCTAGATTGTAAGCTCTTATAACAGTCACATTTAATCTGGAGTGGTAATCGTCATTTCTGGACTTTAAGAGACTGTATTATACATGTATAACCTGTTATTAAGAGTTAAGAATGAATTCAATTGGGTCAGGTTTAAGGTTATTCAGGATACAGGGGTAAGGAAGACATTGCCTGTATTTTAGAACTTTACCTACTCTTTGAGACTAAAGGAAGAAAGTTTTATTATGTCCAGAACCTAAGTCTTCTGTAGCACATAATTTAACCTAATCTGTCTGGATAGATCATTTAAACAATCCAAACAAAGGGAGCCCAGAATAAGAATAAGAGCCTTTAATCCTATATAGCTTAATGTAATGCCTGGATACATCCTACAGTATATTAAGCAGATAATCAAAAAGTATTGGCAAAGTCCTTGAGGGATGGGAGAAAAATTATGGAACTATTAAACTTTACCACTGGGGAAACCCTGGATATTGTGCCAAACATTAGGGACACCCAAATCAATAGGCCAATCCCTTGATTTGAGGCTTGTTCTTATGAATGTAGCAGAGAAGCTTCGCCAACCTATAGATCACCTCCAGAGGACCTCTTTTATTGCTCAGATGTGGTCTTTCTCTCTTTAAGCCCAACTCTGCAAGTGAAACCATAGCCCTCCACCCTATGTGAGACATGACATACAAGGATGAAAGTCTCCAAGGTGGCTTGGGAGATGACCCCCAGGGATGAGCCTAGCCCTGGCACTGTGGGATCAGTAATGCCGTACTGACCAAAAGGGGAAAAAGAAGTGTAACAGTTAAGGTGTCAGTGGCTGAGGGAGTTCAGATAGAGGCGAGAGGCTACAGTGGAGTTCGTTTTTATCCATGCTTGAGTTAGACATTGCTATCTATCATAACTTGCCAAACCCCAAACAAAACCATTCCTGCCAATTCTAAAGTATACCTAGGGCATTATATAAGATTCTACAAAGGTTCCATGAAATAGGGTAACTTTCCAAAACCTTCAACCTCCAGATGGATCCCTGGAACAGATAGGTCCTGAAATCCTTTCCAGAACATCAACTAGTTCCATCCCCCACTTCCATATTATCGACTGCCCTTCCAACATGAAAAAGTTAGAAAGGGCATAGCCCAAATATCCTTAAAGGGTGGGAGAATGGTGAAAGATGATAGTGGCATTATACAGAGATGGTCAGATCTAACAAATGAGCGTGTGTGTTGAATCACTGTACTGATATTTCTTTTAGCCTCCAGTAAAAGAAATTAAGCAGCTAGAAATTAAAATCTAAAATTGTGGAATTGTAACCCATATCAAACTCGGAAATCTGTTCTGCAATTAATTGTTGTGATGTACTTTAAAATTTATTGCTTTTATGTGTATGTGGTATTTAAAGAGAAGTAGAAGTATAACAAAGAAGATAGGATTTAGCAAATGAGTATGACTGCTGAATCATTATATTGATTTTCCTGTTGGTCTCCAGTGTCTTGGAGCAGCTGGAAGAAAAAAGCAAAAATTGTGGAACTGCAACCCATACTGAACTTTAAAATCTGTCCTATAACTATGTGTTAATATGTACTTGAAACTTTATTTTTTAATGTATATATTATATTTCACAATAAAAAACATTTTAAAAAAACTATCTGGAACTATGCTACTCTAATATATAACATTATAGTTTATTTAATATTATTTTAGCCCCATGAATTGTTCATGTATGCAGCCCTAAAATAAGCTATGTTTACATGCCCTCCTTGGCTCCTAGGTGTCAGGCTAGATCCCCTGATGGACAAAGAAAACAGACACAGAAGGATAACCTTTAAATTGCGGGTCTTGACAAGAACATTTTCAGTAATAATAGGTAGAACTTGCCCAATATTTCTGTATTAGGACTGGAAACCTGTACCATTACAGAAGTCTTCCATCACTTCAGATATTACAGACAAATCTAGGTCATCACAAAGTAATGCAAATTAAGTTAGCATTACTCAGAGAAGAGACTGGGTAAGTCTTTGTAACACTACTAACAGTAGCAAATTATCTGGACAGACACACACATATATATTTTTTTTCCTAAGAAATTATTAAATAAGATTTTTAAAAATTTGAAACATGGACATTAATTCACAAAAACCCAACAAAAGTAAATGTAAAGCAAAGCTTTTATGATAGAAAAGATACAAACTATTTCAGTCCTAGAAATAGGGCAAATGCAAAATTTGAAAGTTTCAGGTATGTAAATGAAAACAGCCAAGTTAAAAGGACAAAAAAAAAGAAATAAAAAGAAGCCAGTTAAAAGTATCTTCTCAAACATTCTAGGGCGCCCTGGGATGAACCACTAAAAAAGCAGATCTCTGAATGTAGATCAAGTTTTATCAAAGCTGCCTGCTTGCTCTGCAAGTGGAACAAAAGACATAGTTTAACAAATGCAGAAATAATGAGGGTTTCAGATTTCTAACCTAGGCACCAAAAGATATACTGTAGTCTAAAATTTCAAAGCCTGGGAGTTCACAACTGAAACTACACCATTGCCACATAGAATTTCTGCATACCATTCGCAGAATTTGTAAAAGCAAAAATTTCAGTCACTTCCTTTCTGCATTTCTATAATGAAAAGAAAATATATGTTAAATCTAACCTACAAGAAACTTCAAATTTCAATCTTTATGTTGCTTGCACAAAGAATTGTGCTTATGCTATGGAAAATTAAGTTCATTACTATCCTGCAGATTCTCAAGATGCTGAAGTTCAAAATTCTGGGACTAGGCACTGAGTGGTCATATTTCAAAGTTGTAAATTTGGAACTGTGTCTTGGGCAATCCACTTTATATTTAAATGTAAAAATGGAAGACAAAATAAATTAAACCTGTTTTTTTCTTTTATGAGATCTCAAAAGCAACTTCGCTCTCTTCCTTTTTCATTCTGGTTAGAAATGCAGGAAATGGAATGGAATTTATATCAAGGATTCATATGCTTGGCCTTCCACTTCTTAGCTAGGTGACTAAATCTGTATGGTCTCAATTTCCACACATTGAAAGTGGCCATACTGGTATTGTCTACCTTGTAGAACTACTATGAAATTAAAATGTGAAAATGCAGCTAGAGTGACCTACTGTGTGCTTAATAAATATAGTCATCACTATTATTGTACTTATTAATAATTTTACATTATATTAAGTATGTAGCAATTGGGATATTTGGATAATCATATAATGAAGTCTGTATTAAACAAATGTACATTTTATATATTATATCCACTATGAAGGTGCCTTTTGGCTGATGAAATGGATTTATTAAAAAAATAATGCCATAGTTCTCCAACATATGGAAAACTTGTAAAGATACAGATTTTCAGTTCATGTATTTGAACTTTATATAAGTACCACAAATATTTTGTTAGGGCTGGTTCTTTGACAATGCTGATATAAATATTTACAGGAACCAATTAACCGGTTAATTTTTTCATGGAAAGTTCATTTGGAGTTTGCAAATAAAATGAATTTTAACGATCCCAATTATTTGTTCTCCTTGATATGTGGAAATGCCTTTGACAGTAATTTCACACCACTATATAATCCTACTGCACCTCATGATCTCATTTGTCTATGTGATGGCATTTTTAATTAAATTATACCTTTTTAAGTTAGGCATTATGGCAATCCTGTTTGGATCCTCAGCACCCTGCACAGTGCTTCTTACAGGAAAGATATTCATTCATTTAGTAGCAGCCACTGAGCATCAGGTTGTAGGGACGTAAACACGCCCTCATGGAATTGGCAGCCATGTGCCAGTGACATGAAAAAGTAATTTCTTGTATGTGAGTTAACACTTCTATATCTATGTTCCCACCAACTCTTTAAAAAGCAAAATTTTAATTGCTTGATATTTAAAATGAATGTTCTGTAAAATAATTCAAATGTATAACTGTTAGACTTTATTAAAATAGCATAAGATGGCAGATAGGTTTATTTATACACACATATGTATATACACATATATACAGAAGTGTGGTGCTTAATTTTTTTCAGTCTATGTTCTTTTTTGCTGTTCAGTCTGAAACTTTTTTTTTAAATGTTCACTGATTATTTCTCTGTTCTCTTCATTTGACTCTTGATCCCACCCTCTGAGCTTTTCATGTAAATTATTGTCGTTTTCAGTTCTAAATCTCCTTTTTAGAAGGAAATTTGTTCATTTGCAGGTGTTCATAGAAACATGTTTACAATAGCTGCTTAAAAATCCTTGCAGATGAGTCCAACCTTTAAGACATTTTTGTATTGGCTTCCATTGATTGTATTTTCTCATTGAAATTGAGATTTTCCTGGTTCTTGGTATGACTTTGGGTGTTATATTATGGGACACTTATCTTATTTAAACCTTCCGTTCTAGCAATTGTACTACCGGAGGTGGGTGTGGAACTACAGGTTCCTTGTATACCCTTTGTTTACTCTTAAGGTGGGGGGGGAAGTGTTCATAACTGTTGGGTAGGTTAGAAGTTCAGGCCCCCCACTCTTCCTTTGCTGACATCCCCTTGACTGGAAGGAGAGGATAATTTATCACCTCTAGGTGAGGATGGAAGTTAAGTCTCTCCACATGGCCTCTAGGGACACTACAGGGTAGCTAGGGAACTCATTGCTGCTGCGTAGCCACGAAAGTTCTGGCTCCCTACTTGGCCGTCTCCAACACTCTCCAGATGAGAAGAGGGTGCTTCTTCCCAGCCAAGCCGAGATGCAAGTTCGGGCTCTCTACAGGGCCTTTGTTGAAGACTTGGATACGGGTCCCTGCTTTTCTCTATGATGTTAGATTGAAAAAGAGTGATTATTGGCTAAAAGTTTTCCATCTTGTTAAATAGCCCCTGTCCTGATCCTTTGCTGGAAAAGGAAAGCTTCTTTTTCTGGTGTTTTCTTGTTTGTTTTTTGCTTTTCAGTGTACCCACTGGTGTTTCCGAGTTGCTGATTTCAGCACCTAAACTAGGATAAATGAAAAAAAACAAAACCCCAAGCAACTCACTGCTGTGTCTTTCCTCAAATCTCTAGCCAATCTGCCTTTTTTTCTCCATATTTCAGGGTCTTTTGAAATTTGATTTATGTATAATGTCCAGGGTTTTGCCTGTACTTCCTGAAAATGATAGGGAGAAGAATTTCTATACTGTGAGGCCCTTGAGTGGGGGATTTTGAAAGAAAATGTTTTTGAGTTGCCAACATCACACACAGCTTTCATTTTATTTTAAGGGTAAATGAAAATAGCAGTTGATTTTAAAGATGGGCATTGAGAATTTTATCCCATGAAGGGCAAGAGGAGGTTGTCCCATGTTGATACTCATTTGTCTTAAAGCATTTCCTTATCAAGAAGTTTACAAATAAAGGTGAAATTGTAAGGCAAGCAGAATTTTTCAGAAAATCTGAGGCATTCTTCCTCTGAAATGCTGGAGAAAAGGAAAGGAGAAAGAGGGAAATAAGTAAAAAAAAAAAAATCGTCAAACATGGCATTATTATTAACCAGTTGGCAGTGACTGTTTAAACACAGAGCAAATTGCTATTTGGGAGCTCATAATCTACTCTGAGAATTGTTCATGCATATACACATTCACACACATACATCAGGCTGCTGCTTAACCTGATTAAGCTGCTGACTAGGACCTCCAAAATGTTCTCAATGTTGGGTTCTAATTTATGTCACTTGAGGAGCTTTAGAAAAATATCTATGCCTGGGCCCCACCTCTGGAAATTCTGCCTTAGTTGGCCTGAATGGGGTCTCTGTATTCTTATTTTTAAAAGATCCTTGCATGTTTCTCACATGTAACCAGGATTCAGAACAACCAACAAAGTGTTAAAGAAAAAGAGAAGTGATTATTACTCCCTTTTTCTAAATCACTGAAGAGTTATTCATCCATTTGAACTGTTTGCAGAGGTGAGAGCAGCCATTATACTACACTAGGAATCAGTGTGATGCTTCTTCCTGTCACGTTATTTCTTGACTGACTAGCTCAAATTACACTTTCATCTCAAACTTAAAGACCCATGCCAGATTCTTTAATTGATCACATCCAAAGCCTTAGTGTTTATTCCACAGTAACTTTGCCAGGCTCTTCTGTCTAGATCCATAGAAACTTATATGTATTACAAATTTGCATTTGTATCTATTTTCCTTTAAATCATATGCTCAAGTGATAAGTGATTTTATTTATATTTTATTCTTTTTCTTGTTAAATGAAAGAAGATACTGCATTCTGTCAAAACAAAAAACAAAAAACAAAAAACATTTATAGAACTAAACCTGGCCAAATAGTAAGTCAATAATCAGGGATTAGACTTCAGGGCCTTTGGTCCCCATTCTGCTGCTGAACTCACTGAGGCATGATGTTAGTATATGGCTTTTATGCCAGCTACAGACTCTTTGGATTAAACCTTAGCCTTTGTGCCTAAAGACTTAGTGAGCTGCAACATACCAATTCCCACATGCCCTGTTTCCTCTACTTTTTAGTTTTTGCTTCATCATTTCTGCAAGTATCACCATTGTCACATCGCTCGATAAAAGCATCAACATTTGGACAGTTTCTGTCCCCGTGGTCAGCCAGTGCCCACATGCTGAAAATCAAGTGGTGTAACATCCCATGAGTGTCCCTAAAACATAAGAATCACGCTGCATTGACAAATTTGTCAGATAGAGAAAAACAATAATTTCTAATCTGTTACATTCCATCGTTGGGTTGCTCAGTTATTTCACAGAGACTTCTGGTAACAATTAATACAGTCATAAAAAAGGAAAAATAACAAGGGGAAACATGCACACAAATTGAAAGCAGATATCTGAATGCTGTTGTCCCACAAAATTAGATCAACCACACGTCTGCTTGTAACTAGCATTCGTAAGTGATGTTATCATATAAAGTGTGCTGGAGAATTCACAATGGACCTTATTTGTACTTTCTGGAATTAATATCTATGTGTAGATAATTAAGAGAACAATAAAAATACACACAAAGAACTAACACAGGGGAAAGTTGGAACTGAACATGATCCAAATATGTCATATTGTGGAAACCTTGGGGAAATAAAGCTTTATGGGATATTGGCAAACAACGTTGCTGCTGGAAACAGGATTTTGAAGTCTTGCAGCTTGGAAATAATGCTTTCAGTTAATAGGGATATGTGGGTGGAATTAAACTCACCACTCCTGTTACTGTAGTCAGAATTATGTGCCTCATTCCCATTCACCGTTCTGGAAATAATTCTTGCAAGGTCTTCTGTGGGAAGGCTTTCAAATAAGACATGGTGGTATCAAATAATATTAAGATAAATCCTTTTCCTGTTGCCTGTGTGCACATCCTACTAACATTATAAAGGTTCAGACATGCAAACTGGCATCAGGACACCCCAGTGCATTCCAAGGCAATCAAACGTAGTCATGTGAGCCAATTTTAATTTTTGACCCAGTGAAAATATTTCTCTGAAAGGTGCCATGGCAGCACCCTATCCAATG
Source organism: Myrmecophaga tridactyla (assembly GCA_004026745.1). Classification (NCBI taxonomy): domain Eukaryota; kingdom Metazoa; phylum Chordata; class Mammalia; order Pilosa; family Myrmecophagidae; genus Myrmecophaga; species Myrmecophaga tridactyla. Next base: position 157,514 of record PVIY010000666.1, read on the forward strand.
ATTTCACTATCTGGTTCTTGCTGGCTTTAAGAATAGATGTTAAAAGAATGTTTATATAAGCTCAAATATTGTCTAAGTGATTTAAATATTTTGTTGATATGCCTCATGGTATAAAGCAGCAGACATTTCAGAGAAAGCAAGTCTGCTTTCAGGTACAATTCACTTCATATGCAACTTTTGCTGAAGTCTTCTTTATGATAGACTGGATTTCAAAATTAATATTTAATATTCTCAATCTCTTGTGAGTGTGTGTGTGTGAGCATGCACATGCACAAGTGCATGCAAGGGCTGGGAGATGGGGAAGAGAAAGATGAGTTTTGTTTTAAGTAGTCTTGGTTATTTCTTTCCAAAACAATTCCAAATAAATTAAAACATGATTATTTTGTAGATGGTTTTTAAAAGAAAATTCTAAAACTTGAGTGCAATGGAATTTCTGGACACAATTTCCAAATACCAGAAAAAAAACAGGTGCTTTCTGTTGAGAGAGATACACAAAATGAGTTGAACTCATTCAACAGGGTAGGCAAAAAAGTTTTTGTCACATATTGCTTACAAAAACATATTCCCTTGTTAATGTGTCTCTGTGAGATTGTTAATCAGTGAATGAGAAAAATACTACTTACAGTAGTGAAAATAAATTAAAACCTCAGTGCATTCACTTTCAGTAAAATGTTTCATGGAAATAAATAATAATTGTAAAAAAATCCTAAATTCACAATGAAATAAATTACCCCTAGTATAAACTAATTCTTCTTATTTCCATGAACTTTGTCCTGTGTGCTCTAATGATCCATGTTTGTTTTTTGTATAGAACCTGGAGAAATTCCATCTTTTCTCATAAGTCAACAAGACGCACTTGATTTAAAACGTAAATATTATTGTATTGGGACATAGTATAGGCTTATGTAGAAGAATAAAAGTCAGAACATTTTCTTTCTTTTTCTTTTTGTTAATCTCAGGATATTAGTAATTGAAAGACCATAAATATTATTAGCTGTTAGTCTGGTATGGAGGACGTTAATTGCCATAGGAGGAAAGATCACATATTACAAAGAAGCTTCAACCATATGAGACCTGAAGTACCTGGGTTAAAATTATTGGAGGATTTGATAATTCTAGATAGAGGAAAGTACCCCTCATGCCAATGGAAAAACTGTCACAGGTGAAGTGTTTTGGATCTATGTGGAATGCTCCCCTTACCTCCATCCTCCACCTGCCCTCATGTCTGACATGCACTCCCTCAGCCCTGCATCCTCCCCAAACTTACACTGGAAAGTAAATTCATTCATATATTAGGGATTAAAGTTCACTTTCCCATGGGTCTTTGGATTTTTATCGAGACTTAAACACTATTTCGGTTGAAATAAAGGAATAAAACATCAGAGTGCATTTCAGAAATAAAGGGACGGTGCTTATAGGTGTGTGTAAGTTGTTTTGGAAGTAGTGGATACTTCCTTTGGCATAGAACACACAGAATGGAGGCTACACCCTAGCCTCTGTCAGTGAGAAGGACAGTCCTATTGTTTCTTCAGAGATCAAAATTCTCTCACATTCACTCTAAGCATGCGCATCATCAGAAAATCAAAACAAAAGAAAGCCTGAACGATTTTATGAATGTTTTTCAGGATTTCCCCGTACTCATCTCAGCGAGCAACCCTTTACCGGGGCGCTTGAGCTTTGCAGACACTCAGTAATTTTTTTTTTAATTAAATATGTGATAAGTGAGCAAATGATACCATGGCTAACAGATATAATCCCAAGAGAGTTTTGTGAAAGTCACCCCCGTGAACAACACAAGGGAACCAAAACTCAGTAGTAAACTGACTTTGATAAAGACACATGCACAAGCAAAAGACAAATAAAAGTATTGATTGCTTTGATAGACCAATATTGGGAAGTGATCATGGCATGGTAAAACAGAAATTAAGAACCATTTTGTACCTGTGAAGAGCCTTCTTCCCCACCAAACACACACACAATGCGCTATAAAAAACTAGAAGCAGGCAGATGTAGACTCTAAAGTATATCCTTTCTCTTGAGGAACATCTTCATGCAAAAATGAATTTCTAGTGCTTAAGAATGGCAAATTTTAATTTTCATCCAAAGCATATTTTGAGATGTGTGTATTAACTGCTGCCATTCATACAAGATTGACTGTGCTCCCTGTCTCCATTCCTTCACTCCCTTACAATACACTATTTTAATCACCACATGGATGGATACATGGGTATATGGAATAGGAATATGACATAGTTTCTTATCTTGATGAATTCTCTAGTCCAGGCAAGAGAGGATGCATAAGCAAATTATTTTACTACAATGTGGCGATTGCTTTCACAGAAGTAGCTCAAAGTGCTCTGAAAGCACAGGAAAGTATGAGATTCACAAGGCAGATGATATTTCAATTGATTCTTGAAGGATCAGTAAGGATTGTTATAGGCAGAAGTGAGTATAAGATAAGCAGGGCCAATAAAGATGAAATCATATTTCAAAAGCCCTAAGAGCTTCATGTGGCAGGAACATAAATATGAACAAGAGGGTGTATAAGCATGGTCAAAGATAAACTTGCTAAAATAGGATAGGTCTAGGTCGGACAAAACATGCCCAGTGTACAAGAATAGTTTGTTTTTACCACACCTTATGCTTAATGTGAGATTTTTAAAGCAGAGTGATCATATTTGTGGTCATATAGAAGTGTATAGATTATGATTGGGACACAGTTGGGAGAAGAGAGACAGAATAATCAGTTCTCATTGAGCTGGGAACAGTATTTCTGTTTTACTATAAAAGACTTAATTTTGGAAGAAACCAAGTAGCAGACTGTCAAAATTGTACTGATCCAAAGTGAAAGCATGGGAGATCGGCATACCCTTTAGAATACTGGCTGACACTATGTCTGCCTTGCACATGGGTGAAAGTGTGCAGTAAAATACTGAGTGATTCTGATTTCTCATGTTTCGTTAAGATTAGAAGAAAAGGGGTGAGATGCATTTTCAGCTTCACATCTCTAGTATAGAAACATCAATAGGTTGTACTAAATTAGAATAGCATAATATTAATCTTTTGTGTACAATACTTCCAGTAGAGATATAGGGTATAGTAAACATGTGTACCTAATCTTGTGTCAAAATCCAAAAAATAATTCCAGATCCAATGTAGTGATATTACTTAAATTCGCCGTGATAGCTTGCCATCAATATTTTTCCAAGCTTCCTAATGCAAATGGGGTGTGGGGTGGGGAACGTGTAGTGGGAGGAGGGGTTGTGAGAGAGTCTGTTTCTCAGGAGAAGTGATGATATATAATTTGTAACTACCCAAAGAAAGAGGTAGACAACTTCTGTAGCAGATTATTTACAGGAATGCTTCATAAACTAGACAATTTAAGAGAAATGAATGAAAATCCAGTGGCCTGGTTTTTGAATTATTTTCTTTTAGTGAGGTAGTAATTCAGTATTCTATGTGGTTAACTGTTAAATTGTACTTGAACTGAACTTGTGAGTTTCCACTCAACTGATACCAGTGCATCATCCATTCATTCATTCATTCGTTCATTCAGTTACTTTAAACCTATTCATAATTCGCCATTTAAAATAATTTACTAAGCACTGAGGTTATAAAGTTAATAAAAGTAATGATTCTGCCCTTGAGGAATTTGAAGAATAGTGGAGATAAAAAGTGGACAGGCAAACAGATAAATTACAACATAATATGGCAAGTACAATGGAAAGATAGGAGTAACTCTGTCTAGGCTAGTCCAGGAAGGTCTCACAGAAGTAATATTTGAATTTCATCTTCAAGTATGAATGCAGTGAGTCAAATTTAAACAGGAAAAGCCTACCAGCAAATAAAGCAGAACTAAAAAAATATTTCTCAGAATAGTTAAAAAATCTTCAACTATAACTATAACTTTCAAAAGTAACAAGAAGCAATAGGTGACAGATAGATTTGAGGTGCCAAAACAGCTTGTGCATTTCTGGAACTGCTGGGCAGTCTATATCGATGAGTGAATTAAAGTGATTCACTTATTGCATATTGACAAAAATGGTAATAAAAGAAAATCTTTGTTCCATTCAGTGCTGAAATATCTCCTCCTAATGCCTTTCCTTTTCCCTATCATACCCTCATTGTTACTAGCAGCAACATGAGAAATATCATTTGGGACATTGGTACGTAGATACATAATATCGATAGCCTGCCATTATTTATATTTAATATTTCATCTTATTGGAAATCAATTACTTGACTTAAATTTTCATGGGTTGAATTAGACTCTTCAATTGTTTTCTTAATAAGTGTGTGAATTTGACCAATATATTGTGTTCTTAGAACCTTAGTTTACGAATTGCTAGAAAGAAGGCAATGCTTCCTATTTACCTACTGTGCAAAATGGAAAAAGATAAATGCACCTTAGATCTTTTTACATTGAAAGTTTTAAAATGCTATAAATTGTGAAATGTGATATTATTATTATAATGATCACCTGTATTACCATTTATGTCTGTTGAGCTAGGGTTAAAATGAATTCCTAAGAAATATACTCTGCTTAGCTTTGCTTTTTCAAAGAATGGATAACTTTAAGGAAAAATATCTATTTTTCTATTCCTAGCTCAACTTGTTATTGGTCATATGACCAATCGCTTCTGAATCTCAGTGGTTCTCATATGTTAATAACTAACACATATGTACTATACTGCTGTTTACAATGTGTTTTTGCATATGCTAGTTTGTGAAATTTACAAGCACATTAAGTAGACACATGTAAAACCCACATGCCACTTTATGCAAAACTGTGCCTTCAAATCGTTACGCACCTTGTCTGAAACAACAAGTGTAAAAAGCCTAGAAAGCCAAACTTTGACTCTGCTTCTTTGCTCCTATAACTATGCTATGAAGGATCTTTCAACCATGTCAGGCAGTTCCCTTCCCTGCTTCTAGCTGCACTGTTTTTCTTATAGGGTTGTGAGAAATGATCAACAACTGAAATAATATATTCAAATTATAGATGAATGCATGCCCATGGATATAGTGCTGTTATTCTCATGTTCTAGAAATAAGGGTGAGAGATACATAATGTATTTGTGCCTATTTCTATGTATATATATATGTGTGTGTGTGTGTGTGTGTGAATATTTTGCCTACATATATATTTTATTCCCCCAAATTATACAATTAAAAAATGTTCTCCTTAGAGTTTTACATTTCAAAAATGTAACTCTTACATATGGAAGAGTTTAATTTTATACCAGATACGTAAGATGAAATATCAGAGTCTTGCTAGGTTTCAGAGTTTTAAGAAAGCACAAATCTATTTGCCCCACAGTTGCTCCTAACTTCTCATACTTAGGCTCTGTTTGTTCAGTTTACATTATAAGCTATGGCATCCTCAAAGAATTAGCTCTTGGCCAGGAAGATATCTTTATTCCCTTAGAATAATCAACTGAATCACCCTGAGATAGGAAAACAGGAGTGAAACGAGGAGTTGGGTACTTTCAAGCATAGCATTAGATTTGAAGACCCTTGCTTGCTTCCACTAAAGCATTTTAAACAAAAAGATATCCATGTACCTTAAGAAGTGCAAAGTTCATTTAAAGGCCCCTTATTTCTTTAGAATGTGATCTGAGTCTTGGCAATGACCAGAAACACGTGATCTTGCCACATGTGTCCACACGTGGCTCATGCATTCCTCATGGGCTCTTTCAATGGGTCCGGCGACCTTGCGATGGATCACATGTGTTTTACATATGCTTTGTGCAGTTCACATCTGCTTTTAACATTTTTTTTTTTTCTGACAGTAGACACCCTTGTTATATTACCATTTTCTATAATAATTAAATTCATGGAACTGAGCTTGAGAGGATTTGTGGGGGAGGGTGTTTGTTAGTTTTGATTTATGTTTGGTACTGTGCTGAGTGATACCCATTATACTGCTTATAGTTTCTCTTTGCAGGGATACTGTTGCTGCATTTCACTTCACAGAAGCCAGATTAATCTGGAGATGTTCTTACATGCCTGACTCATTCAAAGGTTATCATTTTAGAAGAGACCTTAGGAAACATTCTCTGGACTTAAGGTAAAGCAAAACAAAACAAACACTGTCATTTCTAAGAAGAAAAGCTTCTTTTAATTTTATATTTCAGATGCAGAGTTAAAACCATACAAATATATACAGTAAATAACATATTAATCATGTTGCAAAAATTGAAGTTAAATGAGAACATGTGCATTAGATCACAGACACAAAAGAAGATGCAAAATTAATATGGATACCTGCCTGCTTTACTTATATCAAGAGAAAATAAAATTCCTTGTAATACAATGAATTGGTTTTAGTTCTTAATTATTTCCTCCTTTTATGCCCAAGAAGTATCTTTTAAAGTCACAGCTGTGTTGAATAGATGCTACCTATTAAACATGGACGCACTACTGTTTATTGATTACAGTGTATTTGATTTAATTTGTTTTAAAAGAACACTAAAATTAGAAATTCGACTTCAAAACAAAACAATGCTAAACTTAATAAAAATCTGAGAAGTAGTAATTCTATTCTGTATCTTTTCTTTTCCTTTTCGTTTTTATAAAATTGTACCTTTTCTTGATGTATGGATATAATGCTCATTAGTGTTAATAATACCGGGAAGTAAATGAAGCACGTTGGATTGTGGCTACCTTATCCACAACTGAGTAGGAAAGTGGCACCCTTTAGCCAACAAGTTACCTAATGCTCAGTTGGCCAAATGTTAAAAGAGATTTGGTGCTGCAGGCGATTAAATCCACAGTCTGCCCCTGAGGACCATGCAGCTGTAAATAAGCATTTTAAAAGAATCTCAGTCTTTAATGAAGAACAGAGGAATTTTCAGTCAGTAATAAGAAACAGCTTTGGAAATACCAAGATAGTGGCATGCATGTTTGATTTGTTATATAGAACACGCATTGTTTTAGAGATGTTCCAAATAGTGGACCCCACTCTATTTATAAATTCTGAGTATTTGAAGAATTTAGAGGCAAAATTCTAAAGTAACAAGATGCACACTGGTGAGGAGTAGCTATATTCAATTAAAAATGAGTAGAATGCAGTGATAGAAAGAACAGGTACATCAAGGAAGGAAAATATATGAAATTCAAACTATGGCAATTCTAAACATTGCAGGCATTGCATATGAACTTGTGTATATATTTAGAAAGGGTTTTAAATAAATAAGAAAGCATGCTTTTATCTTATGGTCTGTAAAACAAATGCATTAATGCAATGTAAGAAACCATCTCAGCTAATGAGTCATCAGAGTTCTCAGGAATAAATTAAATTCTATTCCCATGTAGTTAAAGTACTTAGAACAGACCATGAAGTCATTAAAAATAAGAGTGAGTCAGGGAAAAAATGAGAACTGGTAATGGAAGGAACACATTCAGACAGTTGATGGAATTTTAGAACCCTATCTTCATCTGCTAGAATCCTGTTCTGAATAAACTGGGTAATTAAAACTAGTCAATTGTCTTGTTTCACTTTTTATTCCATTTGTTTGGAGTCATTAATCACCCCCATATGTATCATTAAATATGAGATGAAGTTCAACAAGCTGTGGATATCGCGATATAAGTAAGGCAGATCTTGTCTACATATGGGAAGCTGGCAACAATGGAACCCAAAATTGGTAAGGCTGTCCCATCACCTGATACCATGCAGTCATCCACCATGCTAGCAAAGATGACCTCTTCCACCTCTACTAATACCTTTTAGGGAATGGTGGAAATTAAGGCATTTCCATTACTCATTTCATACTAACTTGGTTGCATTTGTGAGAGAAATGGCTAACAAGATGCATTCAGTGCATAAAATGAGCACATACAGAACTTCATAATAATGATGAGTCCACCCCTTTTATCTCACTCTCAGAGTAACCATCTAGTCAGTATACCCTACTGCCTTCCTGACACTGCCTCATAAATATCTAATAGTCATCTCCAATTTAAACAAATTCATGATCAGTATTCTATTCCTCACTGACTCCCCAAACACTATACATCCTATAACTTTGCCACTTCATTAAAAGTCTTCTTCATACTCCTAGATACTCAGGCCATTACATCCAATCTGTGAGCAAATTTGTTTACTTCTATTCCTAAATGCTATGTACCTAGAATCCAAATTCTTCCTCCATTTCACCATCACTACCCTTGTCAAGGTAACCATCATTTCTTGCCTTCCAATTACACTCATTCTTGCCCTCTTCTAATCTATTGGCCACACTACAAAGAGATTTTATTTAACTAGATATGATCATGGCCATCCATCTGTTCAGACCCTTCAATGGTTCTACACTTCATTGAGAGTAAATCCCAAATTTTCTTACAAGGGTTCCCATGATCTTGCCTCCTGGCACCTCATAATCACTTTCTCCCATCTTTACTCCAGTCATACCGGCTTCTGTTATGCCCCCAAACGGGAAACATGATTCTGCCACAGGATATTTGCACTGGTTGTTACTTATGCCTAATATACTCATGCCCCTAAATATTCTTGTAGTTTATTCCCTCTCTTCTTGAAAGGTCCCTGTTCAGATGTCCTATTGGAAACCTGGCAAAGTAGCCCTACTTTTTCACATCACAAATCTCCATTGAAGCATCACTCTTGTGCCCACAGTGCCTAGAATAGCACTAGCACATGGTAATTATCCAATAAACATTTATTGAATGAATTAATTTATTCATCCCAAATGAAGAAAAATCAAGGCCTGGAAATCTTATATCAAGTCTTGATTTATCACAACAAGTTGTAGACTAAGGAGATAATACGCAAGCAAAGAATCTATGAAAGGAAACACCAAATAGGTGAGATTAAGCAGTGTGCTCTCAGGACTTCCAGGAAAGAGATGAACTCATGCCACTGGCTAAGTGTATTTCATAGAGCACAGACTTAGCTGACTTTACAAAAACATAGTAACAATTAAGGGACACTAAATGGTAAAATGGGCATCTAACATATATCATATTTTTAATCTGTACTGGCTATTTTTTTTTCAAGCAATTGGTCAATGCTAACCATATAAGGAAAGGATTATTGTAATCCCCTTTTCAAAACTGTGGACATCAAGACAAAGAGATTGAATAAATCCTCCAATTTATTTGGCCAGAAAGTGTCAGAGTTGGAGTTCAAACTAATGCACACTAGATCAGGACCTTCACTCATGACCACAAAAATACTGTCGTGGTTAAGAGGACCTAAAGATGTGTCAGTCCTGGTTTCAGAGAATTTCCAGGCTTGCAAATCTATGTACATAATACAAAAGGTATTGTGGCTCTGCTGGCCTGGATGAGATACCACCCCAAGATTCTGAACCCTTATGAAAAATCCATAGAAAATGAGATATAACTCCCTCTGTATCTTACCTCCCTTTTAAAGCATCATACACCAATCATGGATAGTGAACTTTTGAAAGATATTATTATCAGTGAGGATGACTATTACCTTTGTTTAAGTCTAAATTTCTTTATTGAATTCATCTATTGTAAAGCAAGACCAGGCCAATTTTTGCATGTATAATTTTGAACACCATCAACTAGACCTATTCCATTTAGATGACTATATTGATTTTTATGTTTTACATTTTGTAAGCCCAATACAATATCCCATAAAATAAAGACGCTTAATATTTACATGAGAAAATATTTATTTTACACTCATATAGTATCCAATATTTTGCTCCATTAATTTATATTCATACATGCGTGTTAGTGTGGGAAATATCACATATAAACACATGTACCGTGTGCATACTTGCATTACACCTTGGAAGTATTTAACGATATGTGTAAAGTTAGATATTGCAATTCATATTCATATTAGAACTTATTTACTTTCTGAAAATGTATTTATCAGTTGTGGTTTGGAGTTGTATGTACCCCAAACACATTTCTTAAATGTCCTCAACCTTTTGATGAAGTTACTTCAGTTAAGGGTCCAGCCCAATCATGATGAGTCTTATAAGTTCTTTATAAATGGAATGAAGTTCAGGCAGTGACTGAGAAAGGCACAGAGGGAGCAGCCAGAAACTGAAATCCATGAAACCCAAAAGAGAAGGGAAAGTCCAGCAGAGGCTGCCATGTGCCTTGCCGTGTGACAGAGGAGCCGGTTACCAAGGATCACTGGCAGCCAGCCCCAGAATGTCAAAAGTGTTTGGGAGAAAGCATTCATTGCCTTGATTTGGACATTTTCCCAGCTTCAAACCATGAGCAAATAAATCCCCATTGTTTAAGTCATCACTTTGCATGGTATTTGCTTGAGCAGCTTAGGAAACTAAAACGTTAGTTATGAGAAAAATCCCTGAATTCAACTTCAGAAAAAAGCTCTATCATTTTAGTCTATGATTCCTGAATCTCAAGGCTGGAGGAAATATTAAAGATCAGTACAATACACTGATATGCCAGGTAACTAAACTAAGATACAGGAAAGTTCAGTGGCCAGGCAAAAGTCATATTGTGTTTAAATAGCAAAGAAAGGACTTGATAACTGGTGTTTTGCTTCCAATCTACCTTAAATAACTAAGCTGTATGTTTCTTGCAGGTGGATAAAGTTTCTATGTGACTCTCTTAGGTTCTTTCTGTCATTATTAGTGTGTCACCTTGTTTTGACCCTTCTTTTTATTCCCTTAATTTTTTATCTCTCTATAATTAAATGAAACATTGGGATTTTAAAAATGAATATATCAAATAATATGTTGTGAATTTAAATATATATATATACACATACATATATTGAGATGGATAGAGAGAAATAGTTGGATAAATAATTCTCATTAACCATGTTACATAAATGAACATTTAATATTAAAAGTCAGAATTGAGTTGTCCGGGGAGAGGTGAACAGCATTTCCTTTTCCTCATCAAAATTAGAAAAATCTTGGCTTTTCTCTTTATTTTTTCTTGCTTTTTGAGAGCAATCCACTTGCCATTATTTCAGGGCTAGTTCTTACAAGTCTTTTTCTTTTTTTGCATTCCTAAACTCTGTTTTTTTCACTTTTTCCATAGAAAACACTTCCCATGATTTCCTTTATGGATTAACAAATAAATTTAAGACAAAAGCTAAAGAAAGAATTAAGTAAACCCATTCACATGTCATCTGCCACAGTGTACTAGCGAATGTTATGAGCTTTGAACGGCTTTAAATAAATATAAGCTCTTAATGCTAAGATACCTATTGCGTTAGCATATACTTTTGCATAAATTTAAACTCCACAGCTGTATGGAGCATCTTTTTATTTATTTTTGATTTGAAAAATTTACCGCAGCCAAGACATTTATCTTTTATGGTCACGTATTTTGAATGCATAGTTGAGTGAGGTATTATTACAATGGTCTAATAAACAGGCAATTGAAAATTGAGCTGCCAAATGAAGTCCTAAAACCCTGACTTTCTTGTGAGTTGATTTAGCCATCTGGTTGCCTGCAAAGAGATCTTGACCTGTGTCACAAAACATTGTTGTGCAGATTAAATAACAAATAGCTGCAAGTGATTTTGAAGGGCAGGTCTGGATGACTTTTGGGTGTTAGTTTCTTTTGGTTGTCCCAGGAGAGGGCTGAACACAATAAACCATATTGTACTATGGCATTTGACTTCATTCATTGCAGGTAACCAATGTCCTTTATTTTGACAATTGTAGGCCAAAAATATAAACAAAATACCCACTTATAGAGTACGTTTGTATTTAGTACTAATAGACAAGGTTGGAATTCTGAATTTTTTTGTTTGAAACTAAAAAGAAGTTGGAGAGAATCAACAGGTCTTCATTATTATTAGTTCTTTTTAGGTTTTGATTTCACAAAATGTTGAGGTAAGGGATTATTTGCTTGGCCTACGATTAATTATCATTTTTCTCCCTTTAAAATGGAAGAGCACAGGCTTTGTTAAATGAAGTGATGTCTGCTAACTTTTTTCAGTGTAGGTCCTATGAATATTTTATGAGAACCTCCCATGTAAGCTTGTGTATATGCAAAAGGATAAGGACTAAAAAATTACTTGAATGGTAAATATTAAATAAAAAACCACATTAAAAAGTGTTTCTTAAAATCTAAACAAATTTATTTTACTAGTGATATTTGTTTCTGTATCTTCATTTGTAAGAGAAATTTGTTTGGTAGGATATATTCATTGTGTTGGAATACATTTGCCATATTTATTCTCAGGTTTCCCTACTTCATGAACAATGTTTTCCTTTCCACTCCCCACTATCACCCCCAGCCCTGTTTCTCACTATCTCACCCCTAGGCTATTGTATCCTCTCTGCAATTTCTCCTTCTTCCAATCCCTCCTAGACATTTCCACCCTTTCTTTCTCTCAACATCTCTTAGATGACCTCTTTCACATTCTAAAAGCTAGAGGTCAAAATCTATAGTCTTTCAGTTAAATCACTATATTCTGAATCCCTTTCATTTATCCATCCAATTTTACCTTTTGATATTTTTCTGCATAAAACCTTCACTCTAGTCAAATTGTTTTACTCATAATTTATCATAATCCATTCTGTGTTTGAGGTCTTGTCTCATGCATCTATGATTATTCAAAAGAAGCAAGGCAACAGGGTTCTGTCTTCCTAAGTTTTGTGCATGTCCATCCTGCATCCAGGAGCTGTCTCTTCCCTTCCAGTCTTTGGACACATTTCTGCAAAGTTCTAGTTTTAATTTGCTATACCTGCTAATATATAGAAAGAAGAGAACTTTTGTTTATTTGTAGTCTATTTAGGCCCTTGCCAGTATCCTACATATGAGACAGTCTTAATAACTATTTATAGAGAGAAAATGTAGTGGATATTATAATATCCTTTAAATCAGATATAAGTTGAATTCTGCTAGTGCCACTGTCTAACTGTGTGTCCTTAGGCAATTTATTTAATCCTTTTAGAGTTTTTATGCTCATCTTATTATGGGAATGATAAAACTACTCCATAGGGAGCTCTGAGTGTTAAATATTTAATCACTTCCCTTTTGATGATAAAGAGGTTCTGAAGTTAGAACTGCGAATTTTTTCTGTAGTTAATCATTTTTCAAAGAAGATATTACAGAAGAATGGTAATCTATCCCTGCTAAAACCAGACATGAATTGTTTTCTTTTTCATGTATATGCTTAACATTTACATATGCATGATTGTAACACAACAGTTTTTTTTGGACTGAGATGTGTCACCTTTAAGAAGGTTTGGTTTTGATATTTAGCCATAAAGAGAAAAAGCAAATCTCCATTTCTAAGCCTCATTAAAAAAATGTTCATAAGGCCACAACTTTGTCCACTGTGAACATAATTGCATTGTAATAAACTTCCAGCAGAATACTGAGTTCCAATAATATCTAACTTTCTTGATGACCCCATCTGTGTAATAGACTATGGAAGTTACTGAAGAGGGAATGATTTTACCTGCTTAGATTGTGGGAGTAGCATATTTCCCTAGCATACTACAAGCATAACTCAGAGATATTGCAGATTTGGTTCCAGACCACTGCAGTAGAGTGAATATTGTGATAGAGTGAGTCACGCAATCTTTTTTTGTTTTCCAGTGCATATAAAAGTTATTTTTATGCTATAAGATAGTCTATTGAGTGTGTAATAGCATTGTGTCTAAAAAATACATTGTGCATACCTTAATTTAAAAATACTTTATTTATGGCTACAATATGCTAACCATTACTGGAGCCTTCAGATACTGCTGGTGGAGGGACTTGCCTCAATGTTGAGGGCTGTTGACTGATCAGGTGGTGGTTGCTGAAGTTTGACGTGGCTGTGACAATTTCTTAAAACAAGACAGCGATGAAGATTGCCTCATCAATTCACTCTTCCTTTCACAAAAGATTTCTCTGTAGTCTGCAATGCTGTTTGATAGCATTTTTCCCACTGCCACTGCTTTATCAACTAAATTTAAGTGATGTTCTAAATCCTTTATTGCCATTTCCACAATGTTCAACAATGTTCACAGCATCCTCACCAAGAGTAGAATCCTTCTCAAGAAACCACATTTTTTGCTTAACCATAAGATGCAACTCCTCATCCACTAAACTTTTATTGTGTAATTGTAGCAGTTGAGTCACATCTTCAAGCTTCACCTGGAATTCTAGTTCTCTTGCTATTTGCTTCCTCTTCTCAAGTCTTGAAGTCCTCAAAGTTATCTCTGAGGATTGGAATCAGTTTCTTCCAAACACCTGCTCATGTTGATATTTTGACCTCCTCCTAAGCATGATGAATTTTCTTAATGACATCTAGAATGGTGAATCCTTCCCAGGAGGGTTTTCAATTTACTTTGCCCACACCCTTCAGATGATTTGCTATCTATATAAGCTATAACCTTATGAAATGTATTTCTTAAATACTAAGACTTGAAAGTCAAAATTACTCCTTGATCCATAGGCTGCAGAATGGATATCGTGTTAGAAGACATGGAAACAATATTCTTCTCATTGTACTGTACATCTCAATTAGTGCTTTCAAGTGACCAGGTATATTATAAATGAGGAGTAATCTTTTTTTTTTTTTGAGCAGTAGTTCTGAACAGTGGACTTAAAATATCCAGTAAACCATGTTGTAAACAAACGTGCTGTCATTCAGACTTTGTTGTTCCATTTACAAAGCATGGGTAGAGTAGGTAAAGTATAATTCATAAAGGCCCTGGGATTTTCAGAATTGTAAATAAGCACTGGTTCCAACGTGAAGTCAGCAGCTGCATTAGCTCCTAAGAAGAGAGAGTCAGCCTGTTCTTTGAAGCTTTGAAACCAGGCATTGTTTTCTCCTCTGTAGCCATGAAAGTCCTATAGGATATCTTCTTCCAGCAGAAGGCTGTTTCATTTACATTGAAAATCTGTTGTTTAGTGTAGCCATCTTCATCAATTATCTTAGCTAGATCTTCTCCATAGCTTGTTGCAGCTTCTACATAGCACTTGCTGCTTCAGCTTGTACTTTTATGTTATGGAAACAGCTTCTTTTCTTAAACCTTATGAACCAATCTCTGCTAGGCTCAGACGTTTATTTCTGCAGTTTCTTCACCTCTCCCTCAGCTGTCATAGAATTGAAGAGTTAGGGTCTTGCTCTGGATCAGGCTTTGGCTTGAGGTAATGATGTAGCTGATTTGATCTTCTGACCAGACAACTAAAACATTCTCCATATCAATGGTAGGCTGTTTTCCTTTCTTATCATTTGTGTGTTCAATGTAGTAGTTCTTTTAACCTTCTTCAAGTATTTTTCCTTTGCTTTCACAACTTGGCTAACTGTTCAGTGCAAGAGCTTTAACTTTCGTCCTCTTGACTTTCTACATGTCTTCTTCCTCATGTAATCATTTAAAAGCTTAATCATTTTTAGCTTTCGATTTAAAGTGAGAGACATGATAGTTTTCCTTTCACTCGAACACTTAGAGGCCATTGTAGGGTTATAAAATGACCTAATTTAAGTATTGTTTTGTTTCACAGAATAGGGAGGCCTGTGAAAAGGGAGAAAGCCTGGGAACAGCTAATCTGTAGAGCAGTCAGAAAGCAGGCAACATTTATCAAGTTTACTCTCTTATGTGCTTGCGGTTTTTTAAAGGAATTTCAAAATATTACAAAAGTCATATCAAAGACTACTGATTGCAGATCCCTATAACAGATACAGTGATTATGAAAGAATTTGAAGTATTGTGAGAATTACTAAAATGTGGAACAGAGACATAAAATGAACACAAGTGTTGGAAAAAAAATGGCACCAATAGATATGTTCAACGCAGATTGCTGCAAACTTCCAATTTGTAAAAAAAAAAAAAAGAAAAAAAGAAAGAAATATCTGTGAAGTACATTAAAATGAAGCACAATAAAATGAAGCATGCCTGTACAAACCAATCAATGAAGTTTTAGAAGCACTTGGTCTGGAATTGTGGGGCTTTCAGCATAGGAAACTGTCACCATAGGAATTTAGGTGCCAACCACTGAACCAGGCAGAATCTTCACACTGGTTACCTCACCTGAGCACCAAACTATTTCATGAGCATTAATAGGGAATGCCTGAGGGAGGGCCTTCCTGTAGAGCCCGAAGCACCCTAGGCTTGAAATTTGTGCACCCATCTTGTAATCGCTACTCAGAAAAGCGGAAGATATAGGCACCTCTGAGATAAGAAGTATAAGTCAATGAAGTCTTCTCTTACCTCAATCTGGAAATCAACTTGAACAATTAAAACCAAGAGGATAATAGTTTTGTATTTGAATGAAATGGAAACTTAGGAAATTCATTGAGTTTGATCATGAAGATACCCATTATTGGCTTTTACAATTTCACCTCCCTAAATTATAAATGTTTAACTTGATTACTGTCTTTGGGAATGTGGGCTCAATTAAAATCAATGAGCTAAGAAAATCACAGCCCAGTCATAGCTCGTTGTGCTGAAAATTGCTCTGACTCCACTCTGGGCTGCAAGCCGCAACTGCCTGAGCTGTCTTGAGCTTGGGGAACCACGCCTCCGAAGTGTTGCTCCTTTAAGAGACTGTGAAGTTAGCCTGCTGAGGTAAGTTTTGGATCACAGATGCCCAAGCAAAATCATTTACCATTACAATGTAATGGAAAGCAGATTTTAACATTCAGGGAAAATGTGATTTCAAAAATATTAAAATCTTTATGTGGAAAAGGCATCTTTTTAACTGAGTCTCAGCAGGAAACAAATTTCCCCTTGGGTGTTATGTAACATAAGCATGGTTTAGGCTTTGAGATAGAATTCAGACTATTTAATGGGGAAAAGCAACAAACTCAAGATATCCAGACTTGAACTTGAAAGAGGTACAGATGGAAGAAATATAAAAATGATCAAAATTTATATGATATTACTCTGATCAGGAAGTAAGTTCATCAAAAGAAGTGGTTTGCAAAGTATTTATAGCTCAATAATTGAAGATACGCCTTTCTCTACAAGTTGCCTTTTAATGCTCCATTGCTGATGGATACAATGTAGAATACTGTACTTAATAAATTCCTGAAATTGGCCTATTCATTCACAATTATTTGTGCATGTAGAGGCTAATGTACTGTCCTGCAGAAAATACAAGGCTTTAATATTCACTTAAGTGACTGTATCAATGTATAAATCAGAAAAAAATTATATATTCATCTGTTCTTGAATCATCTCTTGCTGTTATTACAGTAATGATAGTAATAGTTTATGCACTGCTATAATTAAATTTTCTTTTTCAATTATAAAATACTGAAGGCTGAAATACTCATTTCAGATCTTACAAATATCAATGCTATAGTGCTACAAAGGTATTAAAACTAAAGTTTTGTGCATTGATTTAGCAGGAAGGAGTTTTCCTTGACGTCAGCGAAAGGGAATTACTGGTTTATTTTTTGTGACCCTTCTGGAGAAATAAAGTGGCATTTATATGTTATAAACAGCTAAGCAGGATCTTGAAATATAAAAATCTTTATAGTCACATGACAGCTTTTAGATCTGATACAAATTCTCTGATGAACACTTTTGCAAAATGGACAAAATGCCAGGAGAACAAAGAATTATAGGAACAGAATTCCTCAAGGGAAACCAACCTCAAAACATTTCAATCAAAGCATCAGGCATATTTCCATCCCTGCACTCAGTCAGTGGTGCTGATGCTGATTCACACCCATAATAAAGGATACAACGCATGAATAACTGCAGGACTCACAATGAACCTTTATTAGGACCTCAGGCTTTGCTGATAAAACAATATTGTCATATTTGAGAAATTTCAGTTTGGAAGTGAGAATCTGAATGTCATATATTTGTTTATTTTTCATAACTCCCCATGCATCCTGAATTGTATTTACAAATATCAACTAATTCTAACGGTACAAATTTTGCATGTAATATCCCCTCCAAAGTAAAAATTGTCCACTACTTTTTAATCTTTTCTTTCTTTCCCTTTACAACTCCCTCTATTTCATTGTAGAAATGAGTTTTAGAAATTATTTTGCATTTAATTTTTTCTAGAAAGATCATTGCTAAAAATGGAATCGATAAGGTTTGCATGTGACATTGATGAAACCATTGGCTTTCCCTAAGAGGACAACATTCCAATTACCTTTGATGGGAAATGTGAGTACCCTTGGCAATCTAGGAGGGTTTGCAGCTGTCTGCTGCTTCTCTTTCTACCTGTATTGATTTTTCTCACTGCCCCAAATACTATAATAAGCCTTTTTCAACTTCATCTTAGGTATATTCCATTCTACCCGGTGAAATCTTTTTACTCTCCTCAGTGGAAATCCTAGAACTCTTTTGTATCTCAAGTTTTCAATGACGCTGTCTTTAATTATTTCCAAAAAATAAAAATAAAGCTTAGGACGGGTCACAGTGGCTCAGCAGGCAGAGTTCTTGCCTGCTATGCCGGAGACCCGGGTTCGATTCCTGGTGCCTGCCCTTGTGAAAAAAAAATAATACAAATGAACAAATAAATAAAGCTTAATAGCACTTAATATACATACCACTCCTTTTGCTCTTTGTTATAAAATAAATTGTGTGTTTTCATATAGAAATTGATGAAATTATTTTTCTTATAAAAATTATTTTTGTTATCGAATATAAACTGCTTGAAGCCTAGGGCTTTTCTTTTATTATTCTATCCTTCTATTCTATATTACCTTTTATAATGACTTGTGTTATATGTTAATGAGGAGACCCTTCTCACTAAATCTATCCTCCTTTTAACTTATAATGAGTTTATCCAAAATGATAAATAATATGTTTAGATTAATAAAAATCCAAAGTCCTTGCTAGTGATGATAGGACCCTCTATGATCTTGTGTCTGCCTCCCTCCCCAACTTTGTTCTGAAATTACCTTTTCCTTTATGCTCTTCTGGTAAGGAATTGTGTGTCTTTCCCCTGCACACACCATTGCACATTTTTATATAGGTCTGGCATCTCCTTGCCCTACCTCTCCCTTCTCATTTACTTAGGAATTCTTAATTATATCTTCAGATATAACTCAGGCATCACCTCCTCTTAGACACACACACACACACACACACACACACACACACACACCCCTCTTAGTTCAGTCTGTCCTCTGGTAGTGCCTAACACATCCCTCTCTCAGGCAAGTTTCACATTATACAGTATTCAAAAGTAGCATGGATATGTCTGTTTTCCCTGGTGGATTGTCAGCATTTCAAGGAAAGTAGCTGCATTTCATCTGTCCTTGAATTCCCTGGATATGGAATCTGTCCTTGAATTCCCTTGAATTACCTGTCACATGGTAAGCAGGTAATTAACTTGACCAAAACCGAGGGTATAGGGAATGAATGCCTGTTGTTCAAGCATGAAGTATTTTGGCTGCTCAGGTGGCTTACTGCCTAGAGTTGAACTTTAGCAACAACATTAGGTAGGTTAATAAATATGACCCATGAAATATATGAATATGTTTTTAAATCTGTAAAGCACTTCTAAGTGTGGTTAATTTTTATTATGAAAGAGGCTTTAGCAATGGGCACGAATCACTAAATTTACTATGTTATGATGACGCGAAATATTAGGGCAATTAGTGATGAACCAATCAGATTGGTTTAGGCAAACCCTAATGGTAGTTAGTTTGAATCCTGGGGCTTTGTCTTCTTCTATCATTCTATTCTTCTATCCCATACTACCCTTAATAATGACTTGTATTACAAGTTGATGAGGACACCTGTCTCACTTAACAGGTCTATTTCCATCAACAAGGACATAAATCCTGTTGCTTGCTTCAACTGGCTGCATCCAGTTTAGTTCCCTGTTACATGAGAGTTCTCAGCTGTAGGGATGTTCCTTGGAGAACCATAAGAGCATGGAAAAACCTTAAACAAGAGGTGATCATGGGGAGGTCTCCTGACATAGAATAATGAAGCAGGGGGGCAGAAAAAGTGGTAGTTAATGAAAGATGGGTGCATACACAGAGATAATTGCTTTTAATCTCAAAATGTGGCATTATAGGGTTGGTGGCCCAGTGGCAGAATTCTTGCCTACCATGCCAGAGACCCGGATTCGATTCCCGGTGCCTGCCCATGAAAAAAAAAAGTGGCATTATAGCATTATATTCTACAGTCTCAAACATATCAACTGCTTTATTTACATATACTACACTTTTTATTTGCTTTTAGTTCACATTCTTAATTCCTTCTGAATTACTTATAAAACAATGGATGCTTGCTCCTTTGTATTTTAATCACTTTATATTTCAAATTAAAAATTAAAAATTGAGGTTTTCTGTAATATTATTTCCTCTTTGCCTGCCATTTTTAAAAACTCTATCCTATATATGCAGGAAAATCTCCTACCTTTGGACAACTAAGGAAAAAAATAAATTGTCACTCTAGAAGTGCTTCAAATACGTGTAGAAAACATATTTATTTCAAGTGATTACAGTAAGCAGTCTTGGCTAGCTAATGTGGTTTACAGGGGCTCTGCATTAGTACTATTTTATATTAGTTATATTATTATTTAAAAATAATTGGACTTTTCAGGTGTTATATGTAGTTTGCTGAAAATAGTTTTATTTGGATTGTCAACTTCTGCTTTTAAAGTGATAACTAAAATACATATTTTACATGTTTTAAAAATAAAATGCCTAAATTAATTATCGCAATCCTTAAATACATAAAGCTATAAGTTAGACAGAGCTATATTTTTAAATATAAAAATAAATAAAAATAAGAAGCCTTTTTTCAGACCTGTGATTTGCATCGTTCTTAGGCACATTTTATAGTCATCCTAAAAAAGAAGGGCCACTTTTTTTCCTGTTTAGTTGATAGCTTGTTTTCTTGAATTTCTTGCTTATATTTCAACGAAAACAAGGTCACATGCAAAAGGGTTGGAAGGATTAATATTTAAACTCTTCTTTATTTCTGCTACAGATTTTCGGGGGTGTGGTGTCATTATTTTTTCTTTTTTCCCTGCTTTCATGATGACTGTATCATTTGCCCTAATTTAACAATATAAAATATTGAAGATCAATGTGAATTTTAAGATCTAAGACCAAATTTACAAACTGTGTCACAATTAGTTGAAAAGGGAACAACAACGAAAAAGGGAACAAATCACAGTATATAAGCATATTCTAACAACACATTTGGCAATTGACAAGAGAAAAAATATTGTGTGACCTCAGATGAAATAATATGAATATACAAATTAATAGAGTCAGAAATTAGAAGGCAGGTTACCAAGGGGAGGAGAATGGGGAATTAATGCTTAATTGGTACAGCGTTTCTGAGAGGTGATGGAAAAGTTTTGGTGACGGACGGTAGTATAACATTGTGAATGTAATTAACACCACTGAATTGTATGCTTGAAAGTGGTTTAAATGGGAAATTTTTGGCTGTATGTATGTTACCAGAATAAAAATAAAATTAAAAAAACATACAACTATACAACACAAAGAAGGAACCCTAATGTAGACCATGGGCTATGGTTAATAATATAATTTTAATAATTTCATTTCATCATTTGTAACCAAGTTACCATGATAATGCAAAGTGTTAATTATAAAGAAAACTGTGGGTGTGTAAACCGATTGATTTTCCTGTAAGTCTACAACTGCTCCAATCTATGCATATATACATATATACAATAAAAATCATATGTATATGTATTATATATGTTTAGTTTACTGAATTCTTTGATTATTTTGGCTCATAGTCATTAATGAATAAATGAAGGTAATGAGTGGTCAATTTTTCAGTTTCCTTGACCAATGTGTTCGTTCCTAGACTAATTCAGGGTACTGATATTTATATATATTTTAGCCAGATTGTTAGAGTATCTGTGTACCTTCTATTAAAGGTGAAAGCACAACTTTTCCTACAGCATTTATGTTATTTTCAATTATTTTGAGATTAAATGTTGTACAGCAGGAGTGGCTGCTATTTTACTCTCTTCAGCTGGGACTGTGACCAATAAATGTGAAGAAACAAACTAGATCACTATATTGTAACTAAAATAATTTCTGTATGGCTATTTGTGTCCTCTAATTATTTCTTACTTCTAAGATTCCATCTGCTATACTTGTTTTTTTTCATTTATTTCATTATGCCACATATATGAAAATTTAGAACAAAAATCTTTTCTTCAATGATGTGAGAGAAATACCAGATTAAATTTATGTCATTGATTGCAACGGTGAATTGTGACTATAAACAATTATTATGAATTGGGGAGTAGGCCTTAAATTAAGTGAGTCATAAAAGTTCTGGAATTTTCCCAAAGCCTTACAGAGGCTAAAAACATAATCTGGTCATAAGAGAAAAGATCTCTAAAAAGATAAACTTCCATTTAAAATGACATGAAAATAGCTACAGAGTAATATTTTAGTTGAAAAAAAGAAATTTTTAATAACTTCAGTTTCTAGATTAGGTCTTCAATATACTAACTTACTTATAACTCCTTCTTCCTTTAATAATATGGACTGTATCTCATTCTTATTTCTCTCCTCCAAAAATATGTTTTAAAAATTAATACATTTTCTTGGGCAGGCCACAATGGCTCAGTAGGCAGAGTGCTCGCCTGTCATATTGGAGACCCGGGTTCAATTCCTGATGTCTGACTATGCAAAAAAAAAAAAAAAAGAAAAACTAATATTTTCTCGAATTTATAAACTATAAATTAAAATTCCTTAAAACCCATTATGTCAAAATTTAAAATTTCCTTAGTTAATACAATTATTCATGTATTTATTTTTGCACTTTATATTAATTGCTTTTAAAGTGGTTCAAGCAAAATGCAAAGAGATTCCAGTTTAACTTTTTTTTAACATCCCAAGGTTCAAGTTGTCAGTAAAAATGTACAAATTCTGCCTATTTTCCTATAAAATATCAACCATTTCATCTAAACAATAAAAAATCAAGTTATTTACCACTTGAAATAGTCTGATAGTGTATATATGTATATATACATATATATATATATACGCATATATACACATATATATACACACACACACACGCAAGATGAACAACAAGACTAGTGAATACTTCAGGCTGAAATAATGATGAAAATATCCTAAGACAAAGTAGCCTCTGTTTGCTAACTCCTGATATACCTTCTTCTATTTTTTCTTTAAATACATGAAAGGTTCACAAAGTAACTAAAGATTAGAATTAAAAATGCGGAACCCTACTGTACTGTTTCATGAATGCTCTAGACACTATTCCTAGTTCCCTCTTTTGCTATCACATAAAGCTTAAAAAATCATAGAAAAAATTTCACACAAGATTTTTCAGTATTCCAACTCTGAGTTTGAGTATGACTACCCCTTACAAATTTTAGAAGAGACTGGAGGGAGTGAGTTCACCAGTCAAGAAAGGGGATGAGCTCTTCTGTCAGTGCTTCTTACTTAGAGAAGATCTTTCCTGTGTTTGACGTCTAAGGCATCCCTCTGTCAATGTTGGCTCCACATTACATAGTATACCAGAGTACTACACATGTGTCCATTTTCCCTGGTGGACTGACAACTCTTCAAGGAAAGTGGCTATATTTTCTCTGTCCTTGCATTCCTTGCATGTGGGAAAGTGCTTGCTTAGTGGTAAACAGGTAATCTATATAACCAAAACTGAGGGTGCAGGAATAAATGCCTGTTTCTCACACATGAACTGCTGTGAATCGCTCATGTGGCTCACTGCCCAAGGTTGAACTCAAGCAATCAAAAAATATATATAGGAATGTGTTTCTGAAACTTTAAAGCACTATTAAGTAGTGGATAGTTTTCATTATGAAAGAAGTTTTAGCAATGGATATTGGTCTTTAAATTTACTGTATCATGAGTACGAAAATTATTAGGACAACTAGTGATGAACCAGACTGTTTTTGTTTAAATGCAAAGCTTCAGAGTCAAGAGTCAAGATTTTATTTGTTATTGGTCATCACTCACTGTTCTTTAATCATAAAATCGATTATATAGTCCTTTAAGGCAATTTTCTAAAAAAGACTGATATGGCTTCTCGTTAAGTGAATGACTTCTTTATGAAACTAAAGAACGATGGAAGATCTTTATATGAAAACCTAGATGATCTGGCTAAAATAATACTTCTTGGAAAATAAACAGTTTGAGTGAATTTCATACTTGATTATTTATATCAGTAAGGATTTACAGATGCTTATTTCATTCTATGGGTTAAAATCTAATAGTATCATGTTAATTTTATTCCAGGTTTGTCATTAGGGGCTCCTCCCTTAAATGTAAATGATTTTTTAATAGAAACAAACAAAAAAGATGACTGGATTCAATAAGCATTCCTTCCAAGTACCTAGAAAATGGACAAAACAAACATGGAAAAATGTTTAAAGGCATTAATGATAAAAGTTATCATTTAATGATCATAAAAAAACAAAGTAAATAAAACTAAAGCCAGTACTGCAAAGTGGAAACAGATACACTCTTTACAAACTATTAAAGAAGAAAATTTAATTCTGACTTTTAAAGAAGAAAATATTAAGAATGTTTTTAAAAAGGATATTAAGAATATTACTGAAAGAGGCTTTAACAAATCACATGATTCCTCTTTGCAATCTGATTTAAATAAAAATTATATATGTCATTAGATAATTTTCCAGAAACTTATAAATTGCTAAAATCAAATTAGGTGAATATAAGAAAGAAGCACAGACCAACAACAATAGAAAACATGTTAAAATAGAGCAAAAAATTGTTTCTCCAAAGGCATCAGGCACTTTTTCAGATGGTTCTACCTTACTACCTTACAAGAAAATTCTTATCTTGTAGCTACTACTGCTTCAGAGCAATAAAAACTGTTCCTTACATTCTTGATTTATTCTCATATAAGGCTGGCATGATTTACATGTCAAAAATTGAATATGGGTATATTTAATAGTAAAAAATAGAAAACCACATAGCTAAGAAATAAAAATGCAAATAAACTTAATAAATCAAATCCTGTTATGCATTAAAAAATATGCAATATGTTCAAGTAGTGTTACTCCAATAATGCAGGCATAACCCAAAATATATAATAATATAACTCACTAAATTAAGAGATTAAAGGAAAAGTAATCATTTTGATGAAATTCAAAACTAGAAAATTCAGACACATTCCTGATAAAACTTATTAAATAATGAATAAGCAAATGCTTTTATTTGAGACTAAAGTATTTAGCAGAACATCAGAGTAAAACATCACATTTGGTGAATGTTACGCTTTATGCCTCTGTTCAAACGCCTCCTTCCCCGTGAGATGTACTCTGAACACCCAATTTAAAACTGCAACTCCTCCTTTTGTTCCCTCTTCTCCCAATCCCTAGAACTTGCCCTATTTTTTTATTTTCTTCCATAGTATCATCAACTTTTAAAACACTAGATTGTTTACTTATTTGTTATACCTGTTCATTGTCTCTCTTGCTCGAGTGCAATTTCAAAAGGTCGAAATCTTTGAATTGTTCACCAATATATTCCAAGAACCTAGTGTGTTTCTGGTATGTAATAAAGACTAAACTATATTGTTGAATTAAAAGATAGTAATGAACATTTAAAAAATTCCCATTGAAATGAAATAAATGCAAGAGGCCTGCTATCATTCTATTATCAGACATAACTCTGGAGGTCCTAGCCAATGAAAGAGGACCAAGCAAAAATGAATTCTTTCCTCTATATAAAATTAGTAAGCAAGTTTGAAAATATAATGAAAATGATCATGTTTAAGGCAGAAATAACAATAAAAATAAACTGTAGAATTATACCAAATCTGAAGAAAAATGCAAAGCTTTTCCAAAAGATATAAAAAGAGGCTTTAATAAGTGAAAAGTCCTAGCAAGCTTCTGGACAGGAAAGTGAAATTAAATTTCAATTAAGCTACCACCTCTCTCCAAATTAATCTAAAAATTTTCAATAAAATTTCAGCTTCAGTCACAATGGCTGTAAAATTCATTTAGAAATGTTAATGATAGACACGTGACCAATCTTAGGACAGCAAACATTGCTTATATCCACTTATAGATAAAGACATTAAGTTTGAATTGAATCACCTGATATATTATAAACCAAACCTAAAACCAAAATGGTTCAGATAATTTAAAACAAAAGATTTAATGGGGGAACACAAACAAAAGAAAAGACTGAAGGGACAAATCGAGTTTCAAAATGCCCACCTCTCTTGGAGCTTCCTTCTAAGTAGGTATGTCCGCAGCACTGGCCCCGTTAAAGAGGTGGCCATAATTAGGACCTCATGACACCCACCATCACTTCCCCATGTCTGATTAGGCCAAGGGTGTTGTCTGGACGCAAAGACAACCAATTCTCAAACAAATCTGTGACCAATGCCTGCCACGAGTGAGTGTAAGGAAATCAAGCAAATTTCATCTTCCTTGACAATTTGAATTAGAGCAGACTGAGTTAATGGGGCAAGAAGGGTGAAAACTGCATCTAAATCAAGTCTATGAAGAAAAGTAAGGGCGTGCTCACAATGAAAGTTCACTGCAGATGTAACATGAAGAAGCAGAACTCAGGAAATGAAGAAAGAAGTGGTGAGAAAGAGAAAAGTATATTGAAGAGGGATTGCAAAGTCTGGTAAGTAGACAGTATTAGGAAATAAAAATCAGAGAGAATCACAGACACCATGAGAAAATAGCAAATGACCTGTTAAAGATCAGAAAAGTAGTCATTGGTAATTTCCCTGCTCTAAAGCAGGGGTCAGCAAAACACGACCCACAGGCCAGATACAGCCCATCTCCTATTTTTATATGAATCACAAGATAGTAATGCTTTCGTATTGTTTCCAATGATTAAGAAGATCAAAAGAGTAATAATATTTCATGACAAATGGCAATTATACAAAATTCTAATTTCAGTGCCTATAAATAAAGCTATTAGAACACAGCCATGAGCATTCCTTTGCAGATTGTCTGTTTGTTTTCCAGCTACAATGGCAGAGTTGAATATTTGCAAATCTCTGTGAGGCACTCAAAACCACTTTACATTGCTGAATTGTGCACTACCAATCTCAGCGACATGATTATTATTTACAGTTTTTTAAGCTACGTTTTGTGAGAGGACACAAATGTTTCAAATCCAAAGATGTGATATGCAAAATATAGTATCATTAGTAACAGATGTACATTCACTTTTGATTTTGATGACAGGGAATGCTAACTTCAAATTCCAACTTTGAATTCCAATTAAGTGAAATGCTTTCCTCTCAAAAAGAATTATATTCTTGTCATTAGTAAACCTATATTATTGAACCATGTTATGTAATAAATATTATATTTTAAATTTCATGGAAGTTTCTCTCTTTTCTTATATATCAGTACCTACATAATACCTTGATTGTGACTTTTAGCTGCAAAGCATAAAATATTTACTCTCTGGTCCTTTGCAGAAAAAGTTTGCCAATCTCTATTTTAAAGGATTCCCACTTTGAGTTTGAATGCACACATACCTTAGAATAAACCTGCTTTTGTTTGATAGGAATTTAGTAATTTTTACTTCTTGGGAGGGAAAAGTAAGAATAGCTATAATAGTGGGTGTGTCCAGGTATTATTTAAAATTATAAAATTCAAGGCAAAATTTGTTAAATAAAAGTTACTGTATAACTTTATTTTAAAATGTAATTATTAATGAAAACATTACAGTTATGAATCTTTATGTCTTACATAAAATGGATTATCAATTAGAAAAATGGGTGGAGTTTTATGTACCAACACATTTGTCAGAATGTAACATGTTTTTTTCTTTATCCGTAGCAGTTCAACTAGCCAAAAATAAGTAAGAGAATTGAACGGATTTAATCTCTATTATATATATCAAACTATGTATGTTAAAGTCTAAGTTCTTTTTTTTATTTCCCCTACATCTTTTACAAAATGTCATATGCTCAGTCCTAAGAATATCCTCCTTTCAATGCAAAAGTGTCAATTTCTCATAATCTATATTATGTGACCCCAATGGAAGAAAGTGAGATGTCGAGTATTTTAAAAACTGTATTAAACAAATCTGACATATTCCATTTGAAATATATAAACTTTAAGAAAATAATTGCTGTGTGAAAAATAAAAGCAAAATTTCATTATTAGGGAAGAAGAAAGAACGTTGTCAATCCTAGTGTATGAAAAGAGTTAAAGCTTTACTTTAGGAAGCACAATGCTTTAAGTAATTGAATTACTTTTGAAACATAGTGAAAATAATTGAGTTAAGTGTTTCCTTCGAGAAACTAGAGAAAACGTCTGAAAAATAAAGCTAAGAACACAAAAGAAAGGACATAATTTTGTGGAAAGCAGAAACAAATAATAATAGAAAAAGTGGTATCGACAAATAGACACAAGCAAGAGACTATTTGACATTAACACTATAATAAAATAGAGCCGACATAGCCTTTAGCAAGGCTAACCAAGAAGAGAGTACACACAATGTGGAAAATAGGGATGAAACAGATTATAGGAGATAGAGATCTTTTCTCTAACAAAAGAGTATACGCAACTTCATAAAAGCATATTTCAATTAAAGGAAAATTTATTTGAAAATACAGTATCAATTAGAGAATATATTAAGTTCATTTCTCGTTGCCTGCTGTTTTAGTTTGCTAGCTGCTGGAATGCAACACACCAGAGACGGATTGGCCTTTAATAAAAGGGGATTTATTTTGTTGGTTCTTCAGAGGACAGGCAGCTAACTTTCCACTGAGGCTCTTTCTTATGTGGAAGGCACAGGATGGTCTCTGCTGGTCTTCTCTCCAGGCCCTTGGGTTCCAACAACTTTCCCCGGGGTGACTGCTTTCTCCATCTCCAAAGGCCTGGGCTGAGCTGCAAGTGCTGAGATGAGGAATGCCGAGCTGCTTAGGCTGTGCTACGTTGCATTCTCTCATTTAAGCACCAGCCAATTAAGCCAAACGTCACTCATTGCAGCAGACACGCCTCCTA